>CM037870.1:6911057-7408557 GCA_021292105.1 Anadara kagoshimensis
TACATGCATATTGGGTGAAATTTATGTGGACATTGGTATAAAAATTTATGTGGACATCAGTGTCTCTTAACTCTTTCCAAACATTCAACTTGTATCATATTTACAATGTTTGTGTAGTCAAAAGTTTTTGATAATTTTTTTTATTATTCAAATGGTCTCACAGCAAATGAAATTAATTGTATATATAAAAATTTAAAGAGATTAAAATGTTAGTTTTTTGTATGTATTATTTTTATGATGGAGGTTTATTAAACCCATTACTGGTACTCATGCTGGCTCTCTTATTTGTTTATCTCTCTGTTTATCTGATTTCCCCATTTGTGGAAATAAAATAGCAACACATATTCATTTACATTTTTTTTTTACATTTTTTATTTTCAGCTGTTTATGTGTTGTCTAACCAGTCTACAAAAAGATGTTTTATGTGAGGTAAGCTGCCACTTCTTTTTTATACCTTATAAACAATCAGGACATGTTGTACAAAACATATTTTAAATCAGGAAGCCAAACTGTGTTAAAATGCCAGTGGAATTTGGTCAGTTTGAGTGCGTTATTTATCACAGTATGTTAAATATAGTGTTTAAGACATGTAATTAATTTTTCATTAATTTTCAGAAAATTAACAAAATAATTCAGATTAATCTTGCTGCAAAACATCAACATTAATAGGAGTTGTGCACATTATCAACTTGAGTTGGTTTTGCTTTTTGTCCTGGAAGTGATGGCCTTTTATACAAATCACAAAAAGTGTCTATTGGCAGGGATCCTAATTCACTAAATTTGCTTGTTTTTCCTATTTCAGATTGATATAGAGAAACTGTTTAGTAATATAGAAGAAATAGCACGAGTTAACTGTTCTATGTGGGAATGTTATCTCCAAAAAGTGCTACTTGTTGCCAGGGAAACAAGGTGTCCATTCAATCCCTCTGATATGAGGGAAGGATTTAAACAGGTTTGTATATCACCATGACAACACCATTAGGGTAAACCCTTCTTTTTGGTGTTTTTGCAGAACAGTTCAATTCTTTGTCTGAAATTTAAATGAGCTGATGTCATATCCATGTGATAGCTGGCTGTAATAGAGTTAGCTCCTATATTCATAAACATGTATTGATATCTGAAAGTTCCAAACTGAAGACATTGATCAGGACATAGCCCATAACTTAGCCTTGGATCTAGTTATGAGTTTAACTCTCTATCCACCTCACAAACAGTTTGACTAAACACAAGCAACAAGCTGGATGTCTGGATAGGTTATTAAAGAAAGCTTGTTTGGTGGACCACATTTTCATTGGAAGTGCATAAGTGCATTTGTTGATAGTTAAAATGGTAAAATTTGAATAATGGAACTTGGAAATTGGTTATTATTGTTACTTACATTTGTTTTAATTTTCTTTTTTAGTTCCAAGATTTATTCCAGCCCTATACAAAATACTGTTTAGAACAGAAAGCATGTGCAGAATATATGAAGGCCAAATATACTGATGATGATCTGTTTAAGACATTTGTTGTGGTAGGTATACATGTAATAAGTGATTATCTCCCCTGGATGCACTCGGGCTTAGGCACACTTTAAACATTAAGAAATTATGTCCCATTTTGCAGTAGGGATGGCAAGAAAAAGATCTCAAATGCTATTGCATTAGGGCAGTGCCAAGCAACTTCACCTAAAGTATGTAGTGTCTCAATATAAGTGAAAAAAAATCTTGAGTGTAAAACCCCATTTTATTCACTGGGTCTCTGTCTTAGTGGAAATTTAATCTAGAAAGTTATTTTTTTGTAAGTTAGGCATGAAACACTTTCAAGGTGCCATAAAGGTCAGTCAAAATATAATCAAAAACAGGATATCATGTCAAAAACTCGGCATACAGTTAATCTCGTTATAATACACTGATAACTTTTAAAAGTGTCAAACTCTATTCTATGATCTTTGTTATAAGCCACTATAAATCTGTCTCCAAACCCTTTGATCTGACAACAAATGGTGGCAGTAAATCAGGGTCTTACTGTATTTCTCCCTTATATATTAAAAACGAAACTTTTTTTCTCAAAACTTGGTAATTTTGTTTTGTATTATATTTTTGTAGTGGGCGGAAACACAGAAACAGTGCAATCGACTAAAGTTAACAGATTTGTTAGTTAAACCTATGCAAAGATTAACCAAATACTCATTGTTGTTACAAGCTATACTCAGGAAAACTGACGATGATAAACAGAGGAGGGACCTCTTAGAAATGGTAAGTTGACTTAAACGTAGGAAAAAGAAATGTGTGAGTAACAGCAGGTACTTGGCAACAGCCAACAAAACCACGAAAAGTGTAAAGAAACAGTTTGTACTATGCAATATTCAATACAACCAAGGAATGGAGTAACCAAATAGCATGGATATTTTTGCAACAGCCATCACAACCCAGAGCATGGCATAATACATTTTAATGATAGAAATGGCCAAATGACACCAAAAATAGCAAAACATATTTGTGTCATTGATTATAAAATCTCTGACTTTGATTGGGGAATGAAGTAAATGTCCAGTGATGTGGTTATAGTACTATTGAGGACCAGCCCTCAACCATCCTACTTACTATACAAAAAGTGGTCCTTACATTGGCACATTTAAAAAAATTATAATAGGACTTATTTTACCAAACATTGGGATTTTTGAACAGAGTTAAATTATTGTGTATTTGTTGTCCAAAAAAGTAGGGGTGTATACTATTTACTCCATTTCTTCCCCAGCCCCCCTCCTTTCTTTAAAACTATTTCACAGATCTTTATGAACCTTCACAGAAACAATGTTTTTGGTGTAGTAGATGTGCCATTGTCTATTTGTATATGGTTGAGGAAAGATGAATTTCCCAGTCACATTTTTACATTTTTAAAATAGCATCCAGTTTCGGTTATGACTTGTTAAAAATCAGTTTTATCAATATTAATAAAGTAATCACAAACATCTAATTATTTATAGGAAGTTTACTCACTCTTTCTCTTTGTATATTTAGATTGGAGGAGTGGACAAGTTTGTCTTTCATGTAAATGCCACACTACGACAAAAACATGAACAAGAGCGACTGGCGACGTTGATGACAAAAATAGAATCATACGATGCTGTGGAAGCTCCTAATGATGAAAGCTTAAAGGTAAATATTTAGACTGAAAATCCATACAAGATTCTAAGGTTCTAAGCTGAACACTATTTGGCTATATGATTTTGCTTAGGTTAGGAAGTCTCTCTTGACACAAAGTTGATCTAACTGATGATATTATTAATTATGTGTCCTAAAAATTAATAAATATTGATAATAAAATTAAATTATTTAACAGGAGTAATATAATAATTACAAATATTTACAATCATAATAAATTTCCTTCAATGAACCATTGATCTAGGAAATAGGTATATTTTTAGATAAATTGATTTCTTCATGTGAGATTTTTCCCTTTTCCATGATGTCACAAACAGAACAAAGTGACATAAGAATATATAACTCAGAAATAACAAAGACATGGTTTTTTAGCTCACCTGACCAAAGGTCATGTGAGCTTATGGTATGGTGCAGCGTGTGTATGTGCGTGTGTGCGTGCGTGTGTGCGTGCGTGCGTCGTTAACACACATTTTCGACTTCTCCTCTGAAAGTACGTGGCAGATTTCAACGAGACTTGGTCAAAAGCATGTCTGGGTCAGTGCAATTCAGATTTGTTCGTGGCGTTGCCATGGCTTCCATAACTAAGTCAAGGTGACCTAGGGGTGCAAAAATCTTAAAAAATCTTCTTCTCCGAAAGTATTGGTTGGAGAAAAAATCTGATGTGATATTTGGCTTCTCTAGGGTCTTAAGCCTGTAGTTTGTTCATTTTGTGAAATTCGGTCGAAAAATGGGTTACGGGTTTTTGAGTTTAATTTTGAAAAAATTGTAAAATAGCTTCAAATTGTTATAACTTGACTACTTGACCAGATAATGACATGGGGTTTTCAGTTTTGACATCTTCTTGTTAGTATCTTCAAAATGAAGTCAAGGTCAATTGTGAAGGTCGTGACCTAATTTTTTTTACCTCTGATTATAATTATTATCTCAAAAATATAAACTTTTTGTATAGTCATGTATATTAGAATGTTGTAGGTATTAATATAACAATCATTTTGATGTATAGAAAAAGGTCATGGGTTTAAAGGTCAAGGTCACAGATGCGAAACAATACAGAAATGGTTAATTATCTCGAAAACTATAAACTTTTTGTATAGGCATTTATATTAGAATGTTGTAGATATTGATACAACGATCATTTTGATGTATAGAAAAAGGTCATGGGTTTAAAGGTCAAGGTCACAGATGCGAATCTATACTGAAATGGTTAATTATCTTGAAAACTATAAACTTTTTGTATAGGCATGTATATTAGAATGTTGTAGGTATCGATACAACGATCATTTTGATGTATAGAAAAAGGTCATGGGTTCAAAGGTCAAGGTCACAGATGCGAAAACAATACCAAAATGGTTAATTATCTCGAAAACTATTAACTTTTTGTATAAGCATGTATGTTAGAATGTTGTAGGTATCGATACAACAATCATTTCAATGTATAGAAAAAGGTCATGGGTTTAAAGGTCAAGGTCACAGATGCGAATCAATACTGAAATGGTTAATTATCTCAAAAACTATAAACTTTTTGTATAGGCATGTATATAAGAATGTTGTAGGTATTGATACAATGTTCATTTTGATGTATAGAAAAAGGTCATGGGTTCAAAGGTCAAGGTCACAGACGCCAAAACAATACTGAAATGGTTAATTATCTCGAAAACTATTAACTTTTTGTATAGGCATGTATATTAGAATGTTGTAGGTATCGATACAACGATCATTTTGATGTATAGAAAAAGGTCATGGGTTCAAAGGTCAAGGTCACAGATGCGAAAACAATACCAAAATGGTTAATTATCTCGAAAACTATTAACTTTTTGTATAAGCATGTATGTTAGAATGTTGTAGGTATCGATACAACAATCATTTCAATGTATAGAAAAAGGTCATGGGTTTAAAGGTCAAGGTCACAGATGCGAATCAATACTGAAATGGTTAATTATCTCAAAAACTATAAACTTTTTGTATAGGCATGTATATAAGAATGTTGTAGGTATTGATACAATGTTCATTTTGATGTATAGAAAAAGGTCATGGGTTCAAAGGTCAAGGTCACAGACGCCAAAACAATACTGAAATGGTTAATTATCTCGAAAACTATTAACTTTTTGTATAGGCATGTATATTAGAATGTTGTAGGTATCGATACAATGATCATTTCGATGTATAGAAAAAGGTCATGGGTTTAAAGGTCAAGGTCACAGATGTAAAACAATACTGAAATGGTTAATTATCTTGAAAACTATAAACGTTTTGTATAGGCATGTATATTAGAATGTTGTAGGTATTGATACAATGATCATTTTGATGTAAAGAAAAAAGTCATTGGGGTTTAGTATTTACGTTTACTTTAAATCTATCAGCTAGCCATTAGTTATCAGGTGAGCGTATAAGGCCCATGGGCCTCTTGTTTTCCCTTGAAGTTATTACAAATGATAGCCAAAAAAATGTTTGTATTATTTCTGAAAATTCTGAAGTGTTGCTGAATATTGCTCTAGCTATTATTATTAGGATGTATGGCACAGCTGAAATAAAATTTAAATGAAACATTTGAACATTTTATTTTCAGTTTTTAAATGAATACAACACAAACTTTGATTTACGTGCTCCGATGCCTGGTTGTGGACCTGGACAGACCCGCTCTCTAATAATGCAGTCAGTTTTGAAACTGAAAGATGCACAAACAAGGGTAAGTCACACACACACACACACACACACACACACACAACACACACACACACACACACTGGTGTTACTACTTGTCAAATGATGTTAGACTTTTCTGCGACCATAACTAGATATTATTACTGTACACATTGAACAGGCTCATTTGTTTATCTGTGACCTGATCTTTATTTTCTTGTCACATGACCTTTGTTTCCTTGTCACATGACCTTTTTTCCATATTATTGGATCTTTGTTTATTTGTCACATGATCTTTGTTTCTTTTGTCACCAATTTTTGGTTTTCATTTCATAGGATGTTGGTTTTAAGGTCACCAATGTTTGGTTACCATGTCACCTGATCTGAGTTTCCTTGTCATTGGATCTTTATTGTTTCCTTGTCATCAAAACATTTTACTGGCTTGTAAGATTATGCAGCCCTTAACAAAAGGTGGTCTTTTAGACAAGTTTGACTAAATATGATTAAGCATACGAGTTACATGTATGTATTAATGTTATGGATTTATGTTAATTTTGTATTTGTTTGTTTTTCAGATGGATGTAGCCTGTCTCTTGTTTACAGATTTGTTACTTGTTTGTAAACCAAGTAAACGGATGGAAAAATATAAAATTATCAAACCACCAATGAGAGTGGATAGAATTATAGTACATGAATTAAAAGATAAAGGTAAGAAAAATACCTCATGTCACAGGTAGAATATACAAAAATGTACCTGTCCACCAATCCATTTGGATACAATTGGTGCCTTTCCACCAATCCACTCGAGTACGCTTGCAATATACCTGCTCACCTATCCACTTAAGTACAGTTAGAATATACCTGTCCACCACCACCTCTGTTGTAGGCTCTTGTAGAGGCTAAATACTAAATGTAACCAAAAACTCTTAATGTAGATAAATGTATAATCTTTGTCAATAAATTTAGTTTTCCAAATTTCTGACCATACTTAAGTCTGTACCGAGCCATTAGGCCCATCAGGCCGGAGCTTATCCCGGTTTCGGTGGCGTTAAGCGACTGAGAGTACAAGACTCTCCCCTGAATGGGACGCCGGTCCATCGCAGGGTTAACCCCCAGCATTTTGCTGGTACTCATTTATTTTTCAGCTGAGTGAACTGGAGCAACGTGAAATTAAGTGTCTTGCTCAAGGACACAACACATCGCCCAGTCCAGGGATCGAACCCACGACCTTCGAATCATGAGTCCAACGCCTTAACCACTAGGCCACGCGCTTCCACACATACTTACCACTGTAGTAAGGACAGTGATGGATAAATAGTAAAACCGGGTACTTTACCACCGATTGTTCAGGTCTTAAGCAGTTTGGCAATAAATCAAAGAAGGACACTTATACAGGAAAACACTAGAAACTGATTTTGGGGAAATAATGTGGCGATAAGCGAGTTGACAGAGTAATTGGGAGCATTATAATAAAGGTGTACTGTATGTACAAGTAATTTTTGTTACAAATTATTGTAAGTAATCATTTTATTTTCTATTTTACAGGAAGTTTTCTTTTAATTTACTTAAATGAGTATCACGTACCAGTCACAGCCTTTACCTTCCATCACTCTGATCAAAATGCCATCAGGTTGTGGCTAGATCAGATTAAAAAGGCACAGGTAAGAATAACATTTTATAATAAAGATATATGAAAACCAAAATTTATAAAAAATCACTGTAATTAATATGAGGTATTGCAATGTGTATATATTAGGTACTTGCTATATTTGTTCAATTGAATATGGAAAGGGAAATAACTCTTATTTTCAATAATGTTGCATTGGCCACTATTTTTCTTCTATGGCAAATTTTGCACTTTTATTGTGCATTTGTAATAATGTAAATGTTACAGTCACGTTAACTAACAGAAACAATTAAAATTTACCTGGTTTACTTAGAAAAAATAAACATGTTTGAGATATTTAGAAAAATGACTATTTACATTCAGACATATGTCAATATATTTAAAAGTGTATGACTTATTAAAATTGTAAAATTTATTATGTTTCAGGAGTTATACAGTGAAGTGAGGAATTCAGTACAAATAAGTGATGGATTATCTTACTTGACAGTCGGTGAAGTTGTGGAAGAGGAAGTTATACGAATAACGCCTCTTAAATCACCGGGTGATTCAGATATGATATTGTCTCAGAATTCAAGTGAGGAGTTACACGGACTTTATGTACCCAGTACAGCTGACGGACAATCTAGTCCTGGGGGGAGAGACTCGCCCATGGCTTCACCAAATATCATCAAATCAATCTCATATAACGAAATTGAAAGTCGGCAACTTCACCAGAGAAATAGCTTTAATTCACAAACTTCAGATGTTTCGCCAACAGACACGAAACATAAACAAGTGCAATCCTCATTTTCAGTGCCAACCTTTCATGAACGCCTTGGTGAAGACCTTAGAATACCCTCATCAAACGGTTCATCAGCAAATAGTGATTCATCACTCCCCGATATTGGGGATGAAAATTACAAAAGTAAAAATAACAAACGGCGAGTGTCAAAGACAGAGAAAAGGTGGTATACTGATGGTGCAATTGAATTAAATAAGGCCAAGGACAATAAGGATTCAGGTATTCACAAACGACTTTCGTGGAATTTAGGAACAAATGATCCTAGCGAACACAAACAAGGTGAATTAAAACACAAAACTCAAAGTACGGACTCTATACGGAGTTTTCACAGTTCGAGTGGTGTTAGTTCTACAGGCTCGTTACATTTAGGTCCAGACGATGAAATTATTGAGGAATATGATTTAGACTTGTCTCGGGAGAATAGTGATATAAGTACAATTCATGAATCTCGGTTAATTGAAAATGAGGGTGACCTTCACATTTGTGATAAACCTAAATCTAAATCTACAACAGATATAGCAACGCTGTTTAATGAACTCTCTACAAGTGAAGAGATAAATGGTATATCCTCAGTTGACTTGCCAAAAGTAGACAAAAAGACATTATCACATGCACAGGTGATGAGGATGAAAAAACAGTTATTGTTAACCTCAAACAGTATAGAGGCAAGGTAAGAGAATATGTCACACACACACATACAAACACACACACACTGTTGAATAGTCAGGATATTGGGTTACACACAAACACACATGCAGGCATGCACACACACCATTGAATACTGAAGGTTAATTGTTTAGATTTAACACTGGATATACCTGCCAACCACTCCACACACACACACACACACACACACCCACACCCACACCCACACACCATTCAGGTGGCCACTACTTCTGAACTGTACAAGGTGAAGATATTAAAACAATCTCTGAGTTGTCTCCCTTTAAATAGTAACAATTCAAATGTAGTATACAATATGTGTTTAATTTTTATTTGCATTGGTATTAAAACCAACTCTCGAGTTGTTCCCTTTTAATTTTGAATCTTTATGTTAAGTGTAACATATATTTTTCCTTTGTTTTTCAGTGAGGTATGAGAATTCCATTATAAGTGTCGGAGTGAGGTATTGACATGAAGATATTACAGATCTGGTTGTACATTTGGACATTTCGTATTTAGTTATTATTTATTAATACAAAGTTAACCGTGTTTACAGAACAATCTCACATTAAGTTTGAGGTTAGATTAATCTGTCTGTATCAAACATGTTATAGTGTTGACCAAAGTGCTCAGTTTATTCTTGTTTTCTTGTTTTTTAAGTTAAGTTTTGAAAGTAAACCTGATGTCACACACAGTCCTAAAAAAGTTGGAAAGTTTCGAAAAAAGTTCCCTTTTTAGTCTGTCACTCATTTGAGTAATAATTTGAATACTGCAAATTTTTTAAGACGGAGAGAATTCCTTTCTGAGTTTTTGAATATTTTGTTTAATAGGAAAAAAGGGAAAATACAGAAGTTATTTTTATTTCGTTTTCGATGTCTGGTATTCTGAATGTACAAAATGATATTTTTGATTTTAAAAGAAATCGCCCTGAAAACTTCTAAATTTTATGAAATGAATTGTTAAGGTTATTTATATGAGGTCATTTCGATTAAAACAAACCTTTGAAGAGCCCTCATACAAGTGCCTTGTACCTTAGAATGGTATTCACCAGATAATATACTTGTAAAAGTATTGACTCATAGAAAGCAAAAGAAATACTCAGAACTATAAGTAACAGGGTTGTCATAGTATCATAGTAACCAAGTAACAGGATTGTTAGTGTTGCTTGGTAACCGAGGTCTCTTAATGATGAGGTTGGCACAGTTTTCCCAAAATAATAGGTTTGTCATAGTGACATGACTGTGGTCCTTAAATAACATGGTTGTCATAGTACCCAAGTAACTGTGGTCCCTAAATAATGAGGTTGTCATGGTTAGTCAGTAACAGTGCTTTTAAGTAACAGGGACCATAACAGTCAATTAAGTGTGTTATATCCCCATATACATGCACTTTTCTTTGTAAGGATAAAACATTTACAGGTTTCATGAGGACTGTGCTGTCCATTTTGAAGTTTTCAATTACAACTGTAAATAAATGGCCTTTGAATAAAACGATTTTACCAGACAGTACTGCTTGACTGGTCCTTTATCTATGACATCACAACCAGCTATCTGGAAATAGTTTTTTACTTGTCAAACAGCTTTCCAAATTGGTCATTGACAAATCTAATAAAGACCAGCATTGCTATGCTTAAACAGGTTTACAAAGTAGCTGTAACAATTTGGCATATACTGACAAATTCAGAATCAACACACTCATGTTTACAGTTGAAATTTGTTGTTTTGAAATAAAAGTGCTATTTTTAGTTATACATTGTGACTAGAGCTTAGAGGGTTGTGATTGAATGATTGAATGCTCCAAGGGTTGTGATTGGATGCTAGGAATGCTCCATGTTGTTATTTTTTCAATTCCCTGATTGGAGAATTGAATGTCCATACATAATATTTAAGGGTTGTGATTGGATGATTGAATGCTCCAAGGATTGTGATTGGACCAATTAAATGGTTAATTGTGATTGGACTTCTATATTGTCTCAAAACAAGAATGTTGTACTATAGATATGAGTATCTATATAATGTGATAACTAACATGATACATTTATCAGTAACCATTTGCTGGCACATGTTGTAAACCAACAGCTATCCATGGTCATACACTTTCGAGATTTCATTAAAAAAAATCCTGAATGTTAAGTTTCATGATTCAAACCTTAAAGTAATCTTGACCTTTCAGGGTTTGTTGAAAATTCTGAGTCTAGTTTAAATATAGAACAGAAATATATCACTTTAAAATGACAATAATTTTGCTCAAATTAACATCATCCATGGGGATGTTTTGTAACCATGGTAACTGAGAGTCTTGAGGACACAGATGTTTTTCATGTTATCCTGGTGCAGCAAATGGTTACCAAGGTTGTAGCTATAAGTAAGGATGTCCTCCATGTTGTACATGTCATGATGCAGCAAATGGTTACCAAGGTTACAGCTATAAGTTATGATGTTCTCCAATTTGTCATGGTGCAGCAAATGATTACCATGGTTATAACTATAAGTAAACACATCCTCCATGTTGTCATGCTGCAGCAAATGGTTACCATGGTTATAACTATAAACTTGTACTTAATACTTACAAACATTGCAATATAAAACAGTTTATGTTCATAAATGGTTGTTATTTGAGAGAAGAAATAGAACTATTTACAGAGATTTTGTATATCAAAGTCGGATATTTATACCAGTTATACTTTCCATATATCAATCATGACATTAACATTTATTTACCATGAGACTTTCAGTTATTTTTTTTATATAAAATGGTTCACATTAATTATCAAATATTTTAAGGTGCTTGTTAATGATATTTATTTTTGCTCCTGTTATGTATTAACTATAAAATTAAATCTTGCTCAAAATTAAAACATAAAAAAATCCTGTCATTAATGGGGTTGGCCGCTGTACCACATGATCAACCCCCTAAATGATCTGTGTGGGAACATGTTTACTTCACAAATTCCTGGAATAAGGACCTTTTTTTCTGAAAAGACGAGATGCGATACAATTCCATAACCAATGGAAATAATTTTTTGCACAAATATTAGAAGGTATCAAGTGGTACAGCGATGAACCCCATTTGATCAGAAATTCAGATAAAGCTGGTTCATATTCACTTGACCCTAATGCATGTTTATTTGATCTCATTTCCATTTTTATGACCTACTTTAACTTGATATCTAAACTACTGTTAAATTATATTTTTACCATTTAAATCATTTCCTTTTCATAGATTTATTAAAATTAAAATTTTTGGTGAAATAGGTAAGCTTTTTATAGTTGATAAGTTATTTTATTCATTTCACTAAACATTCCCAATGGGGGTTTGCCAGCATACCATGTGATAACCCCATAATGTTTGTGCAGAACATTTGAATATCCATTGGGTATGGAATTGCATTAGGTGACATTTTCCCTTAATTATGACATATTCTGGGAATTGGCCACTTAAACATTTACCAAAAATGGTGGACGGACATGGAATTGCATAAGATGACATTTTTCCTTAAATATGACGTATTCTGGGAATTTGCCACTTAAACATTTACCAAAAATGGTGGACAGACATGGAATTGCATAAGATGACATTTTTCCTTAAATGTGACTTATTCTGGGAATTTGCCACTTAAACATTTACCAAAATGTTCGGCGCGAAAATCAAGAGGTATTAATCATGTGGTACACTGGTGAACCCCATTTTTAAGACATTTGTGTCTACTTGCAATAACAGTACTACATTATATAAGAATTTATATCATTCCATTCATCCTATGCATTTATAACAGTCCCATAGTGCCTATTATGATAAAGTAAACAAGCACCTGTCAAACTTCTGTTTATCTTGTAACCTAGACAACAAGGGCACATAATTATAATTATATAATCTGCCACTAGGTGGCACTACTGTGATGTAATATTGAGATGATGATGATGATGATCTGACTTTTGTTTATTCAGTATTATAACTCTCTATTTTTGTAGGAGAAACTTTGTACATATAATAAATGTTATAGATTAATTAAAACATTGTCACGATATATACATACATATAACAGAGTTTGTTTTCTTCTATGAGGCCACTCACTATCATAGCTCAGTTGTGAGAGTGCTTGCTTCCTATGTGGGAGGTCATGGATTTGAACCCAATTTGGGTTTGTTTTCCTCTATGAGGCCAACCACTATGGTTGCTCAGTTGTTCAAGTGCTCACTTTGTATGTTGGAGGTCGTGGGTTTGAACCCAGGTCGGATCTGACTAAGACTTGAAAAAAGTCTGTTCTTTTGCCAAGCATTTGCCATTTAGAATGAAAAATAACTGTGTCCTTCGGAAAATACCTTAATAACCATTGCCTCTGCGTCATGGTGTGTGTAGTACATTAAAGAACCCTCCCTGCACATTGCCCTGAGCTCACTGCAAAGTTAAAAATTTCTGCCACTTCACCTTTAAATGGTTATGCCTCAATGTAAGTGAAATAGTATTGACTGGGACACAATACCCTATTTAATCGATCAAGCTATGAGGCCATGTCTAAAGACCATCCATTAAGAAATCAAACACTGTCAGGATATATGTCCCAATGTAAGTGAAAATTTGTTGACTTGGATCTTGAACCCTATTCAATCAATCAAACACCATAAATAACATGGCCTCTGGTCGAGTAATCCGTAGAGCACTGGCTAATAAAGGATGCATAGTGCCGTTTAATTAACCAGGTTTGAATTTCACTCTGGCAGCTCTAGTTAGAAATTTTCTCAAATGCCTTACAGAGGAGTGATATTTTTCTCGGTACTTTGGTTTCCTCCACCATCTGACTCTCAATATGAGTGCTTAGACCTGCTTAGAAGAATTTAATGAAACTTCTCACAAATGATGCCTCAATGGTGTATCATAAACTTTGAACTTAGTTGATATATTATTGACTTCATGGAAGATGTATGTTTGAAAATCGTGGAAGAAAATCTATTAACCACACAATTTATCTTGATTGTTCCACAGCCGGATTTGCCTTGAACCACTACCTACCTACCTATCCTCTTTGTCCCTGGTGTGACATAAGGCCACAACGCCTTGAACCACTGCCATATCTTAAAGGTCAGGTCCATGGATGGCCAAGAGAAACACAAAACGTCACAAAATGACTTCTGCAGTTGTGCCATGTCCTTGAACCAAAGATATATATTAAAGGTCAAGGTCATACATGGTGAATGTTTGCACCTTATTGTTGGTCCTGAAAAACTTCTTGCAAATGATCTACCAGACCTATAGCTAATAATGTAAATAATATTGACTGTCATCTCTGGTATGATCGGACATGTTCATGAAGTCGATCACTGTAAAATTTTCAATACATCTAAATGCATATAATAGGAGACTAAAAAGTATGTATGAAAAACCCAGAAAATAATTTTAAACGGGATTTATGATATACTAATAAATCTAAATTTGAAAAATATATCAATAAAATTAACATACATGTATAAACCAAAGTAAGCTATTCGGATACCCCAGTGTTCCTTTACAACTAAATATCAATATCATGCAAGTAAAACTTACGATTAAAGTAATGAATGACGTTGGATTTCCGATATACGGATAACGCTTTCCAGCTACATACTTTCATAAAGTCAAAACTATTATGCTCCTTTCGTTCCTACGCATGGCAAGTGCTGCTAGCTAAACAGGAGATGCTTACCCTCCTAGTCTCCGAACTTTCCCGACGGACATTCACATGTTTGGCTAAAGTTTTAAATTTGCCTTTTGGATTGTAGATTGAACGTGGATTGAAATAGTTGTTTTTTCGTTTGTTTAGTTGCTGCATCCCACAGAAAACTACTAGCATAAAATGGATTAAATATTTTTAAAATTTGGGTTATTTTTTCTACTATTTCATCATGGCATTAGACTACAGAGATCTATATTTTTGTATGTAAAGAATTTACTCCTCTGTCAAACTTTCCTTCTACTACCCTTGTCTAGATTTTTAGACAAATCTAGCCTGCAAAACAGATATTGTAATAATTCCAAAGAGTCAACTGTCAAGTTTACACGTGGAAGGTATAGCTAGCTAAATTGAGGGTGCCTACTCATTGAGAGTACCCGACCTCACTTCCCTGGTGGACGTTCTTATTTTAACTCAATATGTCAGTTTCAATATTTTTACTTTGGTTTGGGATTGTGATTTGGACATGGACTGGTATGTTTGTTTTCGATTTACAAAATGATTTATTAATCCAACTAATGGTATTTGCTTCTGTCTTCTGGTTTGTAAAACCTATGAACTGCCTCAATATTTTATGAAATAACAAACATGATTCAACACAACATTGGATTACCCCTACCCCCAATATCCATTCATAACTTGAAATCATTTAATCAAAAGCGTATTACTCTAGATGGTCTAATTTCAAAAGTCTCGCCCTCAAAACAACCATTTTCATAACAAACATTCATTTAATAAATAAAATAAATATTTTGGTACTTTGGTAATCTTTTCAACATCTTGAAAATAATGTTGGTTTCATAATTTTGGTCCAAGCACTACTGATGAGGAATTGTTTTTCGAAACGGTCGTCTAGTGCTGTAAAATCAAAACTGATATAATATGTAATTATCTATGTTAAGTTGTAAGAAATAAGGTAATTTTCTAATGTCTTGCAAAGTATAATGGGCTGTCTCAAATTGCATTACTTTTATTGCCGTCTCACATCTTCTATGTTAATTTGAAAGCAATTCTTAAATGCGCTGTTGGTGCACCTAGTCGTTTCCTGTCGGTCAACGAAAGGATTTGGCATCTGACGTCATCACGTGCATGGAGCAATGTCTCTTTTGCAAGTTGCAAAGTATAGTCGATGTCAAATCCTTTATTGAAGCAAAGATAACGCAATTGTAAATATTTCAAAATAATGCATGCATACTGGGGTATATCTGGTGTCACTTGCCTCCCTTTGGTTTATAAACCTACGATCTACGTCAATATTTTATTCATGGGATTGTGAAAATAATAAAACACAGCACTGTAGCACAATGGTTCATTATAACATATTCACTATACCAAGAGTATTCCCTGGAGATAATATTGGTCCCCATTCACAATTAAACTCTTATGGTTTTTTTTTCAAAACACCAAGCTGATTTATACAATTTAATACAAAAAAACCTAACCTGATTTTACTATAAAATGGTAGAACAAATATGAAAAATACACTTCAAGAAGCAATCTAGAAACAAATGAAATGTATATATTTATTAATTTTTTGTTATGGAAGTATGAAAGAAGTGGACATTTTGGACACAGAATAATTAGCGTGGAATACGCGAATTATGTTACGCGTGCAATGCCCAATTCTTTCATACTTCCATAACAAAAAAATAATTTCATTTCTTGTAATTCAATTTATAGAAATTTTTTCAACAACAAATCATTAATTAAAATAACAATATTGCCGTAGCAAGTAAAAATAGCATCACCATGGTATAGGAATTCAAATGCATCTGTGCGTCATCCATAATAAGATGACGTAACTGAGAGCTAATCCATTCGTGTAAATGTAACAAAAAATATGACCAATCAAAATGCTTGAAACAAAGGAGAATTGAATTATTAGTAATTTAATTAATTAAACATGTTTTCACCTGTATAATTTTGAGTTTTGTAACAATGATGCTATTTTTTTCTTTTCACAATATTAGATTTTTAGCTGCAAATTTTTACAATTGCAAACCATTCACAAAAATTGAGAAAGCAGTGATAACATTATATTACTTTACACAGCATACACCGATATTTTATAGAACGGTGTTTGCCGCTGTACCACATTTTTGCAGAACAAATAGTTCCATTAGATATAGAATCATAGCAGTTCTTAAGGGTAATCTAAGTAGGAAAGTTCAAGTGAAAACAATTGGGTTGAAAAACATGAAAGAGGGGTATAATTAAGAAATTACCTTCACAAGTGTGAAGATTTGTAAATAAAAATAAAGTAGGAATTGATAAATTAAGAGTTTATAAAATATTTGTTGCATTTTTTAAAGAAAATTGTGCAAAAATACACGTGTTGGGGAAAAAGCTTACACCTTGTATAACGAATTAATTTTTAAAAAAATGATAAGATATTACGATAGTCAACATCATAGAGCAGTGCAAAGGGGCCAGAGTTTGTTAAAGAAATACCAGGTTTTTGAAAACTCGACAATTTACGGTTGATGTTATCTACGATTTATTTTCCTTTTTAAAATGCGTGTACCAGGCGTGATATTAATATTTTAAGACCACTTATAATCCAAAATACAACAAGTCACTAAAAGTGCACGGTCACACAATATTGTTCTATTTGAATTGAGATGAATATTGTTTGGTTTGAACAATGTTGAGCTATATAAAGCCGAATATGCCTCAACAATGATCAAGTAATATACAAACTTAGCTTTTATAATCCTTCCTTGGATCGTTGGTAGCCTTAGAATATGAACTGTCACGCCTGGTACACGCATTTTTAAAAGGAAAACAAAACCTCCACCGTAAATTGTCGAGTTTTCAAATTGGGAATGTATTGTACACATACAGGGGCAATTTGTACAATTTTTATAAAAACATGCAACAAATATTTTAAAATTTCTTAAATTATCAATTCCTTCTGTATTTTTATTTAAAAATCTTCACGCTTGTGTAGGTAATTTCATAATTTTACCCCTCTTTCGTGCTTTTCAACCAAATGGTTTTCACTTGAATTTTCCTACTTAGATGACCCTTAAGGATTGACATTTGCTTTGACTGTACTGCATGGAGTTATGCAGTAGAATGGACTGTGTTGTAGCATGAAGTAGTATCGAGGTCAAACACTGCATTGAAGCAAAAACAATGTGATTGTAAATATACGTTTTAAATGATATCAACAGTTCGTGTTGAAACGTTTTCAATAATGCCTGACATAAACGATTACGACAAACAGTGTCTACCTTCTAGCTCCGTTTTTTGCCAGGTAAAAGACAAAGGAGATACGAATGTTGGTCGCTGTTCGGAGCTTGTGTTTATAGGTGTTTATCACATGGTACAACGGCGAACTCCAATGTGAGATCATGTACATTTTGTTATATAATATTTTGTTGTGGCACTTTCACACATTCCATGATCGGCGTCTAAAACAGTTTTTAATTTGTCTGAGGAATGTTCCAATATCTAACAAGATTATAGACCCGAACACTACACACAATATAGTGATACCAACAATCCCCAGATTCTGCGCCACTGGTCTATCCTCGTATACACTCGTCTTTGTTCTTATGTAGGCTAAAATAATGAAACAGAAAATCATCAGGAAAAATTCAATATTGACTTGCAATATCTAATTAAGACATTTCAATACAAATTAAAGATACAGTGCTTATTGTATCTTGAACTTCAAGAAGAAATAGGCACTGTAATTTTTGCAGGGATTTTATTGCCACTCAGATTCTGGCAAAACAACCCATTCTCAATGCCAAAAAGCAGACATTTTTTCAAATCTTGAAGGTAAAAAGTCCCAAATTGACTGCCCATAAAAATTGAGAAGAATGTCTCAGGAAAAAGTGATAAAAATGATGTCTTAGCTTGTTCAGTTGAACATGTTTTAAATGCAATTTCTATATGAGGTTCGTCTGTTTCTAAAGGTTAGTCAAATGTTATCCCAATTGCTCTTTATTCATCTATATAAGGACCACCTGCCCATAAAGGTCACTTACCTGGTTCCCTATGACAACCTCTATAGACAGGTTTGACCTAGATTTTACATATATGGTGATGTCTGTGGTACAATGAGTTCACCCGGTTTTGTTTTATATGCTATGGTTAACACTCTTAATGCTTTTTTAGCCCATGATGAATTCACCTAATACTGTTTGTTCTTTACCTACCTGGCATTTTTAATGTCTATGGTAAACTCACCTGATGTTGTTTTATAATCAATGGTTAACTCCTTTTTCATCTCTTCTATTTGTTGCTGTAATTCTTCATATGTTTTCTGAGTTTCACAAGGACATGTGCAACCGTTCTGGTTTCCTATTATAAATATGTCATTTTGACATTATTATTATTATTATTTTTATTATTATTATTATTATTATTATTATTATTATTATATTATTATTATTATTATTATTATTATTATTATTATTATTCAAGTATGATGATTATGATTATTATTATTATAATTATTATTATTCAAGGATGATGATGATTATTAGTTACAATACGATTGCCAGACGAGAAGTGGCAATGGTGTGTGGCTTTTACACTATTGCATACACATTTTAAACTCCAAGTCCCTGTATGTGTTCAATACATTCCCAATTTTGACTTCAAATGTGTAGCTTGCTAGACAGGTTTTTTTTTACCTTTCTGGAGCTATTGAATCACTTCAAGGAACTTAAGAAGCAAGATTCTGAACTAGTATTATAGCTGATGGCGAAATCCAAATGGCCTACTACATTAGGCTTAGATTTGATAAAAGGTTCTATTTGAATACAAAGCAAATTTTGTTGCACGTTTGTGCATTCCATTGCAAACTACTAAATGACCCATGCATGTGCAAGTTTAGAAGACAAACGGTGCACTATTCTTCTCAGTTTTTTAATGTTATGTCTAATTAATTTTGGTGGTATCATTGACAGGTGTTTTCAATTCTAACTACCCTGTTCGATTACTGCATGTGGTACCAATGGTGTGCAGTGTAATCCCAAACACACTGTCTCATTACATCTGTTTTACCGGTGATTTAAATAGTGCATCCCTAACCATCCTGCCTAACTAACAAATTGTATGTGTGGCGCGCAACAACCATCATAAGTAGATTTTTGCACATAAGGCGGTAGCAGCAGTTTGTGAACGGCTTCACGGTTTTCTATTACATCAGGCGGTTTGTAAAATAATCTTTTTTTTACCAAACATTAAGCTCACTCACCTGACCCTGACGTCACAGTTGATGTGGTGGATTCATGGTTGGTGTTCATAGTTCCTGTTGTTATTGGTACAGCCATAGTTGTGTTTATTTCTGCTTTATTTGTTGTTACTGCTTCTGTTGTCTGTGTGCCCTCTGTTGTTGCATCTGGCTGAGGTGTTGTTGTTGTGGACGTGGTTGTGGTGTCAGGTGTTGAAGTTGTTTCTGTAGACGTTGTTGTATCTGGCGCTGTTGTTGTGGACATGGTTGTTGTTGTCTGAGGTGTTGTTGTTGTTGTGGTTGTGGTGTCAGGTGTTGAAGTTGTGGTTGTTGTAGTAGTAGTTGTTGTTGAGGAAGTTGTTGTTGTGGTTGTTGGATAGATTACAGGAGTAGCTGCAAAACTTGCTAAAAGAAAAACAATGCCATCAAGAAATTGAAGTTTGTAAAATGTTTTATAAAATGTGCAGAGTTAAGTAATCTCTCATCAATAAGATGGTTTTGTAAAGTGTTTGATGAACCGATTGCTAATCATCCGGTTTTATTGGGGATTCTCATCTAGTTAGTCACTATGGAATCTTCAATCCAATCAATATAAAACGACTAGATACCTCCCAGCATTGCAACCTGAAGCCTTTTTTAACACATTCACAATAAACTACGGACGATACAGGCAGAATCATTTTAAGAATCTAGATTCTTCAAAACATTAGTCCTGTTACATACATTAGCAAGGCTTATCTGACCTAGATCGCCCTATCTCGTAATTGTTAAATGAATATAGCAATTTTACCACACAACTGAAAATCTCTATATTTGTGAATAATTTTCTCAGCTCTTTTTATATTTTCGCTTTTACATGTATTGAAATGGATAAATGTAGAAAAACATTTTTCGATAAAAGGTAGCAGTTGTTTGTATTTTTTTCTTTCGAGATATTACTAGTATATGGGAAATTCTTTATAAGTATTCACATTTAAGACGCATATAAAGTTTGAGTAAGTACATGTACTCACTTTTAAGACGCTTATGAAAGCAATACTTACACAAGTTACGATAACATAGCGCCTGTAACATTTTAGTACAGACTTCGTCTTCCCATTCTCTGGTATCGACAAGTATTTTTACACAGTCTTCTACAGGCAATCCTGGCATATTATAATCATTGGGCTGACCCGGAACCCACTTAGTCCAGGTGACAAGATTTCCTTCATAAGTATATTCTACACCTTCGACAATGTTATCATGGACTCCAATGTAAACATATCCAGTCAAACCTCTGAGAAATAAAAAGAACACTCTAAACATTTTTTTAACTCTATTAAATGCAGATAAATTCTTTCTAGATTTTCATGGGTAGCACTGATTTTATGACTTTAGCAGAAATAATTGATATAACTGGTATTATGAGAGCCACACACACAAAGTGACCCAATATGGCATGTGTGGTACAATCTTTATTTGCATTTTAATCTAGCGTCAGACGTCAGAAAAAATTAGCTTGCATCAATCAAATACTTGTATTATTTATTTTCCTTTATTTCTAAATTTAATCTTAGTTGCATGCTCAATCAGCAAAAAATTCTTGGAAACATAATGTTAAATGGCTATACCTCTACTTTTAACCAGATTTTTTGAAAACCTGGTTCTTAAAAAGATTTTTATTTTAAAAACGGACATTTAAATATTAATCCCAAATTCAACTATTACATATTTACTTACGAGAATATACTACTAAGTGGTGCATTATTAAACTCTGCGTCTACTTGAGCATTTGGAATCACCCCTAATGTACCATTATTTTCTTCACAAAGTAGTTTGTTAGCATTAGCGTCACGTGCCGGTGGTGGCGTTAACCAGTAGCAGACGAGATGACTCGGCAAATAAAAACTTCCGGCTGGACAATGATCTGGAATTAAATACATAAATATCCAGATTAAAAAAGTTATATATAGGTGTTGTTTTCAATCGTTGGCAAAAGATAAATTTGTTTCAAATTTTGAATTTTTACGCGTACTGAAAGTATTCGTTCATCGCAATATGAAATCGGTGAAAACAATTTGCCGTCGATTGAGTTAAAAATCGATTGTTTAGTGATATCGTGTAAGGCGATTAAATGATTTGCTATTGGAATTTAGCGTTAACAAGTGACCTAACGGCAATGTGCAAACCGTAAAAATATTCTAGACCCAAGGGAGGATCGAGCTCCCGACCCCTGGTTTACAAGACCAGTGCTCTATTAGTGGCGTAGTGTAAAAGGAATTAATATGCAGGCCTGGTACCAAAGGCACCAACGCGCCGCATGCTCCACCAACCTACGGACAATTTTGAAAAACTGGAGCAATTTAGTGCATTTTTCTGCATTCTAAATTAAGGGTTAAAATTCGTTTTTTGTCATGGGTCATTTGGACGTGAAATTAAAACTGTTGCCCATCTCACAGTGGGCGTTGCAATGTTAAAGAATCTTAATAGGACATATCCCTGAGTGCACTGCAAAGGTCAAACTTTCTGTCAATTGACCTACAGCTGGTGACGTCCCGATATATATTATCAGTGAAATATTCTTCACTTGAACGTAAAATCTCATTCAATCAATCAATTTAATGCTCTGATGTAATGACTATGTGAAGCAAAAACTCTACTGATCAAAGATGTAAACATTCGAATGGGTCTTTGGATTATGGATTAACAGTTAGTTCATTAGGACATAATGCCCCGCTTAACAAAAGGTTAACATCGAGCATGGTCTACACCTGGATTGACTGAGATTTCTACAACTCGATCAACCAGTCCCCCTTCTATTATTCTGTTCTGAATTCATATAGGGTCTCGAATTAATTCACCTAATTGGTAAACTGAAGTTGTTTACCCTGAAATCTGGTAATCAAAAACAAACATACTAATCCATGTCCGAATCGCAATCCAGAAGCAAAGTAAAAACTTTGGAATTGACAAGTTAGGTTAGACACGCGAACTTCCACCAGGGAAGTGAGGCCGGGTGCTCCGGAAGGGTAAGCACCTCCTGTTTAGCTAGCTACACGCCACGTGTGTAATCAAAATTGTGTGAAAGGAACATGGAACTATGAGGCGTCAAATATACTAGTATCCAGGGCAATCGTGGATACAGCGACATCAAACTTATCAACAATACTGTGATGACGGCCATAAAACTTTTTGAGGGCCTTGATAAGCCTAGGCTTGCAATATCCCTGAGTCAACAATTTATTTGCAAGCAGCCTACTTCGTTGTACAAAGTCCTCGTAGTGGGAACAAACTATACCATAGCGTATTATTTGGGAAACAAATACACCATAAGCAGGAGAAGCAGGTATATTACTGCATAAAAAAGGAAAGTTGACAATAGAAAAATTGAAGTCATCACGTTTGTCATAAAGTTTCAAATGTAGCCTTTCGTGTGCGTCATAATTCAGGTATAAGTCTAAATATGAAGCAAAACTTGAGGAATCAGTCGTGTCTTTTATTTCAAGCTCACTAGGATAGATGACATTTACATAGTCTCCAAATTTAGGATTGTTAAGAGACAGAACGTCATCTATATATCTGTATGTTGAGTTGAATGATTTGGCCACAGTCTTCTCTCCAAATTTAACAAGGTTCTGCATAAATTCTGGTTCATAAGAATAAAGAAACAAATCAGAAAGCAATTGTGCACAGTTTGTATCCATTGGTATACCGACTGTTTGCTGAAAAACTATATTAACAAACACAACAAATATGTTATCAATCAAAAACTCCAAAATTTTGTTGATGGTATCTTCAGTATATTTTTGTTTGGAATCCGTATGATGCTTGGCAAAATAACCAGAATCCCTGTTCAGCACCAGATATTTGTATCTTGGCTTACCGTTTTTGTAAAAGAAAGACAAGTGAATAATTTCTTTAAGACGTTCTTTCAATTTAGAATGAGGGATAGTGGTGTATAGTGTAGAAAAATCAAATGTTTTTATACTTTTTACATGAGATAAAGTATTAGAACTAAGATGTTCAAGTAATTCTTTAGAATTTTTGAGAATCCACATTTGGTTGATTCCAGATGTAGAATATACTTTTTCTGAATAAGACTGAAGACCATCTTTGACGATTGTCAAAATTTGTGTTAGAGTTACCGATAATGATAACTACTTACTAGACTATAAGGAAACGAAATTTTCTGTTTAAGATTTGAAAAAAAATCATTGTTTTATTTTTGCAATATTTTGTATTTTATTTTCATTTGTACATCATGACAAACTGGATTAAATTAAAAATAACTGATCAAAAAACTATGTGCAAGCACAGGAGTATTGGCTTATATGCATGGTACGCCACTGAGACTTTCCATTGAGCTATGGATGTTTAAGCCATGGAGGTTTCATGAAATAAGGCGTTTTTGAATTAAGTTTTTGTGCCTACAAATTCACTATGGTCACACGGCAAGTTTTAGGCCAAGTTTAAACCAACAACACTTAACGTTGGGGCCAGTGTGATATTACCACCATTAATATGTTTGATTAAAATAGATGACAGATAAATGGAACCTATAGCTGCGTAACACATTGTTATGTGTATGCATAAAACAAACATACCCGTCCATGTCTAAATCACAATGCTAAAAGCAAAACAAAACGTTTGAAAACTGAAAATTAATGATAAACACGAGAACTTCCAACAGGGAAATGAGACCGGATGCTCCAAAAGGATAATCATCTCCCATCTAGCTAATTGCATACGCCACGAGTAAAATCAAAATTGAAAAATGAAAGGAATATTTAACTGTAAGGCGTCAAATATATCCAGGGTAAATGTTTTGGCTATCGAGAAATATCATGTTTATCCAACAATATTGTGATGATGGTCATAAAACTTTTTGGGGACATGATAGAACTAGGCTTGCAATGTTCCCGAGAAAAAAAATAAATGTCAGCTAAATACTTACGCAATCTTAAGCTACATAGACCGTGATATAGTGTAGAACAAAATTCATCAAACATACTCCAACTATCCTCTGTATCGATAATTACACAATCCTTGTTTGTTACTCCTGTAGGGTTTGAGACGGCCCATGAGGTCCATGCTGACTCGCCCTTAAATGTGGTGAATGTCCCTTCAGATCCAGCGTCTGTTAGTCCTATCCAAAATATTGTTGTCAATGGTCTGAAAGAACAACATTACATTAAATGGCATGGCATGACATAACATAACATAACATAACATAACATAACATAACATAACATAACATAACATAACATAACATAACATAACATAACATAACATAACATAACATAACAAAACATTACATTACTTAACATAACATAATATAACATAACATGTATATCGCATGATACCATCTAATTGCTTGTATACTGGTTGCTATTGTAAAACCGACTTATATGCATTATATTAAAAAAGAAGCAAGGGGTTTTTAACATTTTGATATTTCGATAACTTTCGTGATTTACGAACTATGATTTTACATATAATTATAGCTTGGTAATTGTGGTAATATTTATTACTGTTTCTGTTATCAGATATCAGGGTAGTTATGTATTGACTATTGCTTTTGCAGTTAGAATAAAAAACAAACATGCTAATCTATGCCCGAATCACAATCCAGAAGGAGAGTATGAAACTCGAGGGCCTTGGTTAGCCTTGGAACCATTACATATATAAAGTAGATGAATTAAGGTAAGAGAAACACTAAAATTGAACACCAAATGCACAAGTATTACACTATACAATCAACAAAAGAAAATGATATAGAACACTCGAAAAACGGGCATGGTGTGGAAAGTATCACGTATAAGACTATACCTTTTTTAATATGCACAAGGTTTATATACCGACAAAGTCGTATCCAATGTTCTTATCTTATCAGAGTCTTTCAATCCAATAATATATATTCATATTGTAGTTTTGAAAACAAAACTGAAATTTGCAACTGAAAAAACACTTCACATGACACTTCAACCAAGGAAAACGACACAGCACACTTTAATAACAGTAATAGCAAAACAAGACAAGAGTGCATTTTGGTACCAATGTTTATGAAACTCCTATTGACGAACGCAGGTGACCTATAAATTATGTTATACAATCAATCCAGATACATAAAACATAGCTAATGTTCATTACTTAAACTAGATGAACTGTTTTTTTTATCAGTTTTTAAAGTTTTTACTTTTTTATGGATTTGAACATCGACTGGTGTGTGTGTGTGTGTGTGTTAACTTACAAAAAGTTGTTTCCAAGATTTATTCTAACCCAATCTAATGACGCCTGGTCAGAAAAGACAGCTAACTGACCACCGGCTAGACTACAATAACTGTTAGTAGTTCCAGCACCTGCTGTAACAGTGGTGAGCCAATAACATGTCTGGCTGTTCGGGTTGTACCAACCTTGCTCCGGGCACACGGACACGCTGTTGACATAATTAGTACCTGCAATAGTAGGTATAATATACAACGTTAAGTAATAAACTTGATAAAAAAGAAAGACTAAAGTAATAAAAAGAAAGTCTGATAAAGTAATAAAAAGAAAGTCTGACTTTGTTTACAAAACAGAGCATATTACGAAAACCACATTTCGGAATTTCAAAGCCATTGGTGATGATTTTATCATACTGGATTAAATATCCGAAGGGGGTTGTTTTTCGACTTTCGTCCCCCGAAGATAACCTTGTGTATGAAATTTTGTCAGTTCCTACGAGAAAGGTTAGTACTGTTCTCCAATTATTACGGTTTTTTCCACCCTCCCAGAGCAGATCGCTTCGATAAAGTGAAATGATCTTGACTGAAGCGTAAAAAGCCATTGCTCAACTCCACACAGTTTTAAAGTCATTGTAAACCATTGAAATGGATATCATTGATACAATTTAATATATTGAACAATCGAAGTCAGTATAAACAATTTATATATTTACATTAAAAATAAAATAATATACGTATATAAACTATATTCATTATTACTAAAACCCCGTTTTTCAGAGATTGTAGCCACATTTTACAAACATTTACAATTTCCTAGGAAAATTATTTTATTAGGAAGACACCTAATGTACAATATCAGTCTCTGACATTATACGCCCCAGTCAAGATTCTTTAACTTTCACTTTAGACCACTTCCTAATTAAATGGTGCTAAAAGAAAAAATTGTAAATTTTTGTAAAATGTGGCTACAATCTCCGAAAAAACGGAGTTTTAGTAATAATGAATATAGCTTAGATATGAAGCATTACTGGAGCAGTGACACAGGATTGAGATAATTATCTATTGTAAAATCGTTATAACTATTCTTTGGAAGAGCAAGATTACCCATGCAAATAAATATCAATAAATTCTGTGTATATAAATGTTTAAGCTTGATTGAACACTTTGATTTAACTTATTACTTAAACCGTAATGATGTAATAGTGTTTTATTTTACAGTTTTAATACTCTGTATTTGAATATTTATTTGTTTTAGATTTTTTTGTTCACCAAGGGCATCAGAGCACAGACCTGCTGATCAATGAAGGTCAAACTACAAAGTTAAACATACTTCATTTACTACTCCATATAAATGAAATAACACAGCATGTACATGAATGATTTAGAAAACAAAATTATACCAATATTGATTTGTACAGTACAGATCCGTCCAAAGTTTATAAGTAAGCTAACGAAAAAAAGTTAAAGTCTGGCTGTCACGATATGGATAGCTAGGGCCGAAAAGCGGCAGAGAGATACGAGTATATAGCAACAACCGAAAAGCGAAGGGTCGAGATAGCTATAAATTCACGAATCGGCACTAATTCGTTAACACTAGTGTTTAACTTTTGACAGGTCTATACTGTATTCAGAGAGTGAAATAATAAAAACTGTTTTGAAATAAAAACCATTTTGCAATAACAACTTTATAATGAATCGTTATTTACCGGAATCGTGGCATTAATGCATTGATACATTTTTAATAACGACGAGGTGTGTTGTAACTATCGACTTCTATCAGCACGGCATCAAACACATTACCACGCTTCAGCGGCCATAATAACGCAAATTAAGAGGTTATAAATGATTCCAACTATTTATGTCCATTGTTACAACAGTGAAATTAATTGAAGCGTCGTAACTGAATATGTATCACATCAGCATGTGAAGTAGTATAATTGAGGGTTACAGCAACTTATAAGACTACATAATGAATGATTTATCAAAACAACATCGTCTAGCTGTGACTTAAATGTAAAAACTATGTTTCATGTTCAAGCTCATGAAAGGGTTTTGTAGTGACTGGTTATAGTTCAATATTTTTAGGTCAATATGTATTCTATTAATTCAAAGCATATTACAGCGAACTGCATTACTAGCACTTGTGTACTTGCTTACTCTTGAAACCAGACATGTTAACTTTGTATACTTATGTTTCCCAATGTACTTACTCTGTATAGTACAAAACATATCGGTCAATGTTCAAATACAATCCCAAAAGGAAAGTAAACATTTTGAAAACTTGCAAATTGAGTTAGACACATGAACGTCCCACAGGCATATCAGACTGCGTGCTTTTGAAGAGTAAGCATCTCAGCATCTTCTGTTTAACTGACTTCACTCGACAGGTATACCGGTCAAACCAATTAATTTAGAGACCCAAACATAATTAAGAAAACACAATGACGTTTTATAATTCCAGTTATTTTTTAATGTAACAGTATTCACAAAATATTTGCCATCATATATCGTATTTAATCACAATATCTCAATATTTGGTGTGTCCACCCCTTACTAGATAAAGACATATAATTCCTGTAGGCATTCTGTTGTATACAGATTTTAAGTAATTCAAATCTAATTGGTACCATTCTAATTTAACAGCTTTTCAAATTTTAGTCACCTCTCACCTATGTAGTCGGAGAAATAGCAGAGGAACAAGCAGGCCAATTAATAGTGGCTACCCCTTTCCTGTCAAGAAACTATATTGACAAACGGCAAAGAAGACATTATCATATAGTTTCTATACATTTCGTGGGTGTCATAATTGAAGTAGAAGTCTAAATATGAAATAGAATTTGAAAAATTCGGTCGTATTTTATCTCAAACTCAATGAAAATCAAAATGAGGACACGTTGAACACCTTGTTTGTCCACTGTCGATATATTTTGTATACTGTTTTTAGGTTTTTTTTTAAGTTATTTTAACATTGGTCGGTGTTTGTTGTTTATTATCCTATGTATTGCATTGGTGGTTACTATTATTGTCCTTAACATGCTTTTTAAATTATTGATTTCTATGTAAACTGTAACAAATTTGACCATACAAAAAGTGTCAGATAAACTAATATCAGCTGTTCAGGTGATACAAATGGTTATCATTTGTTTCATCAAGAATTGTATTCCGAAACATCCGTCCAGTGCTGTGAAATTTACACTGATACAATATGTAATTGATAAATTTCGAAAGGCATATTATAGGTTCAATGAACATTTCTACTTAAGATGAGACCGGTGATCATCAATAAGATCGAAGGATATATATTTATCATATTATATTTTTTTGGATTATACAATTAATACATCACAAGACTATTCTGAAATTCGTAACCATTGATTGAATTGTGTAACTAGAAATTCTGTGTGTGGCTGTACCTAATTTGATGTTGATGTAGTGCCCAGTATCTGGATTTTTGTTTGCCATAACCAGTTTGTAAGAAACAGCAAAACAAGAAGGGGCACTAAGTTCGGAACAGGAGATATGCCATATAAAATATATGGCATACCTGATTTCTACAAAAACAAAAACATTTTTATATATACCAATATTCCACATATACTGATTGTATCCAGCGCTTTATGCATTAAAGAGTATTGCTGGGCGACTAGATGAACGTCCGCAATGAAACACAGATCTGAACCATAATACACAAAGAGAGCCATTTAAATATAGGAAATATGCGCCAAGTAAGAAAACCAATTACACGAAACAGACAATCAAGAAAAGATAAACATACGTTGACATAACTGATCATATATCTTAAGACTTTCGAAGAATATAATGACAAAATGATATCGGGAATAATAAAAGTAAAAGGATGTTATTATTGCACCACCGTCACAATATTTATCGATTTGTTTCTATGAGATGGAAACATTATCCTTATCCTTCCAGAGCACCTGGCCTAGCTTACCTGGTGATTGATCTAATTTACCAGTTTAAACGTTTTTACTTGTCTTTGGAATTGTGATTTGGACATGGATTGGTATGTTTGTTTTAGATACGTAAGATAAAAAATAAAGTGAAAAGATAAATATAAATAAAGGAAAAATCACACAGACAACTGATCATAAATATCCAATGGAAAAACAGTATCAAGTCCATATAAAATGTACTTTGATATTTATTAAGTAAGATAATCCAATGTCTCCATTATTAATGAACACTGAAGTAGCAGATCACACGAGTAAAGAATAAAACATTATTGATTAAGTATTAAGTTTTATTTTATTTTATCATGTAATATCCGTAACAGATTATCCTTTGTATGTAGTTATACTGATGTGTCTTAACTGGGAATTCAATTGTAATTTTATATATTAAATCTGATGTGTCTTAACTGGGAATTCAAATGTAATTTTATATACTAAATCTGATGTGTCTTAACTGGGAATTCAAATGTAATTTTATATTCTAAATCTGATGTGTCTTGACTGGGAATTCAATTGTAATTTTATATTCTAAATCTGATGTGTCTTAACTAGGAATTCAATTGTAATTTTATATTCTAAATCTGATGTGTCTTAACTGGGAATTCAATTGTAATTTTATATACTCAGTCTGATGTGTCTTGACTGGGAATTGAATTGTAATTATTATATACTAAGTCTGATGTGTTTATACTGAGAATTGAGTCGTTATTTTTCTTCTTCTTTGCATACCATTCATCTGGGACACTATTTCATTTCCTTACATTTTACTTACCATCGCTAAGTATTCATATGGGATGTTATAAATCTGAGTGTTCATCTGATCGTGATTTAATAATATGTTATTTTAAGTTTTAAACATGACATTTTTGTGAAATCAAAGTATAAAAATGCTGTGGTCCCTAAAGGTGCATATTAAACTCATAACACGAGAGTTTCATACAAAAGCAGTACACGTTAAAAAGCGAATTTTCTAAACCATCTTACACGTCCATTTTGTTTGAAAGATATTGATGCTCTTAAAATTGAGTTCATTTGTCATATACAAATATCTGTGTTAAAGACACTATCAAGACATAAGGTCTTCGTTCAAAATTCTTAATTTGTTAATAAGATATATTTTCAGCAAACTAGCCAATTCATCGTTCAGTAATGTGTATCAGCTGACTCTTCAATTATTGTCACGATAACGACTCCTTATTTAGTTATCAATTTTGTCAATTCAATTCTCCCTTTTATGTTATGTTTAAGGCTTATTCAACTCTTGTAAGTGGTCAACCCAAAAGCGAGAGGTTTCTATTAAAACTTTTTAAAAAGAAAAAGTAAAGAATATGTTGCTAGGTGGTATTAATATATGGCAAATGGGAATTACTCTATGAATCTCGTTCTGGGCATCAGACTATCTTGTCTGATTTTTAAGGTACAGTGTTTTATGCAATAGAACCAATTTCAACATCGTTGACGGGTGTAGCTAGCAGGAGGTGCTTACCATTCCGTAGCACCCGACCCGACTTCTCTAGTTGAGTACCACGTTTTTTATGCTTTGCTTTAAATTGTGATTCGGACATGTATTAGTATTTTTATTTTTTGATGATTGCAACTTTTGGTTTTATTGTAGAAATTCGAAGTCCGTCTGAATCTTCAAAGTTGATTATAAAACTAACAACAGTTAACAAATGTCCAAAAACTCACTTTTATACATTTTGAATATATTGATTCCAAAACCACTGCTCGTATGAGCTGCATAAATACATTTTTAATTCCACAGACAATAGTTCTTGATACATATTATAATTGATACTACATGATAAAAATAAGTAAATCGCACCAAGAAGAGCATTGTCTGAATCTGAATCTGAAGTGGATTACGAAACTTACAACCGTAAACAATCGTCCAAAACTCAGCAAATTATTTTTACAACATTTTAAATAAATTGATTCCAAAACCACTCCGCGAGTGAGCTGCATAATTACATTTTAATATATAATGATACTACATGGTAAATATATACGTAAATCGCAATCAGAGGAGCATTGTGATACACAGCACCCCATATACATTTCTAACAATCGTATGCAAAACTAAAATTAGCATTATCCTTACAAAAAGATAGAATCCAAACAAAAAAGACTCATATATTATAATATAATATATATTGATGGATTCGTCCAAAGAGCTCGTTATACATGTTTTATTTTATACAATGCGGGCAAAACATGATCCTAAAATGGTTATTATGAAATTTTACAATATATTTATATATGTTCCTAATAGAATTTCCCAAGGGAACAAATTGTGCTACATAACATAAAAAACGAAAATGGCTATATTGTTTTTGATACAAAGAACCGAAAACGATGTACTTGGACACTCTCATCGCAGACAAAGAGAAAATAAGACTGAAAAAAATCCTGAATGACAAAACACGTCTTTTCCATTTATCCTTGGAGTACATACGAGTTTTACAAAAGGAGACCGACCTTTCACGAAGACCAATAACTAGCAGTACAGGCATGGTAGTGTGAAGTGTAAAAAGTTGTGAAAAGATGCACTGTGTCATAGAAACCAACATAAACAGATCAAAACAAAAACAATGGAAGAGAATAAATATATAAACTTTGATTTATTTATAAATATTTTAAAAGTCTTTTCAACAAACATCAATTTGAATGTATCGTGTTCGCCAGCGTGATTTGTGATGTATTGAGTCCTTACGTTTTCATAAAATTGCATCAAAATCCTGAAACAAGAAAAACGTCTCATTCCTTACGTAAAAAGTTACTAATAATGTCCTAGGATACTATTATGAACTCAATGTTTTTCGTTTGGTATTAATAAATAAACAAAAACACTGATTGTGAGCTATTTGGTTGTTCAAAACAATACCAATTTAAATATCATATGGTCTGTCACCCATAGAACCCCATAGCAACCGTTACCCAACACAGATCAGTTAAAGTGGAAAGGGGATTCGTATACATTGATGAAGCGTTCATTATTCTAGTCCGCTGAATGAAACGCAAATACAAGAGCATAGTCAAACTGCTAAAATTTGACACCGAGAAAAATTATCATACAGTATGTTTATTGAAGAATCGTCAGTTTGTGTCCTACTATTTGTATTTAAAATCACCAAAAAAAAAACCCAAACATAAAGCGGCATTTATAATACCGTCTTCAAAATTTAAACAGTGTAGATCTAACTAATTTCCGTTATGTACAATATGCATTTTTCTTCTTACAAATAGTGCACAGAATTGATATTGTGAATTCTAATCTTTTGTGAATGCAGAAAATTATTCTTCTGAATGATAGCATAACAGCGTTTCCGCCATAATTCTGTAGGCGCCGAAGACCACACATTCGTGACGTCATAGATAAAAAACGTCAAATCAGACATTTCGACTGTACGCACAAAACGACGTCGTCGCCATGGAATGGAACTACCTTAAATAATTGCGATTGATTAAATTGTAATTGATTTAATTACAAATATTGTGTAAAATGGTTTACCTATTAAGTTACAAGTACAATGGTAAGTTGGCAATTGGCGATTAAAATGCATTTGATAAAACTTGTCGATGTGATTCGTAAGCAGTTTCAGTAGACGGATATCCGTTTTTGCTGACAACATATTGGACAAAGCACCTGATTGTGACGTCATAAATGGAGATTAAGACACGCTGCCAATTAATGCTTATCCGATGGTTCCAATTGTCTTTAGTTGGAGGAAATATATTCGTTGAAAATTGTAATTCCGGGAATGTTACCCTTAATAGTCTTACCATTAGCATAATAAAGATAAAAAAAATTACATATGGTAAGAAAGAGGATTTTTAGAAAAAACAAAAACAAAAAACGAAAGTTCATGGAATGGCTTATCTCATTGATGCCTATTATAAATAAATGGAAAGCGACTTATGGCATCAATGTGGATTCTAAGTTCATATTGTTGCTATAGTCAGTATTAACAATAATGTTGATAATAAAAAAAAATTGAATCTCACAAAAAGAGATTACTCGTTATTCGTCAAAATATTCATTTTTAACAATGCATGTGCAATGAAGGTTGAAACATGTATCTTACATGATAAATATTCAGACAAAAGATAAAGAAAAAATAAAAACCGACAACAACTTTATACACTTGAAATTTAAATAAACAGGTCAATATGCATTAGGAATAAAAGAAACACATACTTTCATAATGGATACAGACCTATAATCCCACTGTACTAACGCAGTGACGTATCAGGTGAACGGCCGTGATAAAGATATTTGCATGACGAATGAAAGATTTATCAAATCCCTTTATTAGGAAAATCCTCTATATTTAACATTGGAATTTGCATAATTTGAAGATTTGATGTAGAACATTTTATGTTTTTTCTTTAATTGATAAGGATGTGATATATGGTAATGTGTTAAGGTATCCGCAAATATATCAATTTTGCACTCTCGTAACACCAAGTATTCAATTTAATTTAATGATGTCTAAGAATTTTGTTTTTTCCTATTTTTATCATACACGATTGGCACTTTGTACTCGACATACCGGTTATTAGAAACTAATTAAGCCTGTACAACGGGAAAGTTCAGTTGAACTTTGAAAGTTACGGTGAAGTTTACTATTTACTTTTTTGCATGTAATATAGCATATTATATATATCAAAAACAAACATACTTATCCATTTCCGATATTATATATATCTTTGACGGTCACAGTCGATTGGCGTTATGTTTCAAATTTGGGTTATTAATTTTCGCGATTCTGGGAATATTAACGTGACATTTGAATTCGCGACTGAGAGTCTTCACGAAATTACTTGTTAATAAATCTCTCGTGATGAAAAAGTAATCTAAAGTAGAATACCAAAGACACGGGAAATGAAGCACCATATAACAAAATGGGAATGGAAATATATATAATACATTTGAGTGTATCATCAAAAAACTTATTTTATAATTGCAATAAATCACAAATAGAAATTAAATATTGAAATGCAATAAAGAAATATCTAAAAAAGAAATTTAAATCTATGTACAATACAACAATAAAACTTAATTGATTAACATTAAATATTTTAAAAAATTCGTTCAGGCTAATGGACGATTCAGTTATAATCTAATACTAATAAGACCTTATACGAATTTTCTGAGAAGCTTCGCATACATTTCTATGAGGTTGAACTTAAAACCCCAAATATACGTTTGAAGATTGAAATAAATATACTTCTCATTTAAAAAATCTGATGCTCATATATGATATATATGGATGATAATCATCGATAGTTATCTGCAGTAATCTACAGTTCGATTTAAATACATTGAAATACACCACACGCAAAGCATTATCAAAAAGGTTGAATGTGAGGTAGTATACAATATACACTTTTCTAACATAAAATTACCTTGAACAAATTTCGAGTATGTTGCAATAACATATGAAAAACGATAATGGCTTCATTTATGATGAAATGAAGAATTCGTAACTAAACAATATAAACTTGGCTAACTGCCAATGTAGCCAATAATAACACAACAACACACGGAAGTTTGAAGTAAGAAAAATGATAAAACACGCCTATTGCATTTCTTGGTAATATACTACAATAAAATTCATTGCATCCAGATACCTATCAACAAAAGCATGGTAGTGCCAAGTATATAAAGAATTATAACGAGTTGCGCTTGACAATGGTGTTTGACACCAAGACAAAGAGTAAAACACAATAGAATATGAACTTTTAGCTTTTAAATAAAACGTCACTATAATTACTCGATCATCTATCGTTCATCACCAACAGCACAAATATCGTTGGACCGATCGTGCTAAAGTAAGTTTCTGTGTAAAGAGAAAACATTTAGAAATAATTAGTACAGTCCTCTAAAGTGAAGATTGAAAAAAATAAGAATTTATGAAAGAAATTTTTTGTGAACTATTTGTTTAATGGAGAAGCATCTAACACTGGTTAACTTGTAAATGTATCGACTTTTGAACTTTCTTAATTGTATCCAACACAAACATATTGATCCACGTTCAAATCACAATCCAAAAACCAAGTTAAGTTAGCAGATCACGTGATAAGAAAATGCAAATCTCAAGCAATCTCATTGCAGAATTAAAATATTTGATAAGCACGACATTTACAACTTTTCTGATACTTCGATCACTTGCTTGGAAAAAACCACTGGGCCAATATAGTTTCAATTGGTATCGGTTGTGCTTTAGTAAGGCATTACGTAACCGTCCTATGTTTATACACCCAGGCTCACCAGAAAAGACGTAACTTATTATGAAAATTTAGTATATAAAATTTTTATCGATGTCGTTTTTATGTATTTTTGTTTTAGGTATTGAACACATAACGATGACAATATTAAGAGTGCATGGCATTATCCAATACAAAACAATAAGAAAGGGGATTCGTGTAGAACGAAGATAAATAAGGGTATATTATCCATTTATGCTTATTTTATCATGACAATAAATCCAAAAAGATAAAATAAATATTATAATAGCAAAAGAAAAATATACAAGAACAAACTGACAAGTAAATGCAACGATTTCATTCAATTAACAACTTTAACATATTTAAAAGTAATGTATTATAAATATTAATATTTCAATTAATTTTACTAAAGGTGAACATAATTGCCTGGTTCGTAAGTGTTTTTATTAAAATAACAAAACTGATGTTATTCAACGAACAATTAAAATAAAGTAATCCATAAATACTTTTATTCTTATAAATCACAAATAAAATTAAATATTAAAATGTAATAAAGGAAAAATAATCGAACACTCACTGAAAAGCAATTGCAATGATGCTATCAAACTAACAATTACAACATGCCTATAACAATCATTTAATTGAAAAATATTAAATATTTCAATTAATTTTACTTTACTTAAAGCCAATATGATTGCTAGACTCTGAAGGGTTAAGTCCATGAAAGCAACATTTGAATGAACTATAAATGTGAAATACAGCTCATCAAGTGAGATTAAAATGCAAAATAACTTTGTCCGCTTGTAACATTTTAATTGAATTTAAAAAACAAACTGGCAAATTAAGTAAGCAAGCGAACTTTCACAAGAGAAGTGAGACAGGATGCTCCGTAAAGGTAAGTAACTCCTGTTGAGGTAGCTACACCTGCCACGTTTTTAAAAATCAAGATTGAATGGAGCTTGTGACTATGAAACGTGTTGTATTCAGAGACATAATCAAAAACAAACATACTAATCCATGTCGGAATCACATGAATCCAGAAGCAAAGTAAAAAGCTTTCAAACTGACAAGTCAGATTAGACATGTGAACCTCCACCAAGGAATTGAGACCAGATGCTCCGGGAGGTAAGCACCTCCTGTTTAGCTGGCTATTTAAAGTAGAAAAATCAAACGTTGAAGAAGGTATAACGCTTTACTATTCATTTTTTGTTATCTGTAGCATTACAAAAGAATACCTTCTTAAAAATAACTAAAATTATCAACACTTTTTACCATCGTAAATAAAACCGAATGCAATACTGAATGCTGTAATGCAATGATCAATGAAATCAGGTCTATGACATAAGTCGTTTTTAATATTATATAATTCACATCAAAGAGATAAGCTATTTGCTTATTAGAGTGAAAATTTTCAGTTTATGTTTAAAAGCTTCTTTATTGTAATAAATCTATTCTTCTTCTCAATAGACGAATTGTCCATGGGGATTAAATGTCAAGGTTTGTATTTTACAATTTGAAACTTTTAAAACAAACGTTTTCCCTCAAACAAAAAGGAACTTTCTTGACAACTTTCTCGGTCTGTATTTTATGACGTCACTAACCACCTACTTTGTCAGGTCTTTGCACGAATTAATAAAACAGATCAGCAATTTTGCACAGTTTGCGCCGATTGGTATACCAATTGATTGTTGGCAAATTGTATTGCCAAACACAACAAATATGTTTTCTATAAAAAAACGATGGTATGTTCTGTAAATTTTGTTTCGTTTGGTATTTAATACAATAATCAGAAATCATTGTTCAACACTAGATAATTCATTTCATCATTTTTGTAAGTTAATTTTTTCATTTTTTTAGAATAATGAGTGATAGTGCTGTAAGGTATGAGAAAGTATAAAGATTTATAGGTGAATAACTAGAAACAAGTTAACAAGTTGTTAAAGTAACTTTTTCATTTGATTGAAGTCTCATTAATGTAGAATAAGACTGAAGATCATATTTTACAACTGTCAATATGTGTGTTAGAATTATAGATAATGATTAAGTAGTACATAAAGAGGAACCTAGAATTCATCCACATTTAAATAATTGTTAACTCAAATCTTAAGAAGTTCTCTATGATTGGAAAAAATTTCACCTAGCTATGATGATATACGCAGCTCATATGAAAGTAAAACACTTACTGTACAGAGACGAGCCAGAAGTATCCTGACACTTTGCAAAAACAAATAAATTTTACATGTAATGATGAAAAATTCATGGAAATTGGCCAAGAAATAAATTATTTGAGAATTTTTAAAAACTAAATGAAGGATTTCAAAGTGTCCGAATACTTTCAATATAAAGGAAATAAAATATATAATTAGATGTCAGATGAATTTTTGCTGAAGACTAATTACTTTGTTTATGGTTATTTAGGTACAACGACCGACAGTCGAAAGCATAATAATCAACGTCTACCAGAAACAAGAAAATCTCATATTTGAAAGATTAAGCTGAGACTATTTGGAGTAATTTTCCATGTAATTCAGTAAATCCAATATTATTTGATCAGTTAATTGTCTAAAAACAACTTTTTTTCAATTTGAAATATTGTAAAATTGCAAATGTTTATAAAAGATTCAATTTCGCTACTTTCACTAGTAAATGCCACGGAATTTATACTTTTAGTATATTTTATACCTACTTTGCCATAATAAATTTTTATTTTCACATATCACAATTCCACTGTATTTTAAATTAAAATTACAAAACAACGAATTTTTAACACAATTAATATGAGTAATCGTTTTAAGTAAAGTAGTAAACTAACGATCAGAAACATAATCAACGTCTACTGAAACAAGAAAATCTAATTTCCAAAGGTTAATCTGAAGCCGTTTGAAGTAATTTTCCATGTAATTCAGTAAATCGAATATGATATCATACGATACATTAATTGTAATTTATTACCTGAAATACCGTAAAGTCTTAATTTTTGCGTAGAATTAAATGTCGCTATTTTCGTGGATAAGTAAATACCAAAAAATCAATCTAATGTCAATGAAAGCTTCTACTTACTAACAACCCCTCCCAATAATAAAATTTATTTTCATCAGTCACAATTCCAATTTATCGAAATTGTAATATCGGCATTTTTACCCCTAGAAAAAGAATATTCAATATTTTTATGTAAAACAAAAATTAAACAATCAAAATCATAATCAACGTCTATCAGAAACAAGAAAAGCTCATTTTAAAAGATTAAGCTGAAACTATTGAAAGTAATTTTCCATGTAATTCAGTAAATCCAATATCATTTGACTAATCAATTAGACAACAGACAACTAAAATACCATTAAATCACAAAAGTTTGCAAAGGATAAAATTTCGCTATTACGGTTATTAGTAAATGCCACAAAATTACATCTAAATGTAAAACATGCAGTTACTAAATTGAATTTATTCTACTAAATAATTCCATAATATTTTTATCAAAATATCAAAACCACGAAATTGTATATCTACGAATATTAATGATTCTACGGTGAAATAGTTTTATAGCTTTTTACATACTATACCAGTGTTCATTTTACAGCATTAGACAACTGTTTCAGAATACAATGCCTTTTCAGTAGTGCTTGGAACAAAATTGTGAAACCAGCCTTTTTTTCAAGGACTTGAAAAATATCCAAAAGATTAAAATATATTAAACGAGATTAAGCTAAGTAAATGCTTAACGTGAGAGAATGTACCTTAGGTTTTGAGGATTTTGAAATTTTAACAAGTACCAAATTTAGATAATAGAGTATGATTTAAGCCAAGTTAAAAATGGCATTGATTGGCACTTGATATGATGCAAATACAATTATAGGACCACACAAAATGATTACAACAATTATTGTCAAAATAAGCTGATTTAGAATTCCCTTTAACCAAAGATTTACTTAGCACTCCTAAATGTATAGCTTATCTAAATTCTAGCATTTTAAAAAACGTAAATGATTAGTTTTAAATAAATGGATTCTTCTATTTCCGCATTGTATAAACATTGAAATAAGAAAAAATACAAACTTACCTATTACATAAAAAAGAACTATAGCAAGAAACAATCGAATAATCATCTTATGTTAAGCCATCGTTTCGTAATACGGCCTGGTGCTTTCAAAAAGTCATGTTTCCCAAAAACGTTGTTTAGCACTGAGTTAATTCTGTACATGTGAGACAAATAAGAAGTTGACGTGTTAACAAATACAGAAAATATATTCAAAATCGACGAAGTGATAAAGCTTGAAGCTAGCCAGTAACGATTTTACCTGTTCACATGTGTATTGATTACATACTTCTCAGGTAGGGGATAAATACACGATTTAACGTTTTCAGGACTAGTCTGATGATTTCCAATCAGTTAAGGCTACTTACGCCATCAAATTAAATGGAAGGAACAGTCCTAATTATATTGACTATGTCGACTTCTTCTTATTTTATTAGGTAAAATTCATTTTGATCCTTCTATTTTTACTCATTTAAATAGCTTAAAAAATATTGAATTTCCAAATTTTGGTCAGATAACTACTTACGAGGATTTTTTCCAAGAAACGACCGTCTAGTGTTGATAAATTAAAGCAGGTTTAGAAATTTGTAGAAAAAACCCTTCTTTTTTTATTTGTAAACATATTCTTTTACTGAATACGATTTATTAAATTTCTCGTGTTTATAAAGACAAGTGACATTATCGAACGTCGGACAATTTTAAGAAAATATTTTCGTTTTTTAAACCCAGAGAAATATCATCAAAATTTGAAGGAATCGAAAACCGAAACAGCGAAGAACCGTTACCTCTATCAGTCCGTAATCAAACTCGACGATATACCCATTCACATTTCCAGCAAATCTAATAATTGGTCGTTAAGAACATTTTTGAAATTTTTATATAAGCCAGAGAATTCTTAGTCTTAACCTTACGGACAAATTGCCTTTACATAGTTTAGTATTGATCTGTTTGGATTGTATAACTTCCGTAGCATACTTTGATGCATATAATTAATTATTAATTTTGACATGCAGCCTAACCATGTTGAACAACTTTATTTCAATGTTCAGATTATTAGGACTAGTATCGCAATTACATAAACTGCAAGTATATACACGTCAACATTCGTCTAATCAAACATGTTGAAGTTTAAGCCTCGGTTATTGTGCAGTTTATACGTGCAGTATGCACACATGAAACTGACGATGTGCATAAGAGAACAAAGATCGAGCTACTCATTTTGACCAAATTATTTTATATAAATGTATTTTTACATAAGTATGTAAATATACCCAAAATGATCAAATACAATTATACCGGTTCATGTACTAATCATAATCGCAAAAGCAAAGTAAAAGTTTTGAAAACAGTCTAATTTAACACACGTGAGACCGAATATATCCGGATGGGTAAGCATCGATTGTTTATCTTGACCGTGAAAGAATACAAAAACAACACTTATGAAGCGGGAAATATATCTTAGATTATTTAAGACACAGAGACATCATACCTTTCAATAATATTGTGACGACGACCGTAAAACTGAGGGCCTTAGCAAGCCTTCGCTTAAAATTTCTCCGTGTCAATAATTCATTTGTAAGCATTTTGCTTCATGATATAAAGTTCCCACACAAGCTCAACCATACATCATGAACAGGTGAAACAAATACATCATAAGCAAGAAAAGCAAGTATATGTATATTTCTGCATAGAAAAGGGAAAAAATAGAATAAAATTAAGCCATTATGTAGTTTTAAATATAGCCTTTCACGGGTGTTACAATTGAGTTAAAGTTCAAATATGAACTAGAACTTGAGGTACATATAACCTATAGTAAGAGAACAAATGTCAAAGGTTTTGCATGCCCATATTTCTGCTTCTTTATGCTTTTTGTTTTCTATATGAGCAGAAAAGATAATTCTATTCAATATACATGTACTTAATCAGCACACTGAGTCAGAATAAGCACTTTATTTAACATACCAATACCCCAATAGTTACTACCCGTTATTTTTATTATCCAATATAGTGTATTGACTAACTACCTTCATAGCATACTGAGTCAGAATAAGCACTTTATTTAACATACCAATACCCCAATAGTTAATACCCGTTATTTTTATTATCCAATATAGTGTATTGACTAACTACCTTCATAGCATACTGAGGCAGAATAAGCACTTTATTCAACATACCTATGCCTCTCATCACTTAATACCCGTTATTCTTATCATCGAATTGACTAACTATCTATACACAGCAGACTGTATATTATATGTATATTATATGTCAAAGTTACACATGAAAGCATTATGGATAAAAACCAAATACAATACCAAATCTTAATTACATTACTTAGACAGACATTCATTCTCTCTCAGTTTGAAATAATTTTTTTGCCTCAGTAATATTGGTTTCTAACTTTGAACTTCAAGAAGATTAAAATAAGAACTTAAATCAATTGTAATCCAAAAAGGTGATTATTTGTTGCAGAAATCATTATTTACAATGCTTTCTAGTACATATGACAAAATGCACATTTAATATTTACTTATTTACAGATGAAAGGATTCTGGAGAAAGACCAAGTATAATACTAAATTTTAACTACTTATACAGACATTCATTCTATCTCTGTTTGAAACATGATATTTTGCCTCAGTAATATTGGTTTCTTACTGTGAATTTCAAGAAGATTAAAATAAGAACTTAAATCAATTGTAATCCAAAATGGTGATTATTTGTTGCAGAAATCATTATGTACAATGCTATCTAGTACATATGACAAAATACACAAACATTAAATATTGTATATAAACTCACCCATGGGATAGAAGGAAATATAGACTCTATGGACAGGTGGTAAAAGGTAGGATAAACAAAAGTTTGGTCAGATAACTACTACTGAGAATTTTTTCTAAGAAACGACCATATAGTGTTAATAAATAAAAGCAGGTTTAGGAAATTGTAGAAAGAAACCTTATCAAAATTATTTGTAAAATTTGTGTTATTTTAAAAATTATTCTTCTACTGAATGAATTCTCGTTGATATAAAGACAAAAGACTTTATCGAACGCCAAACATATGTAAAAATGTTCTAAAAAATTCTTAGTCCTAACCTTAAGGACAAATTACCTTTACATAGTTCAGTATTGATCTGTTTGGGTTGTATAACTTCCGTAGCATACTTTGATGCATATAATTAATTATTTGTCATGCAACCTAACCATGTTGAACAACTTTATTTCAGTGTTCAGATTATTAGGACTTGTATAGCAATTACATAAGCTGCAAGTATATACATGACAACATTCGTCTAATTAACCATGTTTAAGCCGCGGTTGTCGTACATTTTATACGTGCAGTATGAACACATGAAACTGACAATGTGCATCAGAGAACAAAGATCGAGCTACTCATTTTCACCAAATTATTTGAGATAAATGTATCTCTTTACATAATTATGTAAATATACCCAAAATAAAATTATGTAGGTCCACGTACTAATCACAACCGCAAAAGCAAACTTAAAGTTTCCAAAACCGACTAATTAAGTAAAACACGTGTTCCACCTGGAAAGTGAGACCGGGAACTCCGGATTGGTTGTCATCGATAGTTTAGCTAGACCATAAAAGAATACAAAAACAACATGGAATGTATCTTAGATTATTTTGGATACATAATACTTTTCAACGATATTGTGATGACGACCATAAAACTTTGAGGGCCTCTGTAAGCCTACGCTTGATATATCTCCGGGTCAATAATTTGTAAGCATTGAGCTTCGTGGTATAAAGTTCCCGCATAAGCTCTACCATAGCCCATGAAGTGTGAAACAAATACATCACAAGCAAGAAAAGCAAGTACATGTATATTTCTGCATAGGAAAGGAAAATTAACGATAGAAAAATTAAGAAAAAATTAAACCATCATGTAGTTTCAAATTTAGCCTTTCATGGGTGTCACAATTGAGTTAAAGTTCAAATATGAAGCAGAATTTGAGGTACATGTACATATAACCTATAGTAAGAGATCAAATGTCAGAGGTTTTGCATGCCCATATTTATTTTTTCACATGAGCAGAAAAGATAATTCTATTCAATATACATGTACTTAATTAGCATACTGAGGCAGAATAAGCACTTTATTTAACATACCAATACCCCAATAGTTACTACCCGTTATTTTTATTATCCAATATAGTGTATTGACTAACTACCTTCATAGCATACTGAGGCAGAATAAGCACTTTATTTAACATACCAATACCCCAATAGTTAATACCCGTTATTTTTATTATCCAATATAGTGTATTGGCTAGCTACCTTCAAAGCATACTGAGGCAGAATAAGCACTTTATTCAACATACCTATGCCTCTCATCACTTAATACCCGTTATTCTAATCATCGAATTTAGAGTATTGACTAACTATCTATACACAGCAGACTGTATATAACAAGTCAAAGTTACACATGAAAGCATTCTGGATAAAAACCAAATACAATACAAAATCTTAATTACATTACTTAGACAGACATTCATTCTCTCGCAGTTTGAAATAATTTTTTTGCCTCAGTAATATTGGTTTCTAACTTTGAACTTCAAGAAGATTAAAATAAGAACGTAAATCAATTGTAATCCAAAAAGGTGATTATATGTTGCCGAAATCATTATTTACAATGCTTTCTAGTACATATGACAAAATGCACATTTAATATTTACTTATTTACAGATGAAAGGATTCATGAGAAAGACCAAGTATAATACCAAATTTTAATTACTTAGACAGGCTGTCATTCTCTCTCAGTTTGAAATGATTTTTTTGCCTCGGTAATATTAGTTTCTAACTTTGAACTTAAAGAAGATTAAAATAAGAACGTAAATCAATTGTAATCCAAAAAGGTGATTATATGTTGCAGAAATCATTATTTACAATGCTTTCTAGTACATATGACAAAATGCACATTTAATATTTACTTACCGTTTTCACCATGTTTGGAATCTTTCGCATGCAGTTTTTTTTATTGTAACACAACATATAGCCCTATATGATTACACCAAAAAACTATAAAGATTGTAAAATAAAACTAGGTTTTGTTCTAGTATTTTCAATTTATTCGAGTTTTGATGTAAAATTTAAAAAAATGAAAATAAATGCCATAACAAACTTTTATAATAACTATTATAACAACTATTATAATATTGCAGTTAAAAAATAAATAAATAAATAAATAAATAAATAAATAAATAAATAAATAAATAAAGAAATAAATAAATAAATAAACATACTAATCAACAAATTGCAATTAATTGTATAAAAGGTTTTGTTTTTAATTCAGGACGACAGTAAAAGTTTCTATTCACGTGGATTTTCAGTGGATTATGAAATAGTAAATTTAAGTACTAGCTTATAGCTGGGCAAAATCAAAATTCTTAAACATATTTGTAATTATTTAAAAAGCATACCTTGTAATTCGCATATACCTATAAGTGAAGTTTAATAGTGTCCTTTGCTGAGGAAAATTTAAATGTCTTTTCGAGGAAATAGTATTACATTACTGCCTAAGATTGAGGAAATGAGAGTAATGTTTTCTGGGGAGAAAATCCCCAATGTGCCCTCAAAAGAGATTAATTATTATCTTTTACTGAAAAGAGCCGATGTCTTGTTTCAAACTTCTACGAAGATATATGTCCGCTCCATTGATGTGGTATAAATTACTTTCCTTGATAAGAATGATTTAAAGTATACAACCATATCCTTATATGTCATATTCCAGTGACAATAAATTGCATGTTTCGTAGGTTGCCTGATATCAAGGCAATAAAAGGCGTTGTGGTCTATAAGAGGGCGCATTAGACCATCGAGGTCCCCAAACAAAGGTCGAGATATTGATGAAAGAGGTCAAGTAAGCTCTTGTGAAGCCATTAATTTGTCAAAGCAAATGGCCGGATAGTTCAATGCCCGTGGTGAAACTCTGCACTTTTAAAAGTAACTTGGCATAGTAACGTCTCAGTTAAACAATCTTGAGGGCAAAAATTTCAAATCAACATACAAATGTTAAACAGCGGGCTAACTAGAAGGAGACAAAGATCGACAGACAAGTGGCCGAGACATGAATACCTACTGTAGGAAAAATCAAATAAATTTCAATAAAGTCGTAACAGGAAATCTGTATGCGCATCCGCGATTGTCAAAGTATGTCTACAGAAAGGAAAATGTTAGCGTTATGGGGTTTTACATGGCGAAAATTGGCAAAGTTTACACAGGAAGTGATGTCCTTGGTGACGTTTTACGTCATATGCGCAACAGAATCCGCTATTTGCCTGGTTTCTCAACATGTTAAATCCCCATAGCGTCAACGTTTTACCCTGTGCAGATATATTCTGGTCTAATCGCGGATGCGCATACAGATTTCCTGTTACGACTAGGTACAAGTAAGTGAAAAATATCAATCTTCATTCAAATTTATTTGATTTTTTATGGATATGAAGACTATTTCACTGTCACAAACAGATGGTTCCTTCAATAGTATCCAAAAACCTGTCGAAAGATAAATAACAGATGGCGGAAAACTGTAGAGATATAGCTAATGGGAGGCCGATATGAGCTATGGATTCCGCACTTATTCGTTAGCCGAGTCTTAAATTTCGCACATGCCTTTACTATCTTAAAGGTAATTAACATTTACGATTATGCATTTAAAGCTTTATGAGAGATAGACAACCGATTTTCATCTAAAGAAGAGCCGAGATGGGCTGCTGGTTCGGAACAAATTCGTTAGCTTAGTCAAATTTTTGGCGTATCTGTACTGTACCAAAATTAAAAATAAACATACTAATTCATGTCCGAATCACAATCCAGAAGCAAAGTAAACACTTTGGAACTGACAAGTTAGGTAAGACACGTGAGTTTCCACCAGGGAAGTGAGGCCGGGTGCTTCGGAAGGGTAAGCACCTCCTGTGTAGCTAGCTACACCCACCACGTGTGTAATCAAAATTGTGTGAAAGGAACATGGAACTATGGGACGTCAAATATATCCAGGGCTATCTTGGACACAGAGACGTCAAACTTATCAACAATACTGTAATTACGGCCATAAAATAAAATTAAACTTTATGATTATGTAGTTGAAAACTTTATGAGAAATAAGACAATCAATTTCCATTTGAATGAAATAATAAAACCTACAAATATAAGTGATTTAACATAGAAATAAGCTTTAAAGTTGTCCTTGATGTCGCTCTATTGTTACTTTATATCATAAAAAGGCCTCGCTTCCCTGGTGGAAGTTCACGTGTCTAACCTGACTTGTCATTTCCAAAATTTTTACTTCGCCTCTGGATTGTGATTCAGACATGGATTTGATATATATGTCATCAGTCGTGTCATAAGTTGTTTTGCGTGACAAATTGTAATCATTGTCAGAAAAACCGTGAATATTGAGCAGTTTCTTCACACAGGATTAGCAAATGCATCAAGCATTAATTATAACTAATGTATAACATGTTAAAGCATCCAAAAATATAAATAAATAAAGACAGTAGGTTTAGGTTGACCAACTTCTACACAGATCGCTGATCGTCTGCTCATTGGCCGACATGCTAAATGCAGGCTTAAAGTGCAAACAATTGATGTGGATTAAATAACCCAATCGATTTCTGTGTTTACAACATTAACGATCAGGTTTTTGGCAGCATGCTACGTTACGATTTGAGATGGTCATCTCGTCGGTCACTATATGAAAGGATAAATAAGCAACTAGACATCCAATAGCATTGGCAATTTAGTTGTATTGAAAGCGAAAAAATATATTTCTAAACAATATCATAATAAACTTTAGGGAAACAGAAATGTATGAAGAAGTCGTTCTTTAGAACCTAGTGAAATATGTTAGACGAAGGGTGGATGTAGATAGAATCGCCGTAGTAATTTTGAACCAAGTATGTATACAGAGTAGAAAGCAAAAATGACTTCATTCCATTTGTAACTTAATCACTATTGAATTGTCATTTGGAATAATTTCAGTGACTGATCATATATACATAAAATATATTTGTAGTCATTGTACGTTATTTATCAGGGCTTATTGAATAATTTTTGGTCCTAAATATGTTTGTCTTTTGTTGTATTTTCTTGTTTGGATGTTTCGGTAATTAACTTGTATTGTTTGGCTGTATCTATCCTATCATTAATTTGTCTTGTGTTGGCTGCTTCTGCCATTAACATGTATTGTGTTGGTTGTTGTCAAGTTACGTATTATTTCTTTATTATATTTAAATGTTAATTTATTATATTTACTGTTGTATAAAAATACCAATGTACTTTAAATAAAGGGAATGTCAATAAAATAAGGAAACATATGTAATTATAATTAATTTCCTTGTTGTTAGTGTTTTACATATAACATAATCAATATAGAAAACCCATACCATGGAACAGTTATTAAATATAAATATACATAACAGCAGAAAAGAGAATGTTTAAAATATAGTCTAAAAATACCAGTATCTTACGTGCATAAAGAAAACGAACCAAAAAAGAAGAAGCGAATTAAACAAAGGTAAATGTTTATGTCCGTTTACATGTCGATTGGAGAGGAGGTATTTATAAGCCGATTGGAGAGGGGGTATAATTAATGTCACCATAGAATCCTAAAGAGTCATGGAGACAATATATACGTTTCATAGAAAGTCGTTAATTGTATACTAAGTTGAAACTTCATCTAACTTCCCAATAGAAATTAGAAATTTGTAACTGAAAAACATGTCTCTGAACAGCACTGAACACACCAAGAACACGACGAGCTATAAAAACGATATACACGGCAAAGAAAAGACAAATACATGTTGGGACAATAGATAAATATTTTAGTAATTAAATACTATCTTTGAATAGTATTTGCTGTCAATAGAAAAAGATAAGTTTCCAGAGCACCCGGTCTCGCTTCCCTTGTGGACGTTCGCGCATTTTATTTATTTTGTAATTTTTTAAACTCTTTACTTTGCTTTCGAACCTACTTCGGTATGTCTGTGGTTAACAGTACCAGCCTATATGCAGGACACAAATTTTGTTCATGTCTATACAGTCTTGCACACCACACCACAGTTATATTGAACCAATTTGATTTTTATTTCAGTCTATCACACATAATTTTTATATGTATTTTTTAAAAATTTAATTCTGCTAAACCTTTTATAATTGATAAACACATAAATGTTACATCTTAAGTTGATTAACAAAAAAGAATACGTCATACTTTATTTTTTCAGATGTTTTGGTGCGCGGTGACATTGTTCATCATCTACATTTCAATTAAGTGGTATCTAAGATCACTATGGATACGTCGTAACTATGGTGACCTTTACGTCCTAGTTACTGGATGTGATTCCGGTTTCGGGCGCGAGTTCATGTTCAAGCTTCATGAATTGGGGTTTAATATATTTGCTACGTGTTTGAACGAAAAGAACGCAGCTGATTTAGATAAAACAACTTTAGCAAGGATCAGAACAGTCAAACTAGATGTGAGGGATACAGGGGCAATATCCAAGTTATATCAGATGGTTAAGGACTCTATACCCAAAGACAAAGGTAAAAGCCATAATACGGTATCACATACACCCGGCCTCACCTCTTTGTTGGAATTTCACGTGATGGACCAAAATTGCCAGTTTCAGAGAAACAAAGAAACGAAGTTAATAGAAAAATGTAATACTAAGTAGATCATGATATATTTGGATGATATGGTAAAATAATAATAATAACTTTCACAATAAAATAATTCTACAAAAGTGATTTGCTAGAACCTTGTTTATATTTTATATTTCTAGTGCTTTGGGGCGTGGTCAACAATGCTGGTGTAATGCTACCGATTGGTCCATGTGCTGTGTTAACTAAACATGACTACCAGGAATCGTTGGACATCAACTTCTTCAGTATGGTTGAAATTAATCGACAATTCATTCCATTATTAGGTAAATCTAAAGGTCGGATTGTGAATATGTCCAGCATGACTGGAGGAATAGCAATTGGGTTCACGCTTTATGTAGTATCTAAGTATGCAGTAGGGGGTTTCTCCGATTGTCTCAGGTGAGAAAAACAATGTGTGCAGAACCTAGAACAAATATATGGTAAAATATAAACATTTATAATGTTTTTGTTCTACATTACTATGTTCGAGAGCCATAAAAACAAATGGTCAAGTGACGTCATTCATTTTTATTATGAATATATATGACGTCATTTATTGGCTGTTGCAACGACTATACATGTCGTAAGTTGCATTGTTTTTCAGGATTTAAAAAAATATAAATTTTGAAAAATGCGAACGTAAATATAACAATTTAACTATCTAGAAAAGCATTTATAGTACTAGTTCTATTGCCATGTAAAGCAAATTAAACATAATGCGCAAGCTTTGTACGACATTGGAAGCTATATAACACTATAAACGCCATTTCTAACCTATTCAATAGTTCAATATGCTCTTTACGTTGGGCTTTGTATTACAGAAGGGAGCTATATCAACAATGCATCTGTACATGTTCTAGAACCCGGTGGATTTGCGACCAATCTTGCAAAAAGTACGACCAAAGATGTTGTACAACGGGGATATAGTAAAATAGTAAAATTATGAATAACCTCTCGGAGAAAATGCTAGAATATTATGGGACAGAATACAGCGAAAAAGGCGAGTAAACAAACTATTGATATAACTAAAATTAATTTATCCTTTACACCTAATAAACTGAATAGAAACGGATGTGTGGAACTGCAAGCAAAGACATGACTTATACCAGTCACGTTTTAATCTTTACCTTAGATCAAAAGTAGGAGAGCTTACAACTTCTTTGTCGTTTTGCGTTTTTTCTTAAACTTGATTTTAATTTTTTGGGCCCGGTCCTGGCTCAAGTTTCACAATCATTCCTTCAAAAGGATGTTACTCACTTAAAATCTTGCAAAATTCATTTAATATATTATGGTAATATTAAATTGTTTTATATAAAATACAGATGTAATAAACTTACAGTAACTTCAGAATGGCACCTTAATTAAATTCATGAATATCCTAAAAAGTCACAATATTATTTATATTTCAATTAAGCCAGATTGAAGTAAAGGAAAATCCTACTATAGAAATGATTGTGATATTTGAACTTAGTTCATTATAAAGTGATGGTGAAGGTGTTACCAGCTCCCTGAGTCTGAGTTAATCTATTCTTGAACATATTGATGTTGATCGATTCTATATTTTCTTGATAATGACGGTTTCAGTGATAAATTTACCTGTTCTTGGGTTTTGCAATATTCTATACATCAGAGAAAAAAACCATAAGGACAACAGTTTTTCAAAAAGATATCCCATTTTCTCACATCACCTGTTCTTACAAAATACCCTTGTTCTGTTACATGTTATTCAAACAGATTCTGTAGATTTTTATGTCTCATATTAATTAAAATAGCTACCTGTGTTACAGTGATAAAATTTTTGTACTACTGTTAATGTCTTATCGTTCCGATAACAGATTATACCATAATTTTGATTTTTTGTTTCAGTTGGAGGGAAACTGGAAAGATACAAATATTCTAAAGCCCTATATAAGGTAGTAGATGCCTACGTTCACGCATTGACTGCTAAATACCCGAAAATAAGATATGTTGTCGGTAAAGACGCTAACACCATCTTCAGATTTTTGTATATATGTCCGGAGTGGATTAGTGACTTCATTATTGCTAAAAAGGGAATAGAATCTGTCCAACCATCAGATCTTCAAAAATAAGCTTAATTACACAACGGTGTTCGCAAGTATACTACGTGATCAATACCCCTTACATTTTTGTGAAACATTTTGGAAAACGTTCACGTTTATATTTCGCAGTAACGTCATTTTTACAATAAAACGTGACGTAAAGCCATTCCATCGCCATTGTAAATACTTGTTCCGCAGAAACTTTATGCGATATTACGTGGTACACTGGCGAGCCCCATTGAAAATAACTCCGGCCGAGGGACAAGAAAGCCAAAAGACACAGCTAAGACAATTGTTACAAATTATAAGCAATAGTACCAAGGTGAAATAGGTAACATTATAGTCATAGTTATGTATTGTGTGTATCAAGAATTGCAAAGAGAGAAGTACAGAAGAAACAGGCATGTACATAATCATAATTTTTATCTTACACTTTGGTCATATACATGTATAATTACCCAGTGACATTAACATTATTTTAATTTTGTTAGTAATGGCAAAGATTTATTTTACACTTTAATCATGTACATTTATAATTACCTGGTGACATTGACATTGAATTTATGCACCATAATATATTCAAAGGATATTTATTTTTTATATGTTAAAATTATTGAATATGTTAATGAGATTCTTAGCATTGTTAATTATCATTTACCCTGTTTAATGAAATAAAATGTTAACACTTTGCTATTTGAATGTTGTTTCCAGTGTGTTATAATAGTCCAAATATGCGTTTTTCTTGTCTTTTTGCTTTGTGGGTTTTTTTGTTTTTGTTTTTGTTTGTTTGTTGTATATCAACATTTACCCGATAAAGGATGACTTTAGATTAATCATTGCATCTTTTAACTTTCTTTGGCTCATTGATGATGTTCCTATACATCTACATTTATCACCTTACGATTTCATCTTGCTTGTTCCAGCATTAATGACTTTCACTCCATATATCTACCCATAACTTCTAAATTGATGTCTCATTGATACCGGTTTTACAAATGAAGAAAATAAAAAATTTCGAAATATATATAAAAATCGATGCTGTTTCCAGTTATCAGAAATAGGGGATTTGACGTCCAATATTTTATAGTGATTTTTAGCACTCCGTAACTTTTCAATCCTATTTCATAAAGAAAACTGAAATGTAAGCAGCAAATTTATTTGAACACTGACGGACCCATCCTTTTAGGTCTGTGGAGTTGGATCCTTCCTCTGTGTATCCGTGCAGATTTATTCATCAGTTTTACAACAGTATATGTGCAAAGTCTGGAATATCGTGGTCAGTGACGTCAGTATGTTTCCATGAATTGATTGGTCGTTTGCATTTTTTACTTGTATTATTTTGATGTTGTTAGTTGCGTCTGTTGTTGTCTTGTTCATGTTTTTTTCAGCAACAAAATTAGTTTTTCTCTCTCAGATATAAATAAATAATTATTAGAATGTGATTACCCTTCCGGAGCAACCGGCATCACTTCCATAGTGTAGGTCCACGAGTGTAACTTGATTTGACATCTTTCAAAGGTTTTCCTTTGCTTTGTGTTTGTGAATTGGAAATAAACCGCTATGTTTGTACTTGATTTATCCTGTTATATCAAGTTTAAGTCTCAAATATCAAATTATAAAAATTGAAGTAAATTTGGTAGGATATTTTTTATCGAATAAAAAATGGAAGTAAATTTGGTTGGATATTTTTATCGGATTTTCGAATAATATCTGAATATCGAACTAACTGGTACTTTGGTCTAGTTACGCCCATTTATTCTTCGGCCTTCTTACACTGCACAGGAAACATTTCCACGTATGGTACATTAACTTTTAAGTCTTTGGTTTTGATGCTAGCCAGGAAGCTCTTTTTTCTAATGACTTTGTTTTATGTGCTTTTTAGGACTAAAATTGATATCATAACTATTAACGGTATAGGCAAACAACTTTGATCTGTCTGTTTGACCTTTCATTAGGAATATTCATATAGGAGGGTCCACCCAATATATGGGTAGTGTCAGGATTCGTAGATATAAGGTATACAAAATTTGTATGATTAGTGTTCGTAGTAAGTAGACGAAATTAATACGTGTGATCCCTGTACATACTTGTGCTCGTCCGCAATTAATATTTAAATTAAAGGTCAAGCGGACAGGTCAATGTTGTTTGCTTATATATGACCGTTTTACGCTTCATCCGATATTCCATCAACAATCGGTTAATCATTTAAATGCAATATCACAAAGTATATATTTATTGTGTTTATTATAAATAACCCTACATTAAACATTAGATTGATGGCAGATATCCGATTCGTTATCTCTTAAATCTAGTAATAAATAAAGACAACAGAGTCTATGTGGTCTATAAAACGTTCTAGTATCTTTATTATACAGTACAGACCCGTCGAAAGTTTAACACTTAGCCAACGATTAAGTGCTGAATCGGCATCTTGTTCCCTAAACACTTAGCTAACGGAAAAATGCCAAATTAACATCTCGTTCCCTAGTTAGCTTTATCTTGATAGATTTTTGGTAGCTGTTACTCTATCTCTTGACAACATTTCAGCCACTTGCTATCCATATCTAGGCCACTCGGCAGCCACACGTAGACTCGTTATATCAGTTATATATTTTTCGATAGATTTGTACTCTATAGTGGTTTTTATTGATTTCATTGAAGTTTTATGAGCAACGGATTCTGATCTAAGCAGCTTTATTTAAAGTAATTGGAGATTTTTTGTATTAATATTAACGTTTGAGTGATATTAAGTTAGTTAGCTATAGCTTCTAAACATAGAGTATAACATGTGTTATTGGCATACATATAAAAGTATAGACAATGATATCAGAATGTTAAAAATGTAACATGAATCAAGCTCTGTTTCACAACGATTCCTTAGATTAGGGAAAAATAGGTTTTACAATTTTGGTCCGAGCACTATTGCAGTGTTGAGAAATTGTATTCCGGAACGGCCGTCTAGTGCTGTAAAATTAAAAGATTGTTCTCAATGGCCTTTGCGTGTTGAAAAAAATCTCTATTGCTTAACTACAAATAAAAAAATCTACGAAACGATAAAGTATATGTTACAAGATTCAACATGACACTTCAAATTCGAGAATGTCGTAACTAACATCATTTACTATTTTTTTCAAAGCAGAAATGGTGTTTTATCAATATATATATATATATATATACAAAATTCGGAGGATTGCATTTTTTACACTGCTTGCTCTGTATCTTACAATGGGTTCGAACTCCGACCGGGTGTATCCAAGATTTGGAAATAGATAATGAGCACTTAGTATTAAGGAATGAAAGTCGCGGAGTCCTTAGGAGAGAACTCGATGTAGAGTGTCTATATCGCGCAGTAAAAGTAAAAAAAATTCTACCAGTTCACCTTTATATGGTAATGTCTCGATCTAAATGACATATTCTTACCAAGGACGTAAAACCTCATTCAATCAAACAATTCAATCGTACATGACATTTTGGAAAATAAGCCCACGCCATATCTTAGTTAGTTAAGATTATGTAACATGTTTTATCAAATTCTCTTCATATAGACAAACTTCAAAATATTATCTCGACCCAATAATACCTAAAATCCATGACCCAGTTTGAGGAGTTAATAACTTTAATATTTAAATTCCGTCATGGTGGATACATTTATTTTGCATAATGGAAGAATTATAGATCCTGCTAATGGGCTTGATTTTGTTGGTGATGTGTTTGTTCAAAATGGAATTATTTCAAAGGTAGAAACAGCTATAGTCTGTAACGGTGTTCCAGAAATAGATGCTATCGGATGTTTGGTGGTGCCGGGATTGATCGATTGCCACGTGCATTGTTATGAACACGTGACACCACTCGGAATTAACCCGGATGACAACTGCCTTAGTCGTGGGGTAACCACAATAGTAGATGCCGGAAGTTCAGGTATGTTGCAACATGAAAGTTATTAAAAACGAATACCATTTTTTGTTGGTCTGTTCAAAATATATATCATTAAGACATCGATACTTACCGAAATAGTATTATCATTTACAAAAGTTTTAAAGTTTTATGGGGAAACAAAATGTTGCAAAATTTATATTTAATGTATTTAAGTTGGAATGTTGTTTAAAATAATGTATATAGTTGTATCCTGTGCATAATGATTGTTGTTATATATGGCTATAAACATGATTGGAATATGTTTAATGCTTATAAACTAAATTGAATCGAAATTGTATTTGTCGCGAATAGGATTCGAACCTAGGCATTGAGAAAGATGTGAATCGTGAGAGCGAGCTTAAGACCACTTGGTCACCTAGGTCCTCGTTTAGTGTACCTGTCTTTGATTTAAAAAAAAACATTTATGAAAAAATTGGATATAAAGAACCTAATACCTCTCATAATGTAAGCAAAATACCTTGCCATCCCCGGTTTGATTTTGATACACCTATCAATACACCAATCACATAATCAGTGTTTTCAATATGACGTTTCATAAAATTTTAGGCCATTCGACTTTCCCTGGATTGAGAAAGTTCATCGCTGAAAGAAGTAATACCCGTGTTCTCTGTTTCCTGCACATAACTGCTCATGGATTGGCGTCCTCAGGCTGTGCTACGGAAGGTAAGTGCATTTTTCAGGTTGTGCACGCACAGTGGCGGACGTATAGAAATGTCCTTTCATAATACAAGTTCAAATAACAAGAATTTTGAGAACGCTCAACCCACAAATACAGATAAAGAACACTATAAATGCAGTCATTTAAACACCTGTTCTGTAAACAGTTAAAAAACAAGCTGAACAAAATTGCAAATAAATATAAAACAAAATAAATAAATAAATCCAGCTAAGTTTGTACCTATGTGTTACAAAGTAATACACAGGACAATAGAAGTAACAATACGCCTCAGCAAGTGAAAATGGACTTATGATGGTGCCTAGGATGGCAAGAAATGGAATAAAATACGTTTTGTTCGATGTGAAACAATTAAAAATAATTTGAGAGCAACGTCCAGTACTATTTTTAGTAGTAGTAGAAATAGTAATCGTCTCCTCCTCCTCCTCCTCTTCTTCTTCTCCTTCTTCTTCTTCTTCTTCTTATTATTATTATAATACAGGTTCAGGTGGTGAGCTTGATTCGCTTAATCAGGTGGATACAGATTCATGTGAGAGAGTTATCCGGGAGAACGGGGATATGATAGTCGGCGTTAAAATAAGACTTACAGAGAAGCTAGCAAATGAAGGCAAAAACGAGCAAGAAACCTACAGGTAAGTAACAATACACAGTCAAACCTGTCTTCATGACCTCTAAAGTGAACCAATAAAAGTGGCATTTAAAGACAGGTGGGTCTTATACACATTTTTAAGTAACATTAATAAAGAACAATTCAGATTAAATTTTACTGACTTTTAAAAGCAGGTTGTCCGTATAAAGAGGCGTCATTTAAGGCAGGTTTGACTGTATTTAAATTTTGGACAGGCTTTCTATTGTCTTCAAATGAAATTTTAATTTTGACGGGAAATGCCTAAAATTGCGAAATCAATCTATTTTCCATTTTGAACATTTCTCTGAAAAGAAATTTTTCAAAAATTGTACATAGAATACATTTTGTAGTGGTGAAAAGTAAGTCCTACCAATTTAAATTTTTGTAACTAACTTGTTCTATAAGCTACAGGTCTGTTTATCGTGAATATGAGAAAAATCGCTTTCGATTAAAAAAATCAATATAAAGCAATATCATTATTCATAATTTTATTCAAACACAAATACCGGTCCTTGTTCAAATACAGAACAAAGTAAAAAAAAAAATGAAATCTGGCTAAAAAGGTAAACATTTGAACTTTCATCAGAGAAGTGAGACCGGGTGCTCCGAAAATGAAACCAACTTTTGTCTAGCTAGATACACACGTCATATGCGTTCTACCAGAACCCGAACTATTTTATACTTTATCTTTCAAATATTTTCAGACGAGCATTGTATGTGTCAGGTAGATGTAATGTACCACTCATGGTCCATCATTCATATTCCACGGTGTCAGTGTCGAACCCAGGTAAGTATGTTCAAATTTAAGAAAAAGCGTTTTAATCACATGTTTCTTAACTTAAGTTTTAAAATTATGAATGCTTTAAAACTGTTTGCACTACGAAGATTATAAATCAAACCTTCAATCCTATTTAAAAGTTTATTATCCTGTCATGTCATAATAATACTAATATTTGAAAAAAGGGAGGCAAGTCAAACAGGAATAGTTAGCAAGATACTATGACAAAAATCAATTGAAACAAAAATATTCTAATATATAGTATTTGTTTTTCAGCACCCGGTGATTTAGGCTGCCCACGTGACTTGAGGAGAGGCGATATTTACACCCATTCATTTCACTGGTACAACAGAAGTTGTATTGTAGATCAATCTACTAGAACCATTCACCAGGACGTCATTAACGCCAGGCAGCGGGGAGTGTTGTTTGACGTTGGCCATGGAAAAGGTTCGTTTAGTTTTGAAGTGGCTAAAATATGCTGCGATGCTCAGTTTTGGCCCGATACTATTAGCACTGATCTACATTCACAGAACTACAAAGGGCCCGTATACGATTTGACAAGTGTGATGTCTAAATTTCTAAACCTCGGTATGCCACTGAATGACATCATAAAGGCGGTCACATACACACCAGCTAAAGCTATCAAAATGAAAAATAAGTTAGGATCTTTATCAGTTGGCAGAGAGGCAGACATTACGCTGCTTAAATTAGAAACCACACCTAGGGAGTTTGAGGATAGTCAGTCGGAGTTCCGTATGCTTGACAAATGGATAAAACCAGTAGCCGTCTGGAAAGGTGGAAAACCCTATCCGATAAAGGATCTGTAAATAGAGCTACTAAATCTAAATCAATTGCATTTAAAAGTTTAACAAAATAATTTATTATTATTTTACTTGGTTTATAATTGACATTTATATTAGTTTCGACTCGGTTATAAGTTGTCAGTTTCCATGAACAATTTTTAATCTGTATCTTTTTCCACAACGAAACAATATTATAATCCTACCCATACACCACAAACGTCATTTCTGAATTTGACACTTTGGCTCTCTGTTGTATTGGCTTTGTCTCAAATCGCAATATTTTTACTAGGGGTACCTAGACAGATCCCGGGTTTACTCTCTATTGTGGGAGCTAATGATTAATACGCTACATCACGATCCAAAACTCTCGGTAACAGTTTTATAGGCTGTTTGGACGTACAATACTTTGATCTCTATGTTGTAACACAACGAAGCAAAGTCACAATCTTCCTCAAACAGCACAAACGTCATTTCCGGTTTTCACACGTCCGCTCTTATTTGCTTTTGGTCTTGTTTTCAGTATAACTAGACATGTATATCCTAGTTTCATCACGGGTGCTTGAGTTTTTCAGGCGTGACTATACATTGCAGAAGAAGATTTGGATATAATCCCAAGTACTAGAGTTTGTCAGCCGTAACTTTTCAGAAAATTCGCCATTCAATCAATAGACAGATTTGTCATCACAGAATATTTTCGACAAGGCGTCCGTCTTTTTTTTTTTTTAAATTTTTCATCGAGGTATCCTTTAGAGCAATTTAGTTATTATTTGTTTAATACTGATTATCATGCAATGGAGTTCGCCGCTGTACTAAGTGACCAATACCTTTTAACGTTTGTTCAGAATATTTTGGAAATTCCCGGAATAACGTTTTTACGGAAAACGTCATTTAATGCGGTTCCATATCCGTTGGAAATAAGTGTTCGCAACAAACGTTAGGGGGTATCACGTGGAGCAGCGTCGAACCCCATTTGCCTTGTTTAAATTATCTTATAAACTTTTGAAGAAAAATTAGCACCGACATTAACAACAGCATGGGTACATTAATACTCTGTCCATTACTCTGTGGTCCATTACATAGATGTGTATTACACAGAGTTACACACACTAAAAACTGTTTGTCTTGAAAATCGCACCTTGTTGAGTTGTCCATGGTTAGATTACTTAACAGATCAGAAGAACTAGGGAAGGTAAGGCCATCACTGCAATCACGAATATAGGCTAGAGTCTCTCCTGCAAAACAAGAGATAAAATATAAAATAAGTACTGAAATCCTTAATTTTTGTGGTTTTTAATTTTCGTGAATAGGCTGAACCATGAATTGACATATCAAAAGAATAGTATTAATTAAAAATTTACCTAAAACGAAAACCAGAAAACACGAATTAATGGTACTTTTCATTGAACCACGAAAAATGGATACTGCCAAAATGAATTCATAAATTAATTAGTAGTTGCAAAAGAAGGTTTTTGAAAAACGTTTGATGACTAATAACACAGACAATAATGTCAACCAGCTGGAATGACGTCTATAAGAATAAAGAAACTTTATATTTTAAACCATTAGGAACATTAGATTGTCAGGTTGAATTCCGATACTATTATTTTCTTCATCCGCACACAGAAAATTCAATAAAAAGAGCACTGTGATATATATTCATCTTGCACGCCGAGAGTCAAGTCAATATTTAATAATAAAAACAGAGCTATATCGAAAGGTTGAGAACATATTGAAATAAATTCTTATTTAATACATGTATTATGTGGTGCGAATATATACCACTTCTTCTTCTTAGCTTCTTCTAGTCATTTGTAATGGATGCTTTTTCGATAGGGCACAAAATTAGATATATTGAGGGAAGGGAAATTTGTTCAACATTAGAGTATAAATTTTAAAAAAATCTTTAAAATTATTTTTGGAAATGAACATATAATCTCCTATTGTGATAAATAATTTTAAATACGGAAATAAACGAACTTTTCTATTTCCTAGACATGTGCTAAGCCAAGGTTTATCAAGATCCTCAAAAAGCTTTAAGATCACCATCACAATATTGTTGATAAGTATGATGTCTCTATGCCCAGGGCTACCATGGATATATTTGACTTCCCATAATTCCATGTTCCTTTAACTCTCAAATTTGATAACACACATGACGGATGTAGCTAGCTCAACAATAAGTGCTTACACTTCCGGATCAACCCGCCTTATTTCCCTGGTTGAAGTTCGCGTTATTAAACAAAAACAAACATACTAATCCATGTCCGAATCACAATCCAGAAGCAAAGTAAAAATTTTTGAAATGTGATTTAGACATCGACCGCGGTATGTTTTGATTGCCTACAGTCAGGTAAAATGCTAAGGTTTGAACTTAGACTTTTTGTTAATAGAATCAACTTAATACAGCATCAATGTTTTCTTATACCACAAACCTTTTGAAGCAATGGTTTGGATGATACAACTCCTACTATGTACAGTCCCTGTGCAGTTTTTAACGTATTGTGTTCGGTAGTTGGTCCCAGTAGTCACAGTTGATGTACTGTTGCCGAATATATAACTGTGATCTCCCTGCATCGTCTCAACATCAGTCTGACATCTTCCACTGGTCGATGAATCCGCACACTGGTAACACAGCAGACCATCTGAAAATTAAAAAAAAATAACGAGAAAGACTTATTGGAAATTTTTGCTTACTACATATAGCGATGTTACTTTATTTGGTGTATGTAGAACATATAGGTGTTCGACACCCCACTAAAATTTAAATTAGTTTTTTTTAAATTGGAAAATCATGAACAAATTTAAATAAATAAAAAAAAATAAATAAATAAATTTAAATTTCAACTGAAAAACCTTATAAATGACTGGATCAAGCCATTTTGAACATTTTTGGGATTACAAAAGGTCAGCCTACAAAACAATGAAAGAACAGGTCAAAGACAGGAGGTGCTTACCCTTCCAGAGCACCCTGAAACACTTCCCTAGTGGAAGCGATTTGAACAAGGATCTGTACGCATGTGTATGATTATATACCACACCTCCAGGGCACCTTTTGCATTAATTTAGAAATGCTGAATATAAAGAACATTTTCACTTTTACCATGATTCAATACAACACTTAAATTCAAATACAAGGCAGATGACAGACATAAGCGTGATACTGATTTAAGAATAATATTTAAGCGATACAACTTTTGAAAAAACCCTTCACATTTAACTCGCCATTAAAAAAAAACAAAAAAAAAAAAAAAAAAACATCTTAGACTTACCCGTGATTACAGTGGAAATAGACAACAGGATGGTCAGTATTTGTTGTACATGTAGAAAGGTCTTCCCATCCATTTCTTAAAAGTGACGTTAAAATTACCAGTTTGTTTTTCCCTTTTGTTTTCGTCTCCCAAACTACTTTTGGATAATAAAACTTTTATATAACTACATCAGTGTCCACCCTAATAATGTCGTCACAGGTACATGGTTTATGACCAAGAGATAATACATGAAACGTTTTCAGATTTAGTAGAAGTGTTTGAGAAGATATTTTATGTAGTAAATATCTTAATTATACAGGGTTGTGAGTCAATAAAGATTTTAATAAATCACAGGTAGTAGTAATATACAAACGCATATCCAGTAAAACCATAAACCACTATCCTTTAATTGAGGCCTTACTTCATAAATTATAACTTAAACTCTTTGCAAACATTTTGTAATTTAAAATTGCATTTATTGATTTCTACAAGTCTAGTCTGAACACTTCTAATGGTCTGCTAGTGCTGCAAAATTAAAAAGGTTGGCGGGTGTAGCTAGCTAAACAGGAGGTGCTTACACTTCCGGAGAACCCGGTCTCACTTCCCTGGTGGATGTTCACGTGTCTAACCTATCTTGTCAGTTCCAAAGTTTTTACTTTGCTTCTGGGTTGTGATTCGGAAATGGATTAGTATGTTTGTTTTTGATTGTTTAGTATAATTATATATATCTGCTTCCTTTGATTATGGTGTTCATTTGTATTTGTTTCACAGTTACATGTAATATGTATATGTTATGGTAGAGATCAGTACGGAAAGTTAATCAACAAAGCAATTAAATTAATGGCTCGGGAATATTACAAGCCTAGGCCTATCACGGCGCTCAAAACGTTTTATGGCTGTTATTACAATATTGTTGATAAGTGTGGTGCCTCTATATCTAAGATTACCCTAGATATAATTGACATCCCATATTTCCATGTTACTGTAATTCTCAAGTTTGATTAGACACATGGCGGGTGCATCTAGCTTAACTGGCGGAACTCGCCCTTCTGGAGCAGCCGACCTCACTTCCTTGGTAGAAATTCACGTGTAACAAAATGTGCAAGTTTTCAAAGCTTTTTAAGTCAATAACTGGTTTGTTTGTTTCAGTACATCATATTATAAGGTGCTATGCAACAACAACAAAGAGAGTAATATCAGACTAAGATGCAGTTAATTCTAAAGTATATATATATTATCTAGACAACTTTTGTAAGGAATCAAAATCTGATTTGATTTAAATTGTCCAACTTTTTACAACGAAGTAGGCTGCTTGCAAATAAATTGTTGACTCAGGAATATTGCAAGCCTAGGCTTATCAAGGCCCTCGAAAAGTTTTATGGCCGTCATCACAGTATTGTTGATAAGTTTGATGTCTCTGTGTCCAGGATTGCCCTGGATATTTGACGTCTCATAGTTCCATGTTCCTTTCACACAATTTTGATTACACACGTGGCGGGTGAAGCTAGCTAAACAGGAGGTGCTTACCCTTCCGGAGCACCCGGCCTGACTTCCCTGATGGAAGTTCACGTTTTCAACCTAACTTGTCAGTTCCAAAATATTTACTTTGCTTCTGGATTGTGATTCGGACATTGATTAGTATGTTTGTTTTTGATATAGTTTAATTAACGCAAAATATTAAAATGTTAAAAATAACTAGAAAGCCAGTTATATATTGTAGTATTTAATAAAAATTAAAAAACATCATGGAATGTCAAAACATTTACTTGTACAAAGCATGCCATGAAACTGTAGATCCGCCAAAGTTAATACGATGGTTAACAGTAATTGTAATAGTAGATAGTTATGATTTTGGTTATGTAAAGAACCATTTCAAGCTCTTACGTACATAGCGTTTCGTAGCAACAGTTGTCTCCCTTGAGACTTAAACAATAAAAGAAAACAAAAGCAATAAAATAACCAAAAAATCAACCATTGTAACATGTATGGTTTCTGTTTTACTGTGGTCTTTTATATTTATGGTAAATAACTATTGTTTTAATAACGTAAAAAACAAGATTTGTAACTCTTTCAATTGCAGTTCTTGTACATTGTATTTTATACCAATAGTAATGTCTCTCCAATTCATTACGATAAAGAAAATGACGACAACGTAGGAAAAACACAAACAATAGTTAATCACTCTAACATGGATATTTCCTGTTTGACTGTGGTCTGTTATTATTATGGTTTTGATAGTGTAAAAAATATATTTATATCTCTTTCAACGGCAGTCCTTGTACAAAGTATTTCATACCAACAGTTGTGTCATTCCAACCCATTACAATAAAACAAATGGCGACGGCGTAAGCTATATTACATATCATTTGGTATCAACAGTTATCTCTCTTATACAACATAGAAAACAAGAGACGTTATAATTAAAAGTTAATCATTGTAACATGTATAATTCCTGCTTGACTGTGGTCTGTTATTTTAATGGTAAATAACTATGGTTTTGATAATGTAAAACAAAAACAAGATTTGTAACTCTTTCAACTGTAGCCATTAAACTAAAAGTTATGTCTCTCCAACCCATTACGATTAATAAAATGACGACGACGTAAGTATTTAGAATCAACAGTTATCTCTCTTGAAACTTTGACATCATAGAAAAATTAGACGATAAAAGTCCAATAGTTAAACATGGATGATTCCTGTTTGACTTTGGTCTGTTACTTTAATGGTAAATAACTATGGTTTTGATAATGTAAAATAAATTTGTCAATCTTTAAACTGAAACAATAGTTAAAAGTGTTTCGTATTAGCAGTTATTTTTCTTCAAACCCAAAAGTTGATCAGGTTCGCGCTAGTGTGTTCTCTGTTTTGTTGTGGTCTTAATTACTATGATTTTAATAACATGAGTATTTGTTTCTTTTTAAATTTAAGACATTGTATATAGCATTTTGTATCAGCAGTATTGTATACAACATAATAAATACAAAACAAACGTACTAATTCATGTCATAGAAAACATAGACGATAAAATAAACAAATAGTCCGAAACTGCAATATTAAAAAAAACTATGATTTTGATCATATAAAAATATATGTGACTCTTTAAAAAGATAACGGAAGAAATGGTACATAGTGATTTTATCAACAGTTATTTTTTTCCAACCCATATGACAATAAAGACGATGTAAGCAATGGTACATAGTGATTCGTGTTAGCAGTTATATCTCTTGAAACTTATACAAGATAAAACACTAAGACAATAGAAAAACCAATAGTTGATCATTGTAACATGTCCAGTGTTTGCTTGTGGTCCGTTACTATAATACTAAACAACTATGGTTTTGAAAAAGAAAAATAATAAAACAAGATAATGATAATAATGTTCAATAATAATAATACAGTCCAACCTGCCTTAAAGGTCACCTTTATATAAGGGTCATCTGCTTATAAAGGCCAGTATAATTGTATCCCAAATGTTTTTATTCATATTATTTGCACCTGCATATATAGGTCACATTTACTGAGTCCCTTTGGTGGCCTTTATAGAGACTTGACTGTAATATAATAAAAATAAAGAAAGAAAGAAAATAAAAAAAATGTCGGTCTTAAAACGTATTTTGAATCAGCAGTTATCTCTCTTCAAACCCATACAAAATAAAAACAGAGTCGTTAAAATCAATGTATAACTGATCGTTGTGACATGCCCTGTGCTTTCTACTTGAGGTCCATTACAAAGATCTTCGTTACACAGCGTGATACAGATTACAAACCCTGTCCCTTTAAAGCCACATGTTGTAGTGTTATCTGGTTTTAAATTCTGAAGTCGATCCAGAGGAACGGAAAAGGTGAAACCGTCACTACAATCTCTAAGGAAGGCATGTGTCGCTCCTGAAAAATACAGATGGGAAAAAGGTCATTTAGTCTTGAAAGTAAAGTCATTATTTCATTACTATATTTAGCTGAAAATGAAAGGAAGAGTAATCCACAAAAAAAAAAAAAAAAAAAAAAACAAGAGGCCCATGGGCCTGATACGCTCACCTGATAACTAATGGCTAGCTGATAGATTTAAAGAAAACATAAATACTAAACCCCAACAACTTTTTTTACATCATGATAACCGTTGTATCAATACCTACAACATTCTAGTATACATGCCTATACAAAAAGTTAATAGTTTTCAAGATAATTAACCATTTCAGTATTGTTTCATATCTGTGACCTTGACCTCTGAACCCATGACCTTTTTCTATACATCAAAATGATCATTGTATCAATACCTACAACATTCTAGTATACATGCCTATACAAGATGTTTATAGTTTTCAAGATAATTAACCATTTCGGTATTGTTTCGCATCTGTGACCTTGACCTTTGAACCCATGACCTTTTTCTATACATCAAAATGATTGTTGTATCAATACCTACAACATTCTAATATACATGCCTATACAAAAAGTTTATAGTTTTCAAGATAATTAAAAATTTCGGTATTATTTCGCATCTGTGACCTTGACCTTTGAACCCATGATCTTTTTTTATACATCAAAATGATTGTTGTATCAATACCTACAACATTCTAATATACATGCCTATACAAAAAGTTTATAGTTTTCAAGATAATTAAAAATTTCGGTATTGTTTCGCATCTGTGACCTTGACCTTTGAACCCATGACCTTTTTCTATACATCAAAATGATCGTTGTATCAATACCTACAACATTCTAATATACATGTCTATACAAAAAGTTCATAGTTTTCGAGATAATTAACCATTTCGGTATTGTTTCGCATCTGTGACCTTGACCTTTGAACCCATGACCTTTTTCTATACTTTAAAATGATCATTGTATCAATACCTACAACATTCTAATATACATGCCTATACAAAAAGTTTATAGTTTTCAAGATAATTAACCATTTCGGTATTGTTTCGCATCTGTGACCTTGACCTTTGAACCCATGACCTTTTTCTATACATCAAAATGATTGTTGTATCAATACCTACAACATTCTAATATACATGCCTATACAAAAAGTTTATAGTTTTCAAGATAATTAAAAATTTCGGTATTGTTTCGCATCTGTGACCTTGAGCTTTGAACCCATGACCTTTTTCTATACATCAAAATGATCGTTGTATCAATACCTACAACATTCTAATATACATGCCTATACAAAAAGTTTATAGTTTTTGAGATAATTAACCATTTCAGTATTGTTTCACATCTGAGACCTTGACCTTTGAACCCATGACCTTTTTCTATACATCAAAATGATCGTTGTATCAATACCTACAACATTCTAATATACATGCCTATACAAAAGTTTATAGTTTTTTGAGATAATTAACCATTTCAGTATTGTTTCACATCTGAGACCTTGACCTTTGAACCCATGACCTTTTTCTATACATCAAAATGATCGTTGTATCAATATCTACAACATTCTAATATACATGCCTATACAAAAAGTTTATAGTTTTCGAGATAATTAACCATTTCAGTATTGTTTCACATCTGGACCTTGACCTTTGAACCCATGACCTTTTTCTATACATCAAAATGATCGTTGTATCAATATCTACAACATTCTAATATACATGCCTATACAAAAAGTTTATAGTTTTCGAGATAATTAACCATTTCAGTATTGTTTCACATCTGTGACCTTGACCTTTGAACCCATGACCTTTTTCTATACATCAAATGATCGTTGTATCAATACCTACAACATTCTAATATACATGCCCACACAAAATGTTTTATAGTTTTCGAGATAATTAACCATTTCGGTATTGTTTCGCATCTGTGACCTTGACCTTTGAACCCATGACCTTTTTCTATACATCAAAATGATCGTTGTATCAATACCTACAACATTCTAATTTACATGACTATACAAAAAGTTTATAGTTTTCGAGATAATAATTAGAATCAGAGGTAAAAAAATTAGGTCACGACCTTCACAATTGACCTTGACCTCATTTTGAAGATACTAACAAGAAGATGTCAAAACCGCAAACCCCATGTCATTATCTGGTCAAATAGTCGAGTTATAACAATTTGAAGCTATTTTACGATTTTTCAAAATTAAACGCAAAAACGCGTAACCTATTTTTATCGAATTTTACAAAATGAACAAACTATAGGCTTAAGACCCTAGAGAAGCCAAATATCACATCAGTTTTTTTCTCCAATCAGTACTTTTGGAGAAGAAGATTTTTAAGATTTTTGCACCCCTAGGTCACCTTGACTAGTTATGGTAGCCATGACAACGCCACGAACAAATCTGAATTGCACCGGCCCATATATACTTCTGACAAAGTTTCATTAAAAACTGTCCAGTAGTTTCAGAGGAGAAGTCGAAAATAGGTGTTAACGACGCACGCACGCACGCACGCACACACGCACGCACGCACGCACGCACGCACGCACACACGCACACACGCACATACACACGCTGCGCTATGCCATAAGCTCACATGACCTTCGGTCAGGTGAGCTAAAAAAACAAAACAAAACAAAACTAGAAATGAATAGCAAAAATAAGCTTAAACATAAATTTATGTTAACGTTGAGAGTACTGATAACGGGTTTTATGAATATTTTCGGAATACAATTTTGACTACCCATGATCTTTTTATTCTCAACTTTGAATTTCCACATGATGCGTTACCTAGCTAGACACAAGGTATATACCATTCCGGAGCACCCGACCTCACTTCTGCATCGGACGTTCATGTTTCACTTAGTTTGCCAATTGACTCGTTGTTTTTTGTTGTTGTTTTTTTAATTGTAGTTTGGGCATGAACCCATATGTTTGTGTTTGATTAAAAAATCGATTCGTGTTCGACTCATAATATGTAAACCATGGCAACAAATTGCATAAAAATACATAAATCTATGTTCTAATTAAATAATCTGTGTTTTTACTATATCGAAATGTATTGAAATGTCAACTAAATTCTTAGTTGATAACATTGCACAAAGTAATACTGTGCAGGCTGCTTGCAAATAAATTGTTGACCCAGAGATATTGCAAGCCTAGGCTTATCAAGGCCCTCAAAAAGTTTTATGGCCGTCATCACAGTATTGTTGATATGTTTGACGTCTCTGTGTCCAGGATTGATCTAGATTTATTTGACGTCCCATAGTTCCATGTTCCTTTCACACAATTTTGATTACCACGTTGTGGTTGTAGCTAGCTAATATAAACAGGAGATGCTTACCCTTCCAGAGCACCCGGCCATGCTTCCCTGGTGGAAATTCACGTGTATAACCTAACTTGTCAGTGCGAAAGTTTTTACCCTGCCACTGGATTGTGATTCGGACATTGATCAATGTGTTTGTTTTTTATTATTTTAATTAATTAAGTGCAATAATGATTTTGTAGCCACGATTTCATCGCCCTCTCATATATTTGCATCGAAATTGTGACACGAGAGAAGTCCATACATGCATGCATATAATAATATCATTCATGTACTTTTGTCTTTTTTATGTCAATAATAATAAAAATAAATTTAAACAACACTGACCTGTCCGCTTGACCTTTATTTAAATATTTATTGTAGACGAGTTCATTTTTATATAGGTAACACACGTGCCCATTCGTCTACACCATAAAAAACACTAAACACGAAACCTCTTACATATAAACTGCGAATCCTATCAACACCCAAGTATCGGGTGAATTCAGCTCTATGAATAATCTTAATGAAAGTCAATCGGACAGGTCAATGCTGTTTTGCTATATAACATATTCTCCAAATAATAAAGTTTTTGCTTGTGTTGAACATGTGATGCATGTTAAATAAATGGCGTTTAAATCCATGGCTTTATCAATCAAACGTGTCAAAGATCCAGTAAAATATAAAAAAAATAAAATCGACTTATTCTTTCTATGCAGTTTCTATGAAGCTCCAGGACATAGATGTTACATAATTGGATTATTGTTTTAATATTTTTATGATAGGCAAACAACATTGGCATGTCCGTTTGACCTTTTATTCATAATAATCATGTATATAGCAGAATCCACCTCGATACACAGATAGTGTTAGGATTCGCAGTTGATACAAAGCATGTTTTCCGTGAAGAAGAAGAAATAAACACCTGTGTGTCCTATACATAAATGTTTTTGGTCATAACTATTATTTAAAGTAAAGGTTAAGTTGACAGGTCAATGTTGTTTATATTTAAAATGTCGCTTGCTATCAGGGGTATTGTGGCAGATAAAGCGTAGGATGGCGTGATTGATTACAGATGTGACATTTTTTTCTTACCGGTTATTAAAAGGTTGTATGGATTCACATGCGTTCAATAACACTTGTATCAGATCTTTAAAGACTCATATCTGCATAGTGAACTATTAAATATGCATGTATCTACTTTTTAAGAACAAATTCAGTTGATAGAAAAAAGTGCTCTAAAACACCTTAATTACATTTATATTCGATTCGTCAAAGATTACAATGTTACGAATAAAATAAAACATTTTCTATATGCATAGTTCTGACTTATCAATCAAACTCAAATTTACCGGTCAAAGTTCAAATCACAATCCCCAAGAAAAGTAAAAAATCGAAACTGCCGGTCAAATTTAATTAAACATGCGTGTGAACTTCCACCAAGGAAGTGAAACCTGGTGCTCCGGAAGTGTATGAATCTCAAACGCGTTCGTATTGTTACGTGTTTCAAAACATTTGAAATTTGAATATTCATTATGGACCAGTCTTATTGTTTATAGGGTACACGGGTGTGTACATCATGGGGAACGTGTATTGTTTAGGTATTAACTACTAATCCCAACACTACCCGTGAATTGGTTGTAAAATCTTTGGGAAATATTAAAGGTCGAGCGGACAGGTCAATGTTGCTTGGCTATACCCGTGTATATTGGGTGTATAATCAAGGTCAAGCAGACAGGTCGATGTTTTTTGGCTATAACCGTGTATATTGGGTGTATAATCAAGGTCAAGCGGACAGGTCAATGTTGTTTGACTATTGTTACCTCTGGATTCGATTCTTTCGATGATACAACTACTGGCGTTAACGACCTGAGAACAATTCTTGACATATTTTGGTTCATATTTGTTGTCTATTGTTTTGTTTGGTTTCTTGTCCTTTATATATGAAAAATCCTGCTGCATTGTCTCTATATCTGTCATACAGCTAGCTCCCTGAATGGAGTCTCCGCACTGGTAACATAACAGGCAATCTAACAGAAATAAAATGTAGAAATGAGATAAAAATTTACAATAGCTAATACAGTCTGAACAGCTTCTGGTTTTAATCCGGAATGTTTTAAGTTATCCGGAAAAGCTGATTTTTTGTCATTTTGATTTTCTTTAATTAACGCTGAGTGTTTTTACTGCATGTATGGTATAAATGTGTACTCAAAGTTCGTCTTTGAATTCAGTTAATAAAGATAACAAACCGTGTTATCGACAGGCGCTTTTGTCAATGTGGTACTCATAATATACCAGTTTTATTTGACTGTCGTTTCTGAATACAATTCGTAATTCTCATCAGTTGTGCTTGGACCAAAATTGTGATGCCAAAATTTTTTTCACAATGTTGAAAAGATACACAAAGGACCAAAATATATTTTACCAAAATTACCTAAGGAAATGTTTTGCATGAAGGAGTATACCTTAGTTTTTGAGGAATTTTAAAGGGCAGCAAATTTAGACAGTAGTATATTTCTGACAATAATACACAGTTATTGCCTATTGGGTTTGTGATATTCCCGGGGAAACATTCGTCAACAGAGATACTGGCTCAGTGGTTTAAATCACATATTATATACCTGTTTATAAAAGAAGAAAAACAAGCAAGAATAAGAAAGGATCAAATTAATTCTTACTTGAAAATTGTCAGGCAAATAAATAAATAAATAAATAAATAAATAAATAAATTGGTAGATAAATAAAAAATTGTAATAATAATAATAATAACTAGAGATTGTAACTGGTATGATTCCCCACCATCCATAAATAATTTATGGCATATATCTGGTGAAAAGACCCTAGCAGGGTTAGCGCTGGGTTGTAAAAGTCTGTCGTCAAGGAAATCGCCAGATGTAAAATTTTGTTGCCAATTTCATTACTGTGTCGCCAAAAAGGGTAAATCTTGTGATTTTCACGTCACATGCGTTTTTAATGTTGTGTATATATTGCCTTGATGAACAATCACATTCTAAAGGCAGTTGTGTATTTGTACCGCGCCGACCTGGTAAACTAAAAAAATCATACCTTGATTGCTTTTTAAAATTTCTTTGAAAGTTAAAGTAGATTTGAATTAAAGTTTTCGGTTGAGAAAAATCGTACATTGGAAGGCCTTCTCGGCATAGGAAGTGACGTTTTCAATGAATTTTATTGAATAAGAAAACTCGTAGAACCCCTCTCAGGCCTCTGATTTGGCGTCGCCGCGTGTTACAATGAATGAATGAACACGTATGGGAGGGTTTGCGCTGGGCATCGCTAACTGCGATTTTTTTTTTAACTTGCGACAAAACACGGCGCTTTGCGATTTTTCTGGCCACAAGTTTTCAAAGTTCACCGGTATCTTGGTCACCAGTAATTAACAGGTGATAACACATTGAAGCCAGTGACAGATTGGCGAGTGTCACTGAATAAACACAGTAATTAACGACTGAGTTGATTAAGATCGTTGTCTTAGGTGCGAATGTAAGACCTTCTAATGATGGGCAGGTAGATCCAAGTAATATTGGAGCGTGTCGACACTGCCCTCCCGATGTCGTCAGACAGTATAAACACCGATGGACTCGGAATTATTGTAAAATCCAAAATAAAATATAATAAAAGTTACCCTTTGTGATGTTTATTTAATATTTTTCTAAAAAGTTTATTGATTAATAATCGTGATTCAATGCGCAATACACATCATAGGAGGCCATCTGTTTGTATTTTAATTACGCGACTTATATCGGTTATTCCTATATGTTTGAGGTTCATGATCATAACGATACATCTACTCAGTCAAAATAGTAAAAGACGGACATTTTTATATGAAGCATGTATGTTAACTCTGTGTATAGTGTGTTGAAATAGATCGACGCTGTATATATTTAAAAGACCCCCTCTATTGAAAAAAACGTACTTTTCAACACGTTGAGGTACATATTAGTTTAGGTGTATTATACGGAATAAATCTCATATTGTTATTTCCAGCATCTAAAAGACTCAGATCTTCATTGCTCTATAGATTATTAGGTGTTTTTGATGCAAAAGAAATAAAGTCGACTCTCGTTAATTCGAAATCGGTTGAATCGAAATTTCGCTTAAATCGAAATGATACAAATGGTCCCGTCAGATCGCTATGTATTTCTATGTAAATTTGTTAGTTAATTCGATATGCCGAATTTGAAGCGAATTTTCAGTCCAAATTACGAAATATTACGAAAATTCCCATGTTTAAATCGAAGTGAACTTTCAGTCCAAATTACGAAAATTCCAATGTTTAAATCGAATAAAAAAGACACAAAAATATTTTATCTTAAACTTGAACAATACCTGAAATAATTGTCCATCTCTTATTTGAAAAGTGTTAATAGTAACAGAGTGGCGGCTTACTCGGAAGATTCATTTCCGACTAAAACTACAAATTTTTGTACTCGACATACCGGTCATTAGGAAAGTGTCAGTCAGTAAAAGGAGACATTTCATTGGTGTAAACTTAAAAAAGTGGGCAGTCTTCTACTTCCACAGTCAGTGATTAACAGAAAACCCCCAAGCCATTTGATCTATCAAGGCAAATTGTATACACCATTCATCTCATTGTGTAAGGTTTTAAGTACAGGCGTGTGACGTGACAAGCTGTGGTTTTAAAAATCGCCAAGTTTTTAACGGTCACTAATCGGATTAACTCATAGGTGAAAGCATTGGCTTGTATAATTAAAGTGTCGTAACCAGCTTATGTCCATTCAGAATTGTTTCCCCGGGTATTTAACTATATTTATTTACACCCACCCACCCACCTTCAAGATAACGAAAATGAACGCGTCTTGATTATCTACACAGACAACAGATTATTGGTAGCAAATTTCATCTAAATCCATCAAGCCGTTCCCGAGATATGCGTCAGCATATGGTCTTGAGAGAAGAAGAATAATAAGAATAATAAAAATAACTAGAGATTGTAACTGGGATACCAGTTACGTATGATTCCCCACCATCCATAAATAATTTATGGCATATATCTGGTGAAAAGACCCAATTGGTGTAAAATTTTGTTGCCAATTTCATTACTGTGTCGCCAAAAAGGATACTTTTTGACACATACAACATTTGACGTAATACACTAGTCGAGTCGGGTACCTGCATGTGCAGGTAGTCTTACATCAAAGTTACGGCCCTTCATATATGAATTACAAGATTGAATAAAACAATAAATGAACAAGAGATGTTGTTGTTTAGTTATTAATCAACAGGTAAATTTTGTGATTTTCGCGTCACATGCGTTTTTAATGTTGTGTATATATTGCCTTGATGTACGGTTACATTCTAAAGGCAGTTGTGTTTGAAGTACATTTGTACAGCGCCGACCTGGTAAACTAAAAAAAAATCCTACCTTGATTACTTTTTTAAATTTCTTTGAAAGTTAAAGTAGATTTAAATTAAAGTTTTCGGTTAAGAAAAATCGTACATTGGAAGGCCTTCTCGGCATAGGAAGTGACGTTTTCAATGAATTTCATTAAATAAGAAAACTCGTATAACCCCTCTCAGGCCTCTGATTCGGCGTCGCCGCGTGTTACAATGAATGAACACGTATTGGAGGGTTTGCGCTGGGCATCGCCAACGTCGCCAATTGCGATTTTTTTTCTTTAACTGGCGACAAAAAAACGGCGCTTTGCGATTTTTCTGGCCACAAGTTTTCAAAGTTCACCGGTATCTTGGTCACCAGTAATTAACAGGTGATAACACATTGATGCCAGTGACGGATCGGCGAGTGTCACTGAATAAACACAGTAATTAACGACTGGTCTTAAAGATTGAGTTGATTAAGATCCTTGTCTTAGGTGTGAATGTAAGACCTTCTAATTATGGGCAGGTAGATCCAGGTAATATAGGAGCGTGTCGACATTGCATGAGGATATACCTAGGTGCCCTCCCGATGTCGTTAGACAGTATAAACACCGATGAACTCGGAATTAGACAGTATAAACACCGATGAACTCGGAATTATTGTAAAATCCAAAATAAAATATAATAAAAGTTTCCCTTTGTGATGTTTATTTAATATTTTTTTAAAAAGTATATTGATTAATAATCGTGATTCAATGCGCAATACACATCGTATTTTAATTTCGCGACTTATATCGGTTATTCCTATATGTTTGAGGTTCATGTTAATAACGATATATCTACTCAGTCAAAATATATGAATTTTTGTATTTGGCAATGTTCATGGAAATGGTACATTAAATTGAAATGTTTACAACAAAATAATTATCCTATAATATACAAAATGGTAGTTATAATAAATTAATTTTATTTACAATTTTTGCCTTAATTTTACGAGTATGATTTCGGGAAAAATAAATATTGGTGCCTCATAGATCGTGATCACGACTAAGGGAACAAAATAGTTTTTAAAAAATGTTCTAAATTTCATTTCAAATTTTAATATAATTCTTATCTTATGCATCACCATAGCGTCAATTTTCCAATATATTTCAACACACTATATAAAGTCCGGTTAAAGGGACAAACGACATACCGGTCATTAGGAAAGTGTCAGTCAGTAAAAGGAGAAATTTCATTGGTGTTAACTTAAAAAGTGGGCAGTCTTCTACTTCCACAGTGATTAACAGAATACCCCGAAGCCATTTCGACACGCTTAACCTTCTTCGATCTATCAAGGCAAATTGTATACACCATTCAGCTCATTGTGTAAGGTTTTAATAACAGGCGTGTGACGTGACAAGCTGGTTTTAAAAATCGCAAGTTTTTGATGGTCACTAATCGGATTAACTCATAGGTGAAAGCATTTGCTTGGTATGATTAAAGTGTCGTAACCAGCTTATGTCCATTCAGAATTAGTTTCCCCGGGTATTTAACTACGTATTCAATTAAGCAATTTACACCCACCCACCCACCTTCAAGATAACGAAAATGAACACGTCTTGATTATCTACACATACAACAGATTATTGGTACCAAATTTCATCTAAATCCATCAAGCCGTTCCCGAGATAGGCTGCATCATATGGTCCTGGCGGAATAATAATAATAAAATAAAAATAATAATAATAATAAGAAGAAACAGAACGAAAACAATATGATTCCCCACCTTCGGTGGTGGGGAATCATAATAATAATAAGAAGAAACAGAACGAAAACAATATGATTCCCCACCTTTGGTGGTGGGGAATCATAATAATAGTAATTTAGAGATCGTTGTCAAATTGATTTTGTATAAGCTTAGCGTACTGCATCTTAATAAAATTGTCATTTCCATATGCACCCCATTCTCGTAGAATTCTGTAAATCCTTTTTCAATTTCAAGACACTCGAATCGGCTTAGTCATTTTAATAACAATTTAAGAAAAAAAACCACACATATTCGGTAGCCTTTGTACATTGCAATCATAAATATGCCAAGTCAAGTACTTCTTCATAATTTATTGCCATGTAATATTAATACTTTAAATGGATTATAATACGACGTATAATGCATTTATATATTTATCTACAGGGTAATTTAGTTAACATCTAAAAACGTTCTTTTTTAAATAGTTTGTGTTATTGAAACTATTGCATCTTTTACTTTTTCTAGCCGCGAATAGCTGCAAAAATGCTGATGCGACTTTAAACAATATTTCACTCATTCACTTACTCACTCACTAAAACGTTCTTTCCATGTCTATAGTAACACACAATTCCTTGCTTAGATGAACTTTTTAACATTCTGTCTATTTTCTACCTCACTGTAGATAAGGCTGTACACGAGAAAGTGTTGTCCTGAGTAGATGTACGGTTGTCCAGTGGAAAGTTGCATCTCTATTCAACAAATGCTAAATGCTTTTTTAAAAGACTATTTACTTTTGAATATACCGTAGCTAAAACATCAGTTCACTAGTCTGAATAAGGCTATTCATCAAGAAAATCATAAAATCCATTAAAAATGTCGTGAGCTCAGAAACGAAATGCATATTACATAGACGCTTTTTAGGTATGATTCCATGTAATTTAAAATTTAGAATGTTTGTTCTTTATTCTCAGTTCTTGAACATCCGCCTTTTCCAAATTTTCATATATTTCTATAGTTTTCATTTTTACATTGTTGTTATTTTTGAATGTTGCTATACATCGCACTACTTTATTAATCTGTATGAATTGATATATGAACGTTTGTTTATGCATGTGAAGTGTGAGTGTGTTTTATGGTCTACCTTGTACCAGCGCGAACTCGGGGCAACTTTAAGGTGCTAGCTCACAGAGTCAATACGCCGCAGACAAGCGTAGCACTCCCCAGCCATATATACTGACACCGGGTGAATCAGTAAAGGCCAACAGCAAAGAAAATTCACTTTGTCACATGTGATCTGAGCGGTACTCGAATTAACAGCGGTGAGAGATCCTGGATTTGTAGACTGACGTCTTATCTATTAGGCCACCACGGCGTATTTTTACATTGCAATACAACGCTTACAAAGTGCAGTGTGTACATATAAAATGTGTACATATAATCTATATGTATATTTAAAATCCAGGAATAAATATTTATTTGCATATAAAATAGGAAATAGTCCGTTGCTTATTTGCATATTATTTAAAACCTTGTTGTTTTACACCTCGTAAACCTTCCCAACTACAAGTTTGGTAAACAAGAACAGAATTATTATCATAGTTTCTAATCAATTTTTCCCTTTTATATCCAAAAATCGTCATTATTTTCTGGCACGGCAAAAATATGCGCAAAAATTTAATGTATGATATTATTACACAACTTGCATATTAACAAAGATAAAATCCTCTTTTCAACATGCTTGAGCTAATGGAAAATATTAACATATTTAATTGATTCATTTTAGGTTCTTGTATGTTTAATTTTATAATTTTGTTTATTAAATAAATATTCCAACGTTTCCAAGAATTTTCAACTATACACCTTCTAATATATACACATATTATATACACAGTGTGTATGTACAACACTCAGTATCAGGTCAAGTCCTTTTTTCGTAGCCGTATCACTACGAGTCGCGCTTGCGCGACGAGTAGTGATACAGCTACGAAAAAAGGACGAGACCTGATACGAAGGGTTGTACATACACACTGTGTATATAATATTTTTATCTAACATTTCCAATTAGGTTATTTAAAATAATGAAAAAAAACAATACTTTATGTGAAAAAATTACATTTTACCACAGAAAACCACTAAACTATGTTATGACCGACAAATCCAAGACTCCCTGATGACGTAACAATGAGAAAGTGCACGTGCGCTTTACCGCCAATGTTGTATCACCACAATACAAGATTCTGTATCATACGTGTTCGATAAAACTTGTATTTCGTCAAATCAGATAGAAAAACTAGTCTAATGTTAGATAAATATATATATATTGTGCTTTTATTCTTAGTTAGAAATAAAATATTTACGGAGGCAAGGAGACAATAAATTGTTGCTTATGTTCCAACGTTTCGATGAATTTATTTTAATATTTCTGAAACGTATGATTTTGAAATCTGGAAAAAGAGAATTTGTTCACAACGTGCTCAAATTGATATGTGTCTCTTTTTTTAAAAAAAACTTTATCAACTCATAAATACTCTTGTAAACCTTATAACTCAAGTTTTAAAAATCGATATTTCAAAATATTTTAAAGGTATATCATAAGTGCATGCATAATAATCTTAATAATCTCGGTTATATATTTTGCGTATTTTCCATTTATTGAGTGCACAGCTATCGGTTAAAGATCAGTTATTAATAGGAGTGATGACAAAATGATCACAGAGCAACTGACAAATAACACAGAACAAGATATATATACGTCGAAATGGAGACTACCATATGCAAACATCACAAAATAACATGATCAAACATCCTTTATTTGTTAAAATGACCGTTGATGTTAAATCTGTGTTGCACACCTTCTGGTAGAGAATGTTGTCAAGAATTCTGCCATCGATAAAAACACGAAAATGGACGATGTACTTATTCTTCGGAAGCACCTGGCCTCACTTGATCCTGGTGAACGTTCATTGCCAGGTTCAAAGTTTTTACTTTCCTTTGGGATTGTGATTTGGACATTGATTGACCAGTTTTTTTTTTTTTTTTTTTTTTTTTTTTTTTGTTGTTGTGATTAATATTTAAATGGAATATAACAATTTTCAGATGGAGAATAAACTTCCCTTTACTGTAGTCATAAAACATCAAGATAACGTAATTAGAAAACAAGGCAAACTGGGTAAAGGCAATAAATATGCTAGTATATTGATTATAAAACTATCGACTTCGGACACACACTGAGGCTAATGACAAATTATTAGACAACTGTGTTCATTTAGAGCTCTTTACCATCCCCGTTATTTTATTACCAGCGATTCCTAACCATATTGAATTAAGCTTTTTTTGCCAAACAATGTATTTATGTTATAAGATTTCAGGTTTTTTTGTGCTGTATATCGAAATATTTAATATTTGATAGAATTTTCAGAAACTAAGTCTGGGGAATTAAACACTTAGTAATTTTAATAATGGATGGCATTTTCCAACAGCCTATTTTATTATTTAGGAATTTCTACAATCATTCTACCTATACAACCTGAATAGATTATACAACAATGATAGTCAAGTGTGTTTCTGACAGTCAATTACGCCTAATGTTCATAGAACATCAAAGAAACTTTTATAAATATTGATATAATTGACTTACTTGTACTTAGTCGTAACCAAAAACCTGCATGCGCATCCGCAATTGTCATCAAGTATTTATTATGTTTATGTACAAAGTAAAATGTTGGCGCTATGGGGATTTCACATGGCGAAAATGACAATGTTTACACCGGAAGTGATGTCCATGGTGACTTTTACGTCATATGCGCAACAGGATCCGCTATTTGCCTGGTTTTTCAACATGTTAAATCCCCATAGCGCTAATGTTTTACTCTGTGCATAAATATTCTATGCTAATACATATTTACCTGTTGCGACTAGGTACAAGTAAGTGAAAAATATCAATCTTTATCCACGTTTAATTGATTTTCTATGGTAATAAATTAAAGTCACAAACACACTAATTTGGTAATATATTGGCCGAAATAACAAGGACAAACATTAAACAAGCAAATAACAGAAAAAGCTGCCTTAAAGAAACTGCTTGGACAGTATGGTATCAGGCCTTGTAAAGTCCACGGACATTTCACGCAATCATAATTAATTGTTTTGCGTTATAAAGTCCGTGTATTTTCGCCATCATAATATGCCCTTTCATTTTTTTTCAGGAACAGCGACACTAAAATGTGAACATCTGAAAATTAAAAAGTGTCCAAAATACCACCTACCAGTTGAGACAAAAACGCTGTAAAGCACCACTACATTCAACAAGGAAAACTTCGTAATCATTGCCATTTCTCTTGGTTCTCTTTGTATTTCTTCCTAGTGAATGTTAAATTAATTTTACCCTTGCTATATGACGTAAGGACCCATATATTGTCGATTTGATTCGATACTATTTGATTTTTATGAGGTTTTTATTTTTTTAACATGCAACATAGAGAAGGAAGTGTTATAAATAATGTAAGAGATTTGACTTATACAAATATTACATAGAAAGTCAATAACCATAAATTATAAAGAACGGCTTAAACTACAATATGTGTACATGTACCTCAGTGTGCACTAGGGAGGGTAGGGTATCGTATCCGTGTGAAAAAGATAGAGCGGGGTGTTTACTTAATGGTATGTTTGAAAAAATTAAGTCGAGTAGAATTTTATGTCCAACTAGTTTTCTCATTTTAATATTTTAAAAATATTTTTTTTATTTCCAGAATTTTTTATAGTCCGAGCACTTGATTGATTAGGGATTTTACTCAGGAACGTCCATCTAGAGTGCTGCAAAATTAAACCAGGTTTAAGTGTCATTGTAACCTGTCGTCGTAACTTAGTACAAACAGATATCACTACAGCAAGTAAACTTATCACACCATCAAGACCAGGCTTACAATATCCTGCATCCAAACAAATTCCAACACACGTATAAACTCCGTTTTATTTAGTACACAAGCAACGCTAAGTACAAAAGTGTTCTGGTGTGGGAATCAGTTTGTGATAAGTGTAACTTGTGTGGGAATCAGTTTGTAATAAGTGTTACTTGTGTGGGAATCAGTTTGTAATAAGTGTTACTTGTGTGGGAATCAGTTTGCAATAAGTATTACTTGTGTGGGAACCAGTTTGTACTTTGTCAAGCAGAGTGTACAGTGTACACATACTGGCTAGAGGTATATTTACTTGCCGGGATATCAGTTTATGGTTTACTTATTAGAGGCTGTTTTAAATGACCATTTTACTATTTGTTACACACGTGACTTTACAGCTAGCTAAACAGGAGATGTGTAACCTTCCTGACAACCCGGCCTCAGTTGCCTGGTGGAAGATTACGCTTAATTTGCCAGTTTCAACATTTTTACTTTCTTAACTATTTATGTTTGGACATAAATTGGTATGTTTGTTTTTGCTTGAAATAAGAATAAATAAAATCTTCTAATACATTTGTTACTTGAGTTTACCTGCTTACGTTTTCTAACATTGTTGTGCATAGTTACTAGTATAGCTTCATAAAGTCTATGGAACACTACGATAGCTAAGTTGGTAGAGTGTTCGCTCCATATGTGATAGATCGTCGTTTGATCAAGATTTGAAAATTGGTAGTGAGTATTCTTCCATTCTACCTTTAGAAATGAAAGTCACGGAGTTCCCAGGAAGATACCTTAAGCGATGTCCCGTGTTGCAGCAGGCGTGACACATTAAATATCCCTTCCTGTACATTGCACTGAACGTACTGCAAAGGCCAAATTCCTGCCAATTCACTTATAGCTGGTTTCGTCTCGCTATAAGCGAAATATTCTTGAATGTAACGTAAAATCTCATTTAATATATCAGTCAATCATATAATCTGATCAAAATTTCGGTGACATGGTTGTTCTACTTTTTGACCTTATCACTTCACCTGAAATTAAATTTGTAATATCATAATGAATAATTAAAAGTAACTTAAGATTATTTTGAAAATGGCTGGTTTTATAAAATCTTAGTTATAATCTGATTTATTGTACAGTCTGTGTAATAAAGCCATGTTATAAAAATCACATCACGCCAGTGTAATAGCACTCTGATCTCCTAGGTAACTGACGTCATCCTATTGTTGTACCAAGAAATCATGTCGTCTTTAGTGGCGTAATGATGATATATTGAAAGAAGTTCGGCATATGGAAGTAAATCCACTTTTATCTATAACATGTGTTTTTTCTTTATTTGTAAATTTGTATGGTGTTTGTTATGTTAAATATTTTATATTGCTTTAACCAATTATGTAAATTGTGTTTGAGAAATTATTATTATTATTATGTAGTAATGACAGCGTTGAGGGTTTTACGCAAGCGCTGGGTGAAAACCTTTGGACTAGTTTTCTCCACCCCCTCATTCCGTTGAGCATGCGTCATCATTGGTCTTTGCGGCGATCGGATACAGATACAGAGTCATTGCTTTTGTATAGTGGTAAACAAACTCTATGCTTAAATTGAAAAAAGAGGAAATGATACGATAAACAAACACAAACAAAGATCATCCGGGAGATTATAAAACACTCATTAGAACGTACAGTGTATGAAAGGACAAAATGATAAACACGCGTGGACGCAAAGCCTTTCCGGAACAAAATAGGACTGAAGATTGTGTTGAAAATTAAGATAATCATGACATGATTTATGATTCGAGGTAAAATGGTGATGATTGTGTTTAGAATTGAGAAAACATATAAATTATCCTTAATCATAAGTCAAACTCTAATCATGCTTACAGAGAACCAATACATTTCTCTGTAAACAAAATTAATTTTACCCTTGATTTGGTCTTGTTTTGATTAAACCTGGGATCCATTAACAGGGTACTCATAAAATACGGATCGTTTGCATAACTATAATCACCCCTTAAACTAGTTAAAGACTTAATTGTCTAAATCATGGTGACATTCTCTAAAATATTTTTTTAAATTTATAACAAAAATCAATAATGTTGTAAACCAGTTTGGGTTTAGTGTTTAAGATTTATATATATCATTATGCAATAAATTTACTGTAACTTGTTATTTATCGAGTGAATGAACTCATTATAATTTATTTTCACGTCACTAACATTACCAAAATGTCGGTTAAATCATTCGGATTCTTCCAACAAAACCTCTCTTGACGCTCGTACAATCAAGAGCGGAGTGAAATGGAGTAATGGACGACCCAGTCCAGATTTTTTCACTTATATCGAGGTGGTGATTTCATGGTAGGGGAAACCAGAGTACTCGGAGAAAACCACCTACCTTTGATAAAAGAATGGACAAATTAGCACACTTGGACCTAAGTGTGATTCGAACCTAGCCAATAAGGGATGTTGTGATCCCTAGACACGCGCTTCAGACCGCTCACCAACAGAGGCCTAGTATAGTTGAGTAATGGTGTTTTACGTCCCAGTTAATAATATTTCACTTATATCGAGACGTCGCCAGCTATATAGGTGAAAGTGCAGAAATTTTCCCCTATGCGTTGCGCTGATGGCATTACACAGCAAGGTTTCTTAGCGTGCTAAGCCTACCGTGACACGGGACCTCGTTTATTTTAAGTTCCCATCCGAAAGAACCGTGACTATTATTTCGTAATGTCGAGTGCTTGGCGAAAGAACAGTCACTACCCAATTTCAAGTCTTGGGTCAGACCCGGATGGGGTTCGAACCCACAACCTCCCACTTACGGAGCGAACACTCTACCAACCGAGCTACCGCAGTCAAGAGACTTATACATATACTATACAAATGTAAAAGACCTATTCATCAGTTCAACCTTGATTTTACAGACTAAAGAGCACTCGACAGCACTTCCCTGGTGGTAATCCACGTGTGTGACCTAATTTACCAGGGTTTTTTGCTTTGCTTTAGGATTTGACCATGAATTCGTTTGTTTTTTATTATGTACTCGTGTGTGTACTCGTGATCTTTTTGGTTCTTGACAATTATTTACTTGGCAGCGACCAATGTAACAGAAAAAAAACCAGTTTCCAGAAGCACAGTCTTTTGATCCTTTGTTTTCTTGGCATTAATAGGTATACCCGTGATTTATTCTTTATTATGAAACCAATTTTTTCCTTTTTCGAACTCTTCGATTCGAGTATTTTTAAGTCGAATCTCTAAAACCACGGTAATCGGAAAAGGACTAAAACACATTGATCCGTTTGTTAGTAAAATACAAGTAGTCATTGTCTGAGATATTTTAAGTTCATTTTGTATTTGAAATAATACGAAAGAGAAAGCAATATCCCAGTGACTTCTGGTGTCGGCAAAAAGTGTGACTAAATTTTCGAGTTGGAACATCACCCCCTCCCATCATGTGATGGACACGTTTACGAAAGGTAATTTAACAAACAAAAGAATCGTAGAATTTATTTAATTTGAACCTAGCTAAGTATAATTGGGAACTTTTCCGCTCTGCTAATATGCAATCGTGAAAATCTGCACACTGTGAAAATTTCACATAATTATTTAATAGGATGGAAACATGAACTAAACAACTACATACATTTATCTCGATAATTATTTAAAATTGTTATGAGTGCCTTTAATGCAGAGAACTTTCCATTAGTGTGATTTTTACTGAGATTTGATATACAGGACCAACACGAAAATTTACAGGTCTCCTGAAAGAATCTTGAGTGGGGCGTGAAAACAATTACTCCATTCCACTCTCCAAAGCCTTATTATTCTAATTTTCGGACACGGATAAATTTTCAGGGCAATCTAGTTTACGCCACCTGCAAAAACCGCCCCTTCGATATAATTTAAAGAATCTTGACTGGGCTTTAAAATACAATTACTCAACTCCACTTTCCAAGCCTTTCTGTTATACTTGTCGGACAAGATCATAGCTTTTTCTATATCTTCACCCCAGAATTGACCTAGGGACGGTGACCTGTAAACCACGATCGAGATTGTAACGGAAAATACTGCGTTTGTTCACCTAACACACCTGAATCAAAAATTTTCAGCACCTTGGCTTTAATTATTTCAAACAATTGCTTGAATCTAAGTAATATTGATCATTTTAAAACGTGTGAAGAAGAAATCTAAATATTCCATCAGCAATACGACTCCCGTGGCGCAGTATTAAAGTAAATTTTAATTCTGTGAATTGATGAATCCAGGACAATAGAACAAAACACGTAAACTAAACTTTGAATTTCTGAACCGATGAATACAGGCCAACACAATAGAATAAGACAAAAAACTTTATACAAAAAATACTTTAATATAAAGCTAGAATTAAAATGAAAAAAAAAAAGAATTGAAAGGAAATACTTGAAAACAAAAATCGTAAAAGTACATGTTATTTCTTGGTAAACAAATAGAAACGATTGTTATGTGGGGAATTCTAAGTTAAAATGGATGTGAGTGAAAAACGTAGGGTTTTAGTGAAAATAATGACCTATTGTTGTAAGCACTAAAACCCGGATGTAACTTTCTAAAGCCCGGATGTAACTTTATGGCTAGTTACATAAACGAACGAAAAACAAGTATTAGTCTAAGCCTTCCAATAAACATTGGATTTATATAAAACCAAAAGCCTATTATATCAGAATTAATGGACTTTCGATAAAACATAAATTATCAGTTTAATGTTAGGGGAAAGTGAAAAGTTTATGTAAATAACATGTGTTTATTGAATCTCCAAAATATGAATATGGTAAAAGGAAAGATTCAATGATCACAAAACTGGACAAACCTGTTACTATGGGATACTTACACTAAAACATCCGGTGTACGTGGCAAAAATGTCCCCCTGAGTCGCTAATACAGAAATACTTTGAATACGGGGCTGATGACTTGTATTTAAATAATATGTACTCACTAAATGTCCGAAATATGAATATGTTAAAATAAAAAATTGAATGACTGAAAACTGGACAAACCTGTTACTATGGGATACTAACACTAAAACATCCGGTGTACGTGGAAAAATGTTCCCCTGGATCGCTAATGAAAATAGACTCTTAATTATAGTAGAGGTCTAGCGACTTGTATTTAATGGATTTGAGAATCAATAAGTGTTTAAAAGACTAATCATCTCTGATTTTATTGGAGATGCCCATAGATCCAGTTTGGTTGTCTTTCATGGGGAATCACGATCTATTGTGTCACCATTAGCGTCACGACATATAATACAGTTATTTCACGGATGTTTAGGGGCACTCAAACTTACCCCCCTCCCCGAAGTATCGGGGAAGGTCAAACATAAAACGCGTGGCATTTCATTAGGGAAAGGAGTCTAGATATAGCATGGTTTAATGATTTGTAGGGGAGAGAATATACAAAAAGAGGTCGTTGGTTTCACTGTGACTGTCATTTGTTTGTATTTTGTATTGACTATTCTGGATGTCCACATACCTAGAGGGCAATTATTATTTTATTATACTGAAACAAAGCTTACAATGTAAAATGACACAAACAATATATGAATTTTAAATTATATTAAATGCTGCCAGTTTACACTTTCAACCATACTTTAGATTCCGCAGAATCTAGGTTTACCTCTCTTTCAGTTTTCATCAAATACATTTTAAGTATTTTCACTGAAGCTTTGGTGACCCTTGTGTTTTCTGCATCTTTGCCATGCATAATTAACTCCAAGTCCGCTTCCAACGAACTTCAAAAAACGACTGGCCGCCATTGTTATTGTTTACAAAAATGACAACACGGTCCTGTTGTACGAGTTATTTCCCTTGTATCGGATTATCACCGGGTGATAATAGTATTATCACATGGCTGTGAGAGGTTGTCACACGCTGACAGTGATTCTGTGGGAAATATCTCATTTATTTCATGCCATGTGATTGGAAAACATCCAATGAACAGTGTTTCAATATATGTGAGGTATTATAATGAGTTGAGTTGTGACATATATAGCATGGTTTAATGATTTGTAGGGGAGAGAATATACAAAAAGAGGTCGTTGGTTTTACTGTGACTGTCATTTGTTTGTATTTTGTCTTATTATACCTTCTAAAATTCTCGAAATTTGATTGGTAAATAAGCATTTGGCTAAATTTAATGTCACCCTCGGATTTTAGAAAATCTGACGTCACAGGGTGAAATTACGTGAGCGGTTAACATTACAAAAATGTCACATTCGCAGAAAAACTGCGTATGCGATTAGTAAAATTAGCTAAACATGATTAATGAATGTTACAAGAGTCCACAATTTGCTTACAGACGACAGCTGACTGTCATGATTTTCAATCCAATATACTTCGGTTAAACATTGCGCTGTCATATACCATTTTTTTTAATCAAATCATAAAATACATTCAAAAAATGGTATATGACAGCGCGATAACCAAACTTATACTTTCTAAAATAAATCAATTAATAAAAAGTTTTGTGTCCAAAATTACCCTGAATATATTCAAAAATAAATCAATAAATGTGTCCAAAATTACTCTGAATATGTATATTCTAAAATAAATCAATAAATGTGTCCAAAATTACCCTGAATATATTCGGTATATTTTTTCCATGTTCTTTCATTCTCAATTTTAATTTCACACGTTTCGAGTGAAGCTAGCTAAATAGGAGATTCTTACCATTCCGGATCAACCTGCCTTACTTCCTTCGTGGAATTTCACGTGCTAACCTAATATTCCAGCTTCAAAGAGTTTACTTTGCTTTAGGATTTTGGTTTGGACATGGATTGGTACGTTTGTTTTGGAATCAACACACTGACTCGTTACCTTGATAGTATTACAAATCCAATATTTTTCAGCTTGCACTTAAAAACATTTTTTTCACAAAAATTCTTGCAACCAAAACTTGCGTTGAATTTTGTAGTATTCTTACTTTTTTATTATAAATATTTGTCGAGTTTGAATGATAAAACAAAAGTATATGGACAAATCATTGGGATTCCAATGGGAACTAGTCGTGCACCAAACACGGCTTTGTTCTACTGTAAACAAAGATTATCAAAAACAAACATACCACTTCATTGTCTAAATTACAATCCCGCAACAAAGTAAAAACTTTGAAACTGACAAATTAGGTTAACATGTGAATCTTCACCAGGGAAGTGAAGCCGGGTGCTCCGGAAGGGTAAGTACCTGTTTAGCTAGTTACACCCGCTACGTGTGCGGTGAAAGGAACAAACTTGTGAAAGAAAAAAACCTACCCGTTACATTTTTGATTGTTAATTTTTAAACATTAATGTCGGCACAAAATATTTGCTGATCTTACCGATGTAACTTTTGAAAGAGGTATGGCGGCTTTGATAGGCGACTTTTACATTGCACCCTTCTTGAACGTATGAATGACGTAACGATGTATTTTAAAACACCTAGGTCTATGAACGACAAGATTCGTTTTGGTAAACTTGTTTTTTCTTGAAGAGCAAAGGATATTGAACACAGTTATATTAAGTGGAAGAATATTTAAACTTTTATTTAAAAAAAAACTTAAACAGTCCATTTAGGGATAAAATCCCATCAAATCCACCATACATCTTTTATACACATAGTTTATTGTTTTTTAACATACAGTATATCTGACATGAGTATAGTATCAGAGGCGGATCCAGAATTTTAGAAAGGGGGCATATAATGTGAGAGCCGAAGGCTCGAACCTTCTAGGTGGGTCCGGGGGCATGCTCCCCGGAAAATTTTTAAAAAATGGCGCAAAAATCCTGCATTCTGATGCAATCTGAGCTGCATCAAAGAGGAAAAAATCTTTCATTCAAAATGCCTGTATCATAGTATGAAAAATATGTATTATTAACGACATAAAGGGGGGGGGGGTACGCCCCCTTCTCCCCCCGCTGAATCCGCCACTGAGTATTACAAGAAAACACAAAAAACCGCCTTACCGATGTATCTTAATGCCCAGTATGTATTTCGAAACTAACGGCATGAAAATTTGACTCTTAGATTGTCCACTAAAAGAAACCATTGCTAAAAATCATAATAATGAGCGTTTTTGATAAAAAATTTAATCAAAAGTTAAAAAAAGGCGTTTAAGAAATGTTTTGACAACATATTTATAGAGTGTAGATAAACACTATCTATATACTATATAAAGCTAATAATTGTCGTTTTTTCTGTATATGTCATCAGCAAAGTTAAAATTATCGGGTTTTCTTGAAACACATAACATTTCTATCCAAGGTAAATACAAAGTCCTGCGATTTTACTTGCTTGGCTATATGCCTTAATTATATATTGATTTCCGTGAAGCAGACTTAGTTACCTGTTCAGGTGAATCAAGCCAGATACAGCGCGAGATTCTAACGGAGTAGGATGAACGGGAGCTGACGACACCATCAAATATGAAATCCCGGAATAGCATTGCACCTCTTGATTTAGATGAAAAAAGAGGGTCATATGTGGAAGAAACGTTCATTCCCAGCAATACCCTCTTTAATGCGGAGAAGAGATCCAGATTAATTAAACTTTATTGCATTTGTGTGGTGTCGACACTTTTTACAATTGCTGTGACCATTTTTGACATTTATTTTGATGTGACTGATATCATTCAGATGGCAAGTGATATTCGCATCATAGGAATTATCCATGATGAAACATTTACCTTGTTACGTATTCTCAAGATTATAGTGGCACAATCATATCAACCTATTATGGCGTGTGGTACTGAATCATCAGCATCAGTTTGTCAGCAGTTACAGTCAAAATTATTAACTTACATGACGACAGATTCAAACCCTTGTGGTTCTACCAGTTCGCTAGAACTATTTGTGAAAACTATTTCACGGCTCTTCTAGACTCGAACTACATACCAGCGACTGATACAACCATTGAGAACTGGACGGCTGTTGTAGATACCACAATTGACCACTCAAGGCAAAACTTAATTGTTTTGAAGCATGTGGAACTTTCCTCGTCTCATTCATACCTTACATTAACTCAAGGTGTTTTTTCAGTATTATCCGAAGTTTTCGCATGTGTCCGATATTATTCAGACTTCCTTCTCAGTCAAAACACGTCCCAATATGATTCTTTTCACCTTATTCCTGTAAAAAGTTAGTACTGGTTGAGTATATAGAAGTTTTAAATCTTTTAGAAGTGAGTGAAGTCAGAAAATTGATCTTCTGGATCTTGACTGTCAAACGACCAATAATTCCGCGTCCAGGGATCTCCATGTGTACCAAAATTTTATATTTTCAGAAGACATTGTCAACAAAATGAATTTATTGGAGGAAGACATGGTACATGGGATAAAGGAATTACAAAATGTTATCTACATCAGACTAGTGGCCAAATGTTTGTTATGTATATTTATATCTGTGATGTTGTTAGTGGTTATTAACCGGACGTATTCCATGAATAAATGGATGCTTCGGTTTGCTGCTGATCTAAACCTTGCTACAGACAAATTGAAGGAGGAAAAAGAGACAACTGAAGCACTGCTATATCAAATGATACCAAAATCAGTGGCCAGAAAGCTCAAGAGTAAAACAACTGCGGTTTGTGCGGAATATTTTGACAGTGTTTCTATATTTTTCAGTGATGTTGTTGGATTTACCTCGATTTCTGCTAAATGTTCCCCGATGCAGGTAAGATATATTAAATTTATCAAAGCAAATATACAAAGTCCATGTTCAAATTAAGTTAAAAAATTGAAAACTGTCAAATTTACTTAGACGCAAATATCATATGAGCCAGTTTTTTTTAAATAGATCACATGAAAATAAAATTAACCTACGAAAGAAATGTCTAACTTGTACCAGCTGATATTTTATTTTTGCGTTTTCTTTTCTGATTTCACAAATCCAGATATAAAAAAGGTCAAATCAATTTACAAAATAGATTTCTTACGTTCTATAGCCTGATAGGTTTGTGATGCTTCCAGAGATTCTATCTATTTTTTCAAGACTGAACGGTTTGTTGCTGTATAGTGATAATTGTTAATCAATATGATTGTCTCTATTTGCTAAATGTTGTGAAATTGTGGAATTTGCCACTTGGTCAGACATTGAACGATCGGGCACGTAAAACAAAATAGAAGAAATAAAAAATAACAAAAACGTTACAATCCATGTTCAAATCACAACCCAAAAAGCAAGTCAAAATCTTTAAAAACTAGAAACTTATTTAAAACACACCAATCAAAAAACAAACATACCAATTATTGTCTAAATCTCCGAGGATATCACAAACTCAGTAGGCAATAATTGTGTTTTATTGTCAGAAATGTGCTATTGTCTAAATTTTCTAGTTTTTTTTTAAATTCCTCAAAACTAAGGTATTCTCCCTCATGCAAAGTATTTCCCTCGCTGATTTTGGTAAAATATATTTTGGTCCTTTTGGTTTCTTTTCAACACCTTTGAGAAAAGTTTTGGTTTCAAAGTTTTGGTTCAAGTACTACTGATTAGGATTTGTATTCCAAAACGACCGTCTAGTGCTGTAAAATTAAAACTGGTATAATTTGTGATCACAACACCAAAAGTAAAGCAGCCGGGTGCCCCGGAATGGAAAAAAACCTCCTGTTTAGCTAAATACACCCGCAAAGTATGAGATCAAAATTGTGGAAATAAAGTAAAATGTGACCATGCGACGTCAAAATACGTCCCGGACAACCGTGGACACAGAGACATCACAATAAGGACATTTGTACTTGGAAACAACCAACGTAACCAAGAGCAATAAACACACTTATAATAACAGAAACAGTCAAACAAGACAAAACAAAAAAGATAAACACACTCATATGGATATAAGTATCTAAAGTATACATTGTATTATTAAACGAAGGATTTGTCACCAATCTGGTAAAATTAATATTGAGTGTTATCATAAAATTAAATTGAATAATTTAATATACAAATAAAAATTACCGCTATGACGTTAAGCCATTCAGATGAAGTGTATTTGTGACAAATCACTTTTATATAACCCTTGATATAATAGTTACAATTGAAAAATTTTAATATGCTGACAAATTTTAATATTTTATAATTTTTCACAGAGATGTTAATAACATTTAAACAATAAATGGATAGAAAAATGTTTGTTTTGTGATTAAAATTCCATTTCATGTTTATTTAGATCTTGATCGCACATTAGAGCCAAACCTAGAATTAACTCGAGCTCTGATGTGAAATACGTGTATAGTTGTAGTTAAAACCAAACACATTGTTCTATTCTGTTCCAAAATTCAGATAACGTTATGGTATTAGATTGGATTGGCTACCTTCAACACTTTGTAAATATTATTCTTCCACATTTTTATTTTGACCAGTGCGTTATTGGACGATAAAACATGTAATTGTCATAAAACATTCACATTTTATAATATTCCGGAGCAACCGGCCTCACTTCTTTGGTGGAAGTTTACGTTTTTAACTAAATTTTCTAGTTTTCAAAGCCTATACGCTTTGCTTGTTGGAATGTGATTTGAAAATGGACAGGTATTTTCGGTTTTAACATGGGCTAATATGAATGTGCTTGACATTTGCGATTGTGATATGAACATGAAATTTTCTGGATTTGTTTCATCGAACAAAATCGTTTTGAAATTAGAATAGCAGATGACATGATAATAATGGTGCCTTAATTATTCTTCACATTTCTATTTCAAAGATCAATTCAGAAAAAAAGTGAATTATCTCCTTAAACAATTAACGCACTTATAAAATTTATAAATACGAAATGGCTGATAGAAATATTTTCTTTTTAAAATAAAATATTCTCTTTGATATTATACGTTCCTGTTTTATGCTCCAGGTTAAATTAACATTATCAGAGACTGCATATATAACTAACAATCTCTTTTATCTTGCAATCTGTCATTACATTATGCCTTTAACTCACTTCAAACACAACACACATAGGTTAGTTATGCCATATGAACTTCAGAATATAGCGTAAAGATAGTTTCAGAGGGATGCCCTTGGTGACTGAGTGTTAGCTTAAGAAGCAAAGAACCTCTCAATGCCTAGCTTCAAATTCCACGACAATATTTGTGAGTAAATGATTTTTCCATATTGCTTGTCGAATGTAAGAAAGGATTTTTTTTTAAAAAGTAAATAAGCAAATATGACGAAAAGAGATTAAAATGATTAGTTGTATTACAGATAAAACGGCCAGACTTCGAACATACACTGTTGGTATCCAGTAGTAAATATTAAATTGCAAAGCCCTAACCAACTCGCTTTTTTCAAGCAATCATAAATAATTATTATAGTTTATTGCCTATCCACAACAGCAGCAATTGAATTGAAAATGTATTTCATATCAAATAAGCATATTTGTAAATTTTATGGGATGGTTTATACCTCAAAGAAACTATAATTTACGGCAATAGCATACCCTAGAAACTGCCCAAATAAGGAAAACTAAAAACCAGTAGTCCAAATATATACTTGTTTTTCTTCTTGTATCTTGTTTTTGCTGCCTCGATTATTTTCACTGCAGTGTTTATAAAACATGTTCTTATTTGTATTGATTACTGTCAGTGTTTTAATTATCAAAAACAAACATACCAATCCATGTCCTAATTACAATCCAGAAGCAAAGTGAAAACATTGATACTGACAAGTTAGGTTACACATGTAAAATTCCACCAGGGAAGTGAGGCCGGGTGCTCCGGAAGGGTAAGCACCTCCTGTTTAGCTAGCTACTCCCGCCACATGTATAATCAGAATTGTGTGAAAGGAACATGGAACTATATGACATCAAATATATCCAGGACAATCCTGTATACAGAGACATCAGACTGATCAACAATACAATTACAAAAAAATTACAATTTTTTCTTTTCGATGGTATCTGGGATGTAGAGCCGGTACCCACCTATATGTTTTATTCTTCATCAATAATGATAAGGTTATACAACCATGTTTTCGTAAATGGAGTGACATTATCTGTTTATTTTATATGTACTGAACGTGAACTCATCACCTCGAAGTTAATTGAGTGACAATTAAAGAAAATTGTCCGATCAATCTCCAATAATAATCAAGCAATAATTTACTGCATTCACTATGCCACTGCTAGTGTGATCATAATGTCAGTTCAGATTGGACTTAACGGTACAGTCTTCAATGATTGTCTAATCTTATAAATAAACTCAGTGTTAACGCATTTTATTAGATTTGATCTTGTTAAAATATTCAATAATGAAAATAATGAATGAAAAATCAATCCGATATAGGCATTGACATTGACCTTAGCCTTTAATTTAAATATTTATGATGGATCAGTATTTTTACGTATAGGGATCACAAATGTTTATTTCGTATACCATATGTGAAATATGCATTGCCTATGTGGTAACCGTGAATCTTAACACTTTCCGTGTATTTGGTGAACTATGGTATATGCATACTCCTAATGAAAGGTCAAGCAGACAGGTCAATGTTGTTTGTCCATGTAGGAGGTGTTAGTCAATGATATGGTAAAATAAGATTTATTTGGAATAGTAAATGTGAATATTTGTGGCCTACTGATTGCAAATTGAAGCTTACATCCATGTCCAGATCCCAATACTAAAAGCAAAGTAAACACTGACAAAAGTGCGTTTTACACGTTAACTTCCTCCAGGTAAGTAAAGCCGGGTGTTCCAATGTATACGCCCACTTGTCTAGCTAGCAACAATCACAAATTAAAAATGACAGAAACTTAGAACTATGGCATGTCAAATATATCCAGGGTAAGTTAAGATACAGCGACATCATACTTATCAACCATGTTGGAATGACGGTCATAAAATAGTTTGAATGCATTGATAGGCTTAGGCTTTCGACAAAGTTGTTTTATAATTTTAATCACACACGGATTATTTAGTTAGTATACAATCGCTTCCAGGAGTTTTATAGCCAGTGTTCCCTTAACTTGCTTAATTTTTAAAGTTCACTCCTTGTTGTTTTCTTTAATTCATTAGATTGTAAAAGTTATTCTCAATTTCTCAAATGTATATTATTTACTTTTTCTGATAAAGGTATGAAACAATTGCAGTAACTATGTTATGCAATAACGCCTTAGGTAAAAATCATTTACATGTTTTTATATCAAAGTATATGTGCACTAGTTCTATGTTCCTTTTACTCAATTAAGATTACACACGTGGCGGGTGTAACTAGCTAAACAAGAGGTGCTGGAGCACCCGACCTAACTTTCCTGGTAGAAATTAACGTGTTTAACCTAATGTGTCAATTTCACAATGTTTTATGTGATTCGGATATCGATTGGTGTTTTTGTTTATTATTATAATTGTTTGAGTGTTGCAAAAAATCAGGATACACATGGAAAACAACATGTATTTTAAAAATCCCAGAAAATCCTTAAAAGCCCTTTGTGTGCACTTTTAATATTATCAAAGCAATTGCTTGCAAAAATAAATCCATATTTTATCAAGCAAGGGTTTATGAATTAAAAAATAAGAATCTTTCGCTTCCGGAGAAGCCGGTCTTATTTCCCTGGTGAAAGATCACGTATAAAATTTAATTTGCCGATTTCAAAGTTTTACTTTAATTCGGGATTGTGATTTAGACATGAGTTAATATGTTTGTTTTTGAAGAAAACACATAACTAATTCAAATACCTTTTCAAGTAGGACAATTTATCGTCAGTATTCCAAATAAACATTTGTCTTTTCTTTGTACTGTTTGGCTGATTTATCATTAGCCTGATTTATGTCTTGTTTTTGGTTGCTTGGTTGCTTTTATTGTTGCCAAGAGCATTTGCTCATTTGTTTCCATTTGTTTCATGGGTTTATGTCCGCATAACCACCTTGCCTGGTTTATTGGTCATTTAATTTTATCTCAATTGAGACTAGACCTTCACAGTTTCTAATAGAACCAATTTTTATATTATTGTTTAGTATCATAAAATGGTTACGTGTAACATTAGAAGTTGTCATATTTTTCCGTTCACCATAAAATTATCCGTAATTGATGATGTGATACATTTTCTGTCATCATCAAGATTGATTGATCGTCACACTATATATGTGATGACGTTAAATGCTAATGGTCATGGAGCCAATAATATCGATGGAACAAGCCAGTCTCTTAAACATTTTCAGAGTTATTCCTAAAATATAGGAAAAGGCACAAACAGTTTCTTATCATTTAAAAATTTAAAAAATATAAATATAATATTATAGTAGTTTCTATAGCATTTAAAAATTTAAATTATATATATATATATATATATATAATGTTATAATAATAAAAACCAATCACAAACATATCGATCCATAATATAATCACACTCCCAAAAACAAATTAAAAAACACTGGCAAATGAAGACGCTATTAAAACAAAACACGTGAACTTATAAATGGGTGATCCGTACCCTTTCGAAACTATTGATCTCCCTGGAATGTCTATGAAATATTTAGTGTTCTTACTCATTTAATTTTAATTAGATAAGATATTACTTATTATACAAGAGTAAATTTTACAGCACTAGACGGTCGTTTCGGAATACAATTTCTCATTAGTAGTGTCTGGTCCAAAATTGTGAAACCAAATTTTTTTCAAGGGGATGAAAAATATCCAAAAGACCAAAATACATTTAACCAAATTTCACTATGAAAATACTTGGCATCAATAAATAATTGGGATCCCTACGGGAAATAACCGTGCCCCATTTAACGCTGATCATTTTCTTGATTGAAAAGAGAAACACATCATGTAAAAACAACTTTGTTAAATTAAGGCATATTCTTTTTATTTATAAATATATGCATTTATGGCCAAATGGTGTATATGTAGTTAAGTTGGAGCGGCGACAGACGTTTAATATTACTATAATCACGCAATTAGGGATTTACCTCAGTTAAGTGTCCGTACAATGTCGGAAGTTATATAGTCAGTGATCAGTGTCCTTTCATTGTATTGTCTTGTTTGGCGGATTTATAATTAACTTGCTGGCATTGGGCGTTGTAAGGTACCTATTTTCAGTGGAAAAATTCTTTCAATTTTAAACTTTTTTGTGATCATTGGAAAATTCAGCTGCATTTGAAACTTTTTTAGTGGTCAGCGGAAAATTTTCCTTCTATTTAAAAAGTTGTAAAGGAAGTATAATATCATAGAGAACACCTTTATTGCTAATTAACCTTGATAAGTAAAATATATTTCAAAGATAAAATTAATTAACAAATGTGTTAGGAAGGTTATCCTTTCCAATACGTCATGTGTGAACCCCTGTAGTACGAGGTAACAATGTCGACAATGAAATCCATATTCTGTCGTGTAACATTTTTCTTTTGAGTGGGTAGATCATATTATATACACTAGTAACCTTAAGGTAATTTAATGTTCTATGAAATAACACATTATCACAATTCTGCATGAAAATAGATAAAACTGGAATAATAAGTCCTAATGAGCAATTCCTGATAATTAGCAGCTCTTAGAGTATATCAACATTCAAACTAAAATATCATGTGTTCAGATGACCGGGTTCTATACAATGATTTCAAAGTTATTGTTCATCTGGCTTTAGAAATGGAACAAAGATATTCTTAGTTGTATCATATCACAGGTACTTTTAAATATTTAGATAAGTTTCAACGTGACAGGTGTAGCTAGCTAACCAGGAAGTGCTTCCATTTCCAGAACACCCGGCTTCATTAATCTGGTGAAATTCACGAATTTAACTAAATTTGTTAGATTTCAAAGTTTTTACTTGGTTTCTGGATGGTACTTAAATATGAGCTGTATGGTTTTTTTTAATCTCGTAAGTAATAACTTTTACACAAGTTTTTGCATATCTGCACACAAATAATGTAGGAGTTTAAGACGACGACATTTTCTTTTTTCGGAATTATGAAAACGTATTTTGAATATTTTATTGACAAGAATTAAAGTTAAATTTCTCAAAAACGTCCACAGTTAAAAATGCTTTTCCTACATTTTCTGTTTTCTTTGCTTCATGCCGCACAAGGTAATTTAAGAGGAAGAAAGAATACGCATCAAAACCAAAATCTTCTGAAAAATCAGTTGTAATCAAAAACAAACATACTAATCCATGTCCGAATCACAATCCAAAAGCAAAGTAAAAACTTTGGAACTGACAAGTTAGGTTAGACACGTGAACTTACACCAGGGAAGTGAGGTCGGGTGCTCCGGAAGGGTAAGCACCTCCTGTTTAGCTAGCTACACCAGCCACGTGTGTCTAAATTAGAACAATACATAATATTTAAAATGTCTAACACTTTACCATCTCAAGAAATAAGGGTCACTGAAAATATTAATTCTTACAATATGGGCGGTATAAGACAAAATTAAATATTGCATGTTACATAATGGCATCACATAAATGTTTTAAAATCATACATAGCTGGACAGAGGTTATAACTTTCCGGAACACCTGACTTCAGTACCCTGGTAGAAGTTCACATGTTTTACTGTTTTTTCAAAGTTTTTACTTTGCTATGAGATTGCGATTTGAACATGGATTGGTTAGTATGTTTTCATGATATACAAGTAAAATTGATTTGATTTGCCTTTGAGAATGTAATTCGGACATTGATCTGTGTTTGTGGTTAATTGATCACACCGTTTTAATAATTAAACATCCTGTGATTTGAAATTTGAAAGCGCATAAAACTGCTCAAATAATTTTACCAAATTTTCATCCAAAGGTAACTATTTTTTTTAAGACTACAAACATATATTGAAAATACAACAAAAATTGTTTTCTTGTTACATTCTCAAAGTGCTTTATTTTTTCTTAAACTGTTCTATTTTTACGCTTAATCCCCGCCTTGTTGTAATGAGATGAACTAAAATCAATTATATCGTTTGTCCGTCCCTATAGATTCTTTTTTCATAACAATGTTCATCTTCAAAGGTTCTAATTATTTTATTTCGGAATCTTTGATCAGAAATTGAAATGTTCTGCACTTTCGTTATTATTTCCTAGTGCAATCATTGCTTATTTATTTTTATGCAATCAATATATAGAACACCGTTTGTTTAAAGGGATATTGATAAAAAAAAACATACCAGTTCAAACCACAATTCAAATAGCAATAGCTATGACCAACCGGCGAATCCAGTACACCATGTGAAGTTCCATCAGAAAAGTAAAACCGGGTCCTACAGAAGTGTAAGCGCCTCCTGCTTAGCTAGCTTCACACATCACGTGTGTAATCAAAATTTGCAATGAAAGGAACATGCAACTATGGGACGTCAACTTTTTCCACAGTAGTGTTTGGAACAGAGACATCATACTATCAACAATATTGTGATACCTTGAAAGGTCTGAGCTTGCGATATCATTGCGTAAACAATTTTTAAGCAGCTTGATGCGTCGTATAAGGTCCTGTAATGGGAACAAGCTGTATTATAGCGTATTAATTGTGAAACAATTACACCATAATCAGGGAAAGAGATATATTGCTGCATAGAAAAGAAAAGTTGACAAAAGAAAATGTGAAGGTTTTTCATACGGCTTAAAAAATAGCCTTTTGGTGGCGTCATAAGACGTAGAACTTTGTAACTGACATATTTGTACTTCTTTCTGGTCATACACCTGTATCCATTACAGAATTAATTAAATAATGTGCCGTTCACTTTTATTTTTTAAAATTCCGTAGGTTCAAAGTGGACCATATATGTCGCTTTTTTATTGAAATAAGTCAACAACCCGACATTATGATTAAGTTATATGCCCATATATCAACGCTTTTAAGAAGTTCTTTATATTAATATCTTTGATAAAGGTTAAACTAATGATTTATGTAAATCTCTACAACGTACGACTCCCATGGCAAACAGTGCTTTATGCAGCACATATTTGTGCTTTAAACATAAATCAAAAAAGAAACTTGCATGTAATGTATTCGGTATTTAGATTAATTAGGTCACCTACAATCAGTTCCTAATAGGCACCATGTTTAAGAAAGTTTATAGTTTTCATGACCCCAGTAATTGTGTATTGTATAATAATTTTTTAGGTATTATTATTTACTTCTCTGCTAGGTATTTGTCAACTTAATAACAATATATTGAATGTGTATTAATCAAAAACAAACATACTAATCCATGTCATACATCAGGTACGTGAGACCGGGTGTTCCGGAAGGTTAAACACTTTCTGTTAAGCTAGCTACATTAGCCACGTGTGTAGTCGAAATTGTGTGAAAGAAACATGGAACTATGGGAAGTCAAATATATCAAGTGCAATCAACAATCAACCATAGTTAAAATGACAATACCTCGTCGTAAGACTTGACGGACGCAGCCTACTAGAAATTGACACGCCTCGTTTAATTGATTCCTTGGTTTACTTTACTTGCTCGTTTCAGGGAAGGGAAGTGACAAGTTTTCAGGCATTAAGTACGTTTAATGGGACATTAAAATCTTTATTGCATCCATTATCGTTTTAGATAGCTTATATTGAAATCCACAAAGCATAAACCGGGCAATAGGTTCCTAACTCTACAAAGTGCGTTATTATATTATTTATATGCTTGATTAAAGAGAAAACGAACCGTTACTCCATGCTTTGTCTTTAGCCTCGTAACAATAGACTTGATGTAATAAAAAATCTCAAACGGTCCATTTTGTCTAAGTGCGGAAAATCAAATGAGTATAGGTCATGACACAAAATGCTTGGTAATCTTAAGTCTACATTCTACAGTATACGTGCACATGCACTCACTACGCATGAGTTATGGTTAACTATCTCGCAATTAATAAATGGTTGTTGGTTATGAAATATGCAGTGAGTTTGTGTATTTTGTTTTTTATAATTATTTGTTGAATTTGAAAACACTTTCTACCAGTAACTATTTTTATTATTTTCATTTCAACATCTAAATCATATATTTGGATTTCCTCTATTTTGGTCAGAGCACTGCTGATGATTGATTTTATTCACAGTTTAAGTAATAGTTACTAACATCACAACTGATTGCTGGTCTTTTTCTTAATTACAACGAAGAAAACATTCGAGAACAAACTAGCAAACTGAATACAGCATAATTATATGAAGTGGTTAAAAAGCTGTTTTAATTATTTGAAGCCATTTTGCATACAGTCCAACCTGCCTTAAAGAACACCTCTAAATAAGAATCATCTGCTTATAATGACCAGTAGAATTATATCCAAATTGTTATTATTCATATTATTTGAACCTGTATATAAAGGCCACCTGCCCATAAAGGTAATTTTATTGGTTCCCTTGGGTGGCCTTTGTAGACAGGTTTGACTGTATTATTTGATAACTATCTTAATCAATGTGGTAAAATCCCAAAAGTAAAGAAGTAATCCAATTATCTGTTTGTCCTTCTATAACTGAATCTATGACTTTTTTCTATTATTTTATGTTATGCGCCGCTTTGGCTACAGAAACAGGTTTAATTTGCAAACCGCTATCTTCTATTATCAATTAAAACTTAACGCTTCTGAAAACAAATTATTAGTATCCAGTATAACATTACGCGATACATGGTTTGTATTTCTTCCTGTTATTTTAAGTTTATAACCTTCTAATGCCATATATCTTCCTTCTTGTGGTTTCGTCTGCAGAATTAATCACTTTTTCTTTGAATGATTCCACTTTAAAACATATAACTTAAAGCGTCACATATACAAGATTTATTCGTTTCAATTCAAAGATCAAAACATGGTTCGTCATTTGCGTTTGTTGCAACAGTGTGATTATAAACCATGACTTTTGAACATCTTCCTTTAGATATAATAATGAAAAATGTTTTAAAATGCAATCAACAAAATAATGTTGCCTATGTCCCATTGTCATGCAACTGTGTCATGCATGCGTAACGGAATTTATCGAGGCGTTACATTGCACACCATGTTAAACTATACATCTTGTAACAGCCTTTCGCAACACAAATAGATGCACGTTCTAAAGAGAAAAATCTCAATACAAGTAACCGTGGTTGATTTTACTAAATTTTCCTTTTTATTTTACTTTTTTATTTCTATCAAGAAATTTCTGTCAGCAGCCATGTCGATGAGTGCTGCATCATGCTTAGGATGTCGATATTGTTTCCTGTATCATCGATTGAACATTTGTTATCTTAAGTAGAAGGTTAAATATATACAGTCCACTATTTTAACATTCGGAATGTAGTTTTTAGATATGTGCTTTAACTTACATTTTGTATTAATCATTCTTTTAATTTTAAAATTCAATTATGAAGTATAAAGCTAAGACAGAAACTTAGCTATGTTCAATGTAGCAATCTTAAACACGATAGACAAAGCAATGAAATAAGAAACAGCGTTATTCTACATCACCACATACCTGCTTATAACGTATGGTTCAATTTTGATTACATACGTGGCGGGTGAAGCTAGCTAAACAGAAGGTGTTTACACTACTTGTACAAAATTCTTTATCACACCCGGCCTCACTTCCCTGGTGGAAGTTCACGTATCTAACCGGACTTGTCAGTTCCAAAGTTTTTTCTTTGCTTCTGGATTGTTAATCGGACATGGTTTAGTATGTTTGTTTTTGATTAAAATGGGTTTAATTGTTTTGTAATTACAAGTACATGGCAGTAGTTTGTCTCAAAACATTTTTATCACAGATTCATGAAGCTTATAATTTATTATCGATCGTGATTCAAGGTCGTTCGTATAGAAAAATGCACTTTCGGCTTTCTATGATTTTTTGATAATTATCATAAACCTTACAAATACAAAAACAGCTACTTAGTAATGCTAAGATATTTGGATTTAAAACTTCCACCCACGACGTGAATAGCAAAAATAAAATACAGTATTTTCTGCTCGCAAATGGAGATTTCGTGTTTTTTAATATTCTTTATCTGCGTTGATCAATATGCTTAAAGTTATTGCAACATATAACGAAATAATTCACATAAATCTCAATTGATGCGGTTACCTTCAGAATAATCATTTCGAATGACTGTGATATCTTAAAAGCTAAACTAGTCTTTAGAAGTAAGGTTGAAAAAATGTTCAGAATTATGACCTTTGTAAAATTATTAACAAAATCCACAGATATATCGTCCGTGGTTCCGATATGTCTTTGTCGTTTCTTAATTTGTTAAGTGTTGTGTTCTTTGTTTCAATACCATATTTGTCTATTACAAATTTCTTTTTTCTTCTATATCCTTAAAGATGCCCCCTCTTAAGTAATTGGCGAAAGAAGAAGTCAAATCCTGGCACTTTTCTAGACAGGATAAAGAAAAAACTCAAATATACCAATTCATGTTCAAACCACAGCATAATACAAAGCAAAGTTGAGTATAAGAACACTAAATTTTACACATTGTTTGTTTGTAATCTGTACCGTATGTTAAGAATGTTTACGTTGCATATAGCTTTGAAGAATTTTATTTCGCATTTTGGTTTTGTAACATTGGTCGCAATTTACTACAAGATAATAATGAATTTTTAGGCTTCATGTAAACATTTAGATATGCAATAATGTCTCGATGTGTTAAAATTTTACTTATTTTACTGATGTTGTAAAAAAAACCTAGTGTTTCATAGAGACAGTATTAAAACAGTTGCAAGGCGCGTTACAGACATTCTAAATCACTGAGAAATAAAAACCTTAAAGATCGATTTGCTATAGGAAAGTAACATATTTTCAACAACAAATAATCTTATTTCATGGCCAGCTATATGAAATGCATATTATTTTAGATTATGAAGGTTGGACAATAATCCTCTGCTTGTCCAAAATTATTTATCATACCATACTGTTGTTAAATGTATATGGATCATTTCTGATGGATTAAGCTTGTATAATCCATAGCTTAGTCTAAACGAACTTGATGTACTGATTTACTTCTACCGGTTACTTTGTCCTAGTGCGGAAGATGTAACAAATATGCTTCATGACTAAAATGCTTTAATTAACCGTCTTCAATCAACCATAAACGTGTACTTGATATACTTAAAACGAATCTTTGTTTAACGTTTACTGTCGTATATTGACAAATCATGTGTTTTAGGGTTATATTAAGAAAAGTTCACAATCGGAACCGTGAGCAACTCTATGTACTGCATTCTATTTCATCAAAAAGATCAGACACAATCAAGAAATAGATAACGCTTCTAAAAATCATTTGTACCGAATTCAACATCACGCAAGTTTTATCGACTTTGTCGCAATTGTATTAATCTTTAGATCTAACCAAAGCCATACGATTTCCGTGTCATGGTTTGTCTATAGCAGCAATCGATGAACTTTTATTGAAAGATTTGTCTGTTCTCACATGTCTCACTAAAAGTGTCAGTAACCGTTGTTATTTTTTTAATCAAAGACCTAAATATATTTGTTGTCATCAATTGCTTTGGTTACAGTAGTATAGGTTTTATATCTTTTCTTTTGTAAAAAAATAAATTAAAAAATTGATAATAAAATCTACATTTAATTAAAATATTATACCAGTGAACATTTTACAACTCTTTGATTCAATTCCTCATTAGTAGTGCTTGGAAGAAAATTGTGAAATCAATTTTTTTGCAATACATTGAAATTATACTCAAAAGACATTAATATATTTAACCAAATTTAGCTAAGGAAATATTTCCATTTACTATGTCACGTCAGCTATTTCCAGAATAATTTTGTATTGAAAGGCATCATATCTATCAACAATATTCTGATGATGTTCACAAAACTTTTCCAGGGTCTTGATTATACAAAGCTAGCAATATCCATGGGTCAACATTTATTTGTAACCAGCATATTTAGTTCGTTGTATAACGTTTGCTCATTGGAATAAACTCTATCGTGTATTAACTAAAAAACCAAGAATAAAATATACGTAAATTAAAGACAGGAGATGCTAATATATTGCTTAATAGACAAGAAAAGTTAATAAAAATATTGAAGTCGTCATGTTTGTCATATATGTTGAATAAATGAAATTTTAACTTGGGTCATATGGTTAACAGTCGCAACACAGATTTAATATTGATACTTTATTAATAGTTTGTGAAATATTTTTCACCAAGAAATTAAATTTACATTAGAATGTCAAGTTTCAATTTATTACACTCAACTATATTACTTGGAAATATTATATTCATGCACAATGACTTTTGAATTGAAAATAAACTTTGAAATATATCCATTTAAAAGTAATTTAGAAACCTTTTATCGCAAAGTACGTCTTTGTTATTCTAAAAAAATGTGATTATTATTATACGAGACCTGTTAAATTTATAACACCTATCAACCGGTAATTTCTTACTTTTTCGTGCATTTATTTTGCTTGTCAGATATATGATACAGTGTATGAGTAGAAACACTTTAATAATGATATTTGAAAATGGTTCGATATAAAACTAACGACGTTATGGAAGACATTTTGTAGGGATTTTGAAGTTGAATAGGAGCTAAGAAAGATTGTAAAACAAATGAAAGACATGGGCTATACTATCATTATAGCTTCTGTGTACCGTATTAATAATTGAAAAGGTATCTCTTGCAATATCAACCAGAAATTATCTGAAAAGTTAAAATACCAAAACCGTTTCACAGCAGCTTCTCCTGACGTCATCAGAAAAATTACGTCATATGATACATAGAATGATTCACCCGTGAGATAGCTCTGATATGATGTTTCCATTGGAACTGTAAATAGAATTATTAGTCGCCTACTCAAACCTAGACTACGTAAGAAGCGTCCAGTCTGACGCATAAATCAAGAAAGGACGCTCGACCATGGCCCTCTATCTGTTCAGTCACATTACACTGTCTGTGTGGATGCTAAAAAGTCCCGATTCCCCTTAATGAATTATGGTGTCTGGGGAATCCTAAATCGTCGTCTTTAGAAACGAAAGATCTATACTTTATCTGGTCTTAAAAGAGATGTCAAAGAGAAATCGAAGAAACTGGAACAGAGCTACATAAATAAGACACTTTGGAGTTGAGCAAAGTGTTGAAGAATGGTAAATATCTCTATGATTCACAAATTGAACATTTGTTACAGTGAAATCTGACTTATTAAAGATGATTTTGTCAATCAAAAGTGTTACGTTATAAATTAAACAGGTCTAGTAATTGATAACGTTAATAACATTTGTTTTATGTACACAACGCACGATCAGCTAGAATGTTTTACTAATGCATATGCGACCATATCTCCCTCCATACTAAAATTAAATAATTGTATATTGCAATTCTATCAGCACTTAAAATGTGGTATAAATGTTGCTATATATATATATATATATATATATATATATATATATATATATATATATATATATATATATATTCACAATAATTTGTAATTGCATGCTAGTATATGCACGGCAAAAAGCACGGTAAAATGAATTCTTTATGACACAATTTAGAGTCGTTTTAGAGATTCTATTTAGAGATTACCGTATGTAATAGCATATTCAAATAACCTTGGAAACGAATAGCTAACACAATATTATAACTGTCGAGTTGAAATAGATACAGGTGCTAAGGACTACTTGTATAATAATGAACATGCATGTTTAAACGAGGTAAGCATTTAAGCTACATCAACCGTTATTGTGGTCAATAATCTTAAAAACCTTTTCTTTTTAAAATTTCTTTTAATATAAGTTCGATAATATACGGTACAAATGTATTACATTTTTAGTGATCAGTTGCAAATTTCATAATAAATGATTAGATGAATGTCCCAATCAAGGTGTTGTAACAATTTTTATGCTTACCAGTCGGTGTGTATATTGACATGTTTTGTTTTAACACTTAATTTAGTGAAAAATTATAAACAGTTACCTAATATATATATAAGGTATACTCCCTCGAGCTCATGCAAAGTATTGTCTTAGCTGATTTTGGTAAAATATGTTTCGATCCTTTGGGTTTCTTTTTTACATCTACGAAAAAAACGTTTTGCTTTCATCATTTGAGTCCAAGCAATACTGATGAGGAATTGTATTCCGAAACGGTCGTCTAGTGCTGAAAAATTAAATTTGGTATAAAATGTAATGTAACAGTAAATCGCAAATTTCATTGATTTAATCAACGTCTCTAATTAAACGATTTGAGTATTGACTAGATTGATTGTTTTGATTGGTTTCTTGCTCTATGGATCTTGTAAAAGATGTCTTGATCGTAAATTTTATTTTAATACTATTTCAATGATATGGTAATTGATTAATGTCTTTGGTTGTGTTATACAATTTTTTTCAATTTAAATCCAGAATAGACATTTTTATATTCTACCTCTTCACCTATGAATCTGAGAGTATATTTCCAGGTCATTGATACCAACCTTATATCATACATGTTGTAAAACTTTGCAAACCTGAAAAGTAAAATCAGTATAGGAGACTGTATAACAAAGTTGTGTTTACGTATATTTGTGCTGTGCAAACCTTCGTTTAAACACGTTTTAAACATTTTAAAAGAAATTATTGCAAATGAATAAATGATGCCATTAGTTAATTATGTATCGCAATTATCGCCAATTAAGAACATCTGGAGAAATGCTATAAATGTGTGCCCTATTGATAACGTTTGCAATTAAAATAAACGTAATAAATTAAAACACCTACCTGATCTTGAAATATTGAATCAGCACTAGGCGTTAAAACTTCCCCTCACGACATGAAATAACAATAAAATACAGCGAAATCAGAAATGCAATTAAAATTAATAGTCTTTATTCTACAATTCTCAAATGGAGATTTCGTGTTTTTTCTAATTTTTTTATCAGCGTTTATCCATAGAAACTGAATGATGATGACGTTTAACTTGATTATTTTTTATGTTAATCACATCGAGCCGTCAACTTGACTAAGATATCTGGATATAAATCATGGCTATGGTATCTCTAATGATCAAAATAAATGAACTTTTGATACTGTAAAATGTGATTTAGGTGGAAGTAAAAACTGACACATATAATTATGTACATTATGGACATGGACTGGTATGCTTGTTTTTAATACATTTGTGTTTTTCCTACAATATATTAAATAAAATAGAAAGAAAGCATTTTGTAAAAATAAACTAAACAAAATCATATATGAATGCCGCTTAAATATACCATCTCAAGTTCGATTTGAGCTGTATATTTAGTCGGCCATGATGAAGTTTTTAATATAGTGGAATGTTTCCATAATACCTAAACACTCTTACCAAAGCATAATAAACTATATGCAAGACAAAAACAATTCAGAAAATCGGTATGAAATCACAGGTTGAATTTAACCAACGCCCGGTTATAAATTATCCGCCGATTAACGCGTTAAAGGTATTGGAAGTTCCTATGTCAAATTTAATTTAAAGGTTTTAGCTTACCCGGCCAAAGGTAATGTGAGCTGATGACATAGCACAGATTGTGTATGCGCGTATGTACGTTGTTAACACATATTTTAGACTTCTCTTAAACTACCAGACAGATTTTAATAACACTTGGATTAAACCTAGGTCGAGGTGACATAGGGGTGCAAAAATCTTTAAAAATCTTTTTCTACGAAACCAACGATTGGAGAAAAAAATTTGATGTGATATTTAACTCCTATAGTCTGTTCATTTCGTGAAATTCGGACAAAAATTAGATTACGCATTTTTGTACATTAGAATATTGTTGGTACATTTGTATATATAGATGAAGATCATAGGTTGGTCATGGGTTCAAAGGTCAAGGCAGCTTTTTGCATAGGTATGTATTTTACAATATTGTTGGTATTTCTTTTACGATCATTTTGATATATAGATAAAGTTAATAGGTTTAAAGGTCAAGATCGCAGATGCAAAAGAATACTAAAATGGTTAAGTAACTTAAAAACTATAAACTTATTGTATAGACATGTATAAAGAATACTGTAGGTATTGACACAACGATCAATTTGATATAAAGATGAAAGTCATTGATTCAAATGGCAAGGTCTCAGATGCAATAGAATATTGAAATGGTTAAGTATCTGCAAAAGTAATTTTTCGTATAGGTATGTATATTATAATATTAAAGGTACGTTGCTTATTTTGATATATAGATGAAAGTAGTGGGTCAAAAGGTCAAGGTTTCAGATGCCAATGAATACGAAAATGGTTACGTATCTTTAAAACTATAAGGTATATGGCCTATACCTATATAGGTATTGAAATAACGATCATTTTGATGATAAGATGAGGGTCATGGGTTTAAAAAATAAGGTCACAGATGCGAAAGAAAACTGAATTGGTTAATAATGTGGAAATTTTACAAACATTTTAGGCATGCATATTATATCATTTTGATATATAGATGAAGATCATGTGTTCAGTGGTCAGAGGTCACGATTATAGATGCAAAGGAATACTGAAACGGTTAACAATCTGGAAAAGCTTTCAATTATGATTATTTGTAAAGATTTTTAGTTTTTATGTTTTTTAAAAATAATAATTTAGCTACCATTATTTATCAGGTGAGCGTATCAGGCCCATTGGGCACTTTGTAACTTTTTTTTCTGATTTTGATATATGTTTCTAAACCAACAGACGAACCTGGTGTTTAAATATACCTGACCATTGTTCTGCAAAGGGATCAACATACCAATTATATTTGAACTGGATGGACCTGACTACTGTCCTTCTAATGGATGAGCCTGGCCGTTCTGCACCTAGCAGATTAACCTGACTAGTGTACCCTAACGGATAAGACTGTCATTTCTTCCCGTATAATCCGTAGAAAACTTCTTTAAAACTTATATTTATATCTGATTTGGATTAAGAAATCCATATATTCAAACAAAACAGTTTTTCATAGTGAAGAAAAGATTGAATATTCATTTTACATACAGCACCTAATATCAATAACGCTGAACTCTTATCGTGTTTCTCTTATAATGCATGCTAGAGGAAAATATAAACGAACGTTATTTAACGAAGGAGCAGTCATGATTTGTATTCTATCGGTTGTGTTTCTTAAAAGATTAGGATAGGTCAATATGTCTGGTCTGATTTTATCATCTATACAGTTTAACCTGTGTAAAAGTCCAGTAGAATTGTATTAAAATTGTTCTTTATTTTATATTATTTGAACCTATATATATAGGCCACCTGCCCATAAAGGTCATTTTTACTGATTACGTTTGATGACCTTTATAGACAGGTTTGACTGTAATTTTAATTGCTTAATAATGGAACATCAGTTTTTATCGTTTGTACTGGCACTCGGTAATTATTTATTACTTTACTAATTGATGCCCTGTTATTATTAGAGATCCCTAAATGATGGAAGAAGTGACCGTCTTTTTGCAAAACCAAAATATTTTGTTTTTAGATTATATAACTGCATAATACATTAATACGTACAATATGGAACAAAATTGGTCCCATAACAAATATATATTGTTGGTCCAAAGTTAAAATTCATCTCTGAAAGGGCTAGAAATAGGTTTCGTAATTATTTAGTGGTGAAGGATAAGCCACCTTTTAGACATTTTAATAAATGGATAATAATTAATAATTATGAAATTAAAGATAAAGAATTCAATATTTGCAGATGCCAATATGTAGACAGAAAAAGGAGATGATAGCAACATGCTTATCATCGTAATACATAATGTTCATACAATTCGAAAACTTGTGAACTTGAATTTCCTAAATATAACGGTTCGTCGCTTCTATAAAGATAATGATTCACTGTGCTTCACTTACAAAAAACTATTATTCCTTACGATTATACACTAGTTAACAATATTTTTCTCGTTCGTACACAAAAATGGAAGATTAGTTTGATTCATTATGTTTAATTTCATCGCCTTACGTTCATTTTACGAAAAGAATATAAAATCCTGTAAATATATTTGTTACATGTATTTTTACATCCCGTGTTTTCTATAAACATGGTTACTTTTATGACATATGCGCAATATAATGTAAACAACGTTTTGAAGTACATTCTAAAGCCGGTCTCACTTCCCTGGTGAACGTTCACGTGTCTAACTTTTCGGTTCCAAAATTTATACTTCTGGATTTTGGACATGGATTAGTATATTTGTTTTTTTATTTTAAAGACATTTAAATATTTAAACAATGGGAGATCTGGTTACATACCACCTTTCATTGATTTTGTTGCGCTTCGTTAAACTTCTGATGTTCTCTAGTAGAAGAGAAATATAGCTATATAGCTTCTTGTGATGTTCTTAGATTTCGATTTGTAACATTTCTTTTACGTTTGATAAGAATATAGAGCAATGCGATAATAACATTAATTAATTACCATCTCAGCATTTTGTTAGAAGCCAGAATAATATAAAAGGTTTTAATTGTTTATTCTCATATACTTCTTGTATCGCTGTAATTAGTAGCTATAAGGTACATAAAAACACTAACAAAGACATTCCAGGCAAACCAAGTTATATCATAGTTTAATAAAAACTTTAACATGGTCATGTTGAATGGCATTATAGTTATTAGTACATCTTGTTGTTTACCTCTGTAGGCTATTGAAATGTTGGACGAGAGTCTCTAATTAAGGATTAATTTAACATTAACATTACACAACACGTGGTTTAAACCATGCAAGTCAATTCTGAAAACACGTGAAAGATAAACGAATTTATAAATACCAGTTAGCCATGCATAAAAGAAATTAATCAAAAACAAACATATCAGTTCATGACCAAAAACCAATCAGAAAGCAAATTAAAAATAACAAATCCAGTAAAACACTTGAACTTTCACTATGAATAAAGGCCCAGTGTTCCGGAAGGGTAAGCATATCCTGTTAAGAAAAATGTTTAGTTACACTATTTTGGCAGGGAACAAATAATATACAACCAGTTATATCCTGGATATAGTACATATTATACCAGTTTTAATTTTACAGCACTAGACGGTCGTTTCGGAATACAATAGACGGTCGTTTCGGAATACAATTCCTTGTCAGTAGCGCTTGGACCAAAAATGGTGAAACTTTTGTTTTCAAGATGTTGAAAAGATACTGAAATACATTGCATGAGGGAGTATACCTTAGTTTTGAGGAATTTGACTTCTAATAGTACCATGCTCTTTTAATTCCCAGCTTTGTTTTCATACTTGCCAGTTGTATCTACAGTTGTATCTACAAGGAATGGCGATACATGGCCATCCTGAGGACCATTTCTCTATCTAAGTTTACTTGTTTAACTTCAGTTGCATATTTTAAATGTTTACACTGCTTTTGTTAGTTGGTTTGTTTGATAATTTAACCTACATATATTCGCCTGATATGCGTTATTCCCTAATAGCACTGTCATTACACTAAAGGAATTTTCTTTGCTTCCCGTCCAATGTAGAAGACTTTGAAACCAATATGTATTTGCGTTTTCTGATTGATTTTCTTTGGCTACTTATATTTTTGTGCTTTTTTGTGTTAACAAGTACATGTTTTTTCAGTTGCAAATATCCTTAGTTCTCATGTCATGATAACAAAACGGATAAACAGATGTTGTACTATTTTGTTGATAGTTGATAGTCTTGTATTGAACTCTGTTGTGATTTTGCTTGTCTTATAGATAATACTTTGACATGTTTGAAGACAGAATGAATTGACATTTGTCTCATAACTGGGTATAACGTATTTTTGTGCTTGTCCTTTTCTATCAAAGCAAAAAGTTTATTGAAAAAATAAAATAACCTTGATAAAAAAATACCGTAACAATAAACTTTCATGATATTAAATCAGATGAGAAATTTGGCACTGAAAAACAGCTAATTTGAAATAAATCAATACAGTAATGAACACGTAACAATAAAATTTATGAAACTAACAGGCAAACAAGACAAAAACAGGTGAACTGATATTATGACAATGGTAATATAACCGCCTTTTTAGACTGAAACTAGATTTAATGAATAATGATGCCCAGTAGTGTAGTTATATGTATGTTTAAAAAAAAAACCAATGGATCTCATTTCATCAAGCAATGAAAGAACAATTCATAAATGTATATATCCTTCATAAAATTGAAGAAACCCTATATTATTATATTCTTTATTGTTTGAGAAACATATTAGTTTGATATTATACTGTAGAAAAAAAAAAACAATATTTTAAGGTATCTATTTAAGGTATACAGTCAAACCTGTCTATAAAGGTCACCCAAGGGAACCAGTCAAAGTGGCCTTTATGGGCAAGTGGCCTTTATATACAGGTTCAAATAATATGAGTAAAGAACAATTGGGATACAATTTACTGGCCTTTATAAGCAGGTGGCCCTTATATAGAGGTGGTATTTAAGGCAGGTTGGACTGTATTTAGATATTTTGCTGATACACAAAAGGGTATTCATTAGGTTACACAAATGTTACTGTTACTCTAAGCTTTATTAGTCAATGGTCAAGACATGGGCGTGACGTATTCTATTTAAGGGATAGAATATCTTTGTAGTACATTATAAGTCTTGTATATTAAAGATTTTAAAATAATGTTGAAAAACAAATATTAAAATATTTTATGTTTTTATTTCAATAAAATATATAAATGTATTTTGAACTTTACCATTATAATTGAAAACTGAGGCAATCGTGAGAATTATATAAGTCACCTCAAGGCAATATATTTTTAACATTTCATTTGATATATTTGCAGGTTGTTGAACTCCTGAACGCTCTTTATGTCACATTTGATTCCAGAATTGATACATACGACGTGTATAAAGTAGAAACTATTGGTGATGCGTATATGGTAGCCAGTGGTGTACCTGTCCGTAATGGGAACAAGGTGAGTGTAAAAAACATTCCTGGTGTCAGAAGTTACCATAGTTTGACTGTAGTATAAATAAAAAACAAACATACTAACTCATGTCCGAATCACAATCCAGAAGCAAAGTAAAAACTTTTGAACTGACAAGTTAGGTTAGACACGTGAACTTCTACCAGGGAAGTGAGGCCGTGTCCTTTGGAAGGGTAAGCACCTTCTGTTTAGCTAGCTACATCCGTCACATGTGTCATCACTGAATAAATAAAATATGTCAATTTATACCGACAGGCAGATTCAATATAAATTGATCATGATATTGAATGAAACCTTTTTAACTAACTGATACATACAAAAAACAAAAATACTAATCCATGTTCAAAATCACAATCCCAATAGCAAAGTGAAAACTTTTTAATACAATATTTTTTAAATAAAAATTTTATTTTTGAAATAAATTGATTGAAAATTGAGTTGGGATCAAAACTCGCGCCCGGAATTTTAGAAAGTGAAAATTCAAAGAAAATTGCTCCATTGATATAGAAAACGATAATGAAAAGAAAAGATTAAAAATTTAATTTAGTCAACATTCATGCTTCTAAAATGATTATTAGAACTAAAAACCATTTACATATATTCTTCATATAGCACGTAATCCCATCTTTAAGATTCGACTCGTTCAAGGTCGGTGATGGAAATTTATTTCTGTTATGGACGACGTGATCGTGACGGAAATTTGTATTTTTGAAAACAGCATGCAGAAATAACTAATGTTAATTGACTTTACAAAATACAAGGATTAAACAATCAATGTTTTAGGTAATTTAACTGATTTAAATCTCAAAATCCTCAAAAACTATGGTATACTTCCACATTCAAGGTTTATCTTTGGCTAAATTTGATAAAATATATTTTTGTATATTCAAATATTTTTTTACCCATTTGAAAAATTGTGTTCCAAGTACTACTGATGAGGAATTGTCTAGAACGACCGCATAATACTGTAAAATTAACACTGAAACAAGTACAGCAATCCGTGTCAAAACCACAATCCAAAATGGCAGCAAAAACTATGAAACTGGTATTTTAAAATTAAGACAAGCTATCTTCCACTAGTGAAGGTTGAGACCCTTAGAAAGTATATGTTCTATAACTAAACCATTGAAAGTATTTTTACTATAACTTAATGCCCATCCAAAGTCAGGCGTATTGTAATCATTATCAATAAGCATTTGTATATAGTATCCAATTTGCCTGTTTTCTTGTATTGTGCATTTGTTGCATTGGCTGACTGCTGTTAAAAGCATATGCGTATCGGTTATTTTTATGAACGTTATCACAATATTGTCGATAGCTGTTGTGTCTTTGTATTGAAAAAAACTACCATGGATATGTTTGACGTCTCATAGCTCCAAGTTCTTTTTATTCAACTTGTTATTTCAAACGGGACTGGTGTGGCTAGCTACAGGAGCTACCTATCCTTCAAGAGTACCCGACATCAATTCCCTGGTGGAAGTTCACGTAACTGATCAGTTTGAAATTATTACTATGCTTTGTGTTTGTGGTTTGGACATGGATTGCTATGTATATATAAGCAATATTCTATAACACATTTTCAAAATTTTTGTCTTTCATTTTTAACACGACTTTATTATGAAGCACACACTCCATTCCTAACGACAGCTAGATAGCGAATAAAAATAATCCCATTTGTTAATATGTATCCTTTCACACAATTTTGGTTACCCACGTGGCGGGTGTAGCTAGCTAAACAGGAGGTGCTTACCCTTCCGGAGCACCCGACCTCACTTCCCTGATGGAAGTTCACGTGTATAACCTAACTTGTCAGTACCAAAGTTTTTACTTTGCTTCTGGATTGGGATTCGGATATGGATTAGTATGTTTGTTTTTGATTATATTGATGACATTTCCTTGGATATGAAAGGCTGGAATACATGTGCGACGCACAAATACTCATTTCCAATAAATCATATCAGTAGGCTAAAACACAATAAAAAACAGTGTAATATAATCAAAATCAAACACACTTATCCATGTCCGAATGGCAATGCAGAAGCAAAGTAAAATCTTTGGAACTGACAAGTCGGGTAAGACACGTAAACTTCTACCAGGAAATATATAATAACTGTCGATATGAATTTTGAATTTCTTCATCGCATAAACGTAATATCATTTGTAACATTGAATATCTGTCGGTCGATACACCTATTTTTACACAAACCTACGGAAATGTTATCCTGAACAAACATTATATTCTAGTCTTAACTTAGAAATACATGTTTACACCAAAAACAAAAATACCAATCAATGTCTAAACTACAAACACTAAAGCAAAGTAAAAACTTTGAAACAGGCAAACCAAGTTAAACAAGTCAACTTCGACTGGAAGAGTGAGACAGGGTGTTCCGGAAGGATAAGCACCTCCTGTCATATCACCGATTGAAGAATAGTTATATATACAAGATACAATTAAAAAACCCAGAGTAATCAAATTAAAAGTACAATTTCAAAGAGATAAAGCAAAGCAAAAAAGGTTTGCAACTGATAAATTAGGGTGAAACACTTGAGTATCCATTAGGGCAGTGAAGCCGGTTGCTCCGGAAAGGTACGCGTCTCCTGTTTAGCTAGCTACTCCCGTCGTGCGTGTAATCACAATTGAGAGTGAAAGCAAATGTGATATAACATTTCAACACTTGTTTAAAAACCACCAACGTTACCAAAACAGGACATAAAAAGAGTATGACAGAATCAGCGACACAAGGTTATTGACATTGGCAGGGGGTTTATTGACTTATGATGCGATTCTAAGCCAAAACGGGCCCTCATTAATTCAATTTTCCCAACCAGTATATTTTATGAAAAATAATTCTTCTGCTATTAAGACCAATTTGACCCTCTTACTACTGTTCTTTGTTCTCTCCTACTTAAATTGACCCTAAATGGTTTGATACTCTTCAGATAATTATCTTTTGTCGAGAACATTCATTCGTTACCAATCACGCAACTTCACTTATTTAATCCATTTTGGTTTTGCGTGGTTCAGAGTAATAACCTTGTTTTAAATATAAACACAAATGGACATTATCACGGTGTGTAAGTAATTAACCACAGCTTTTAAGTATATTAGTCCTTAAACAAATCATAAGACTGTTTGTAAACATGTATATTTTTAAACATTATAATCCCTATCTACAAGCACTTTTTGTAAAATGATGTCCACAGCTAACCTCATAAACCCCATTATATCACCTTATATAGTTTTACTTGTTTAAGTTAATGAATTAATTGCGGTGGGAAAGTTTATATATTAGAATTAATTTCATTGTAAAATAACTCCATACAATAAAGGCAATGTAGTACAAATCATGAATTAAAATCTAAATCAAAATTTACTGCTAGTTAAAATTTTTAATTTCTCAAAAACTAAGGTATAATCCTTCATGCAAAGTATTTCCTTAGCAAAATTTGGTAAAATATATTTTGGTCCTTTGGGTATCTTTTCAAAATCTTAAAAATAATTTGTTGTTTTATAATTTTGTTTCAAGCACTACTGATGAGGAATTGTATTCCAAAAACGACCGTCTAGTGCTGGAAAATAAAACTGGCATAATATAATTGGTATGTTTGTTTTTGGTTATTACACACGTGTCACATCATCCGGTAGTATTTGTTTTGACGTCATACAATTGTTGTAACATATAACGGCCGCGTCATAGCTTAGCTGGCGTACCTTGTAGTTTTGCAGCCATTTTGACTATAGAAAATTGAGATTAAGATATGTTTGTGATTGTACAAAAGTATTGCCTAGTGAGTTTTTGATATTCTCAGGGATGATAGTTCACCAGCAAGCATCCATACTGGCCAATTGGTTTAAATTACATAATATACTAGTGTTAATTTTTCAAAACTAGACAGTTTGTGCATTGATGATTACTTTTCTTTTAGTTTATGTAATTTCTTTTTTAATTTTTGAATTACTAGCAGATGGAATGTATAAAATTTTACTTCATGTCATTAGTTTAAATGTCGTTATAATTACCTACAGTTCTTTTGCTTCTTGAAACACGTCCTGTCTGCTGTGTCTGTAATAAGTAGCACACTCATTTTTATACGTATTAATAAAATAACAATGTATATGACGATGACTGATACATGACGGGGTAAAAAAAACCACATGTTTATAGTTAGATTGCTTATTGAATAATAAAATTTCCACAATATTCAGGGCATAAAAAGTTGTGCGAAACACAATTATCTTGTATTTTAAGGATAACAAATTATTTGTTTGGTGGAAGCTGGAATTGTTACATTGTCCCAATAAGATTTAAATTATAAAAGCATCCACATCAAAATTTGTTCTACCCTCATGGGTATAACTATAAACTGAGGGTCAAACCGAGATCTTGATCATATACAGAGCTCAGTTTTAAATAAATTAAATAAATTCAAGATCTTTGTGCTTCAACGGTATGTTGATGTGTACTGTATATATGAAAAGAATTTTCTTCAATTTTGAAAATTATAGATTAATTAACAAATAGAAAGTTAAGTGCATTGACAAATATGTTACGCTACTTAACCGTTAAGCACTAGCATACCTGTATTGTTGATTAACAAATAACAAAAACCAAAGAAACAGGATAAAAATTTTCAATAAAAATTATTAAAGGATTACTAAGCAATAAAATATCAAGGAAATTGGTATTGGGTTAATTTACAAACCACTTAAAACAATTTATATTCGCAGATACCATCTCTCGAATATTCTATTGCCCTAAAATACCTATACTTTTTAAGCAGTTTAAAATACTAACAAGAACGATTATGAAATATTACACGATATACATTTATATATGAAAGAGGAATAAGCTATTCATTCTATATCTGGAAAACATATACAATTACATATTATACCAGTTTTAATTTTACAGCACTAGACGGCCGTTTCGGAATACAATTCCTCATCAGTAGTGCTTGGACCAAAATTATAAAACCAAAATTATTTGAAGATGTGATGTTGAAAAGCTACCGAAAGGACCAAAATATATTTTACCAAATTAAGCTAAGGAAATACTTTTCAATACAATAATATCAACTGTAACTACTCAAATTAATAAACGAAAGAAGCGACCAAAAAACAAAAGAGACAAACAGATAATGGAAAGTACACATATCAGAAGATGTAGATAGTGAGGCAGGGGTAGAAGCTCACCTTCCTTCCTGAGCACCTGACATCACTTCCCTAGTGGAAGTGAACGTGTTGAACTTAATTTGTCAGTTTTAATGTCATTACTTTGTCTTTCGGATTTATGAATTGAATATTAACGTGTGTTTTTGTGTTTGATTTGAAAGTTGCAACCATTTAAGTTTTAACCATTATTATTTCACATTACAATAATGCTTGAACCAGCCTTATAAATCATTGATCTGTCAAGTTTCGCGTTAAAAGTCAAATTTGTTTTACACGAAATACGTCCCTCAACGCTAAAACTCTAATACCTTTTCCCGTAAATCGCATCTTAATCGATAGCTTCTATGCAGTGTTAACAGTGAATATTTCTTTATACTTTTGATTAATAAATCGAGCTAAAGAAATAGCTTGCATGGCTGATAATTGATGCTTTTACGGTATATGTCTTTTCATATCTTACTGAAAAAATCCAATTAATTAGGAAAGATTTGTTTATAGTCGTATATTATGATTCATTTCGACAACACATGAAATAAAACTTAGATGGGTTTCTTAATTGACATTGTACTGGATATAAGATAAATGGGAAATATTTTAATATAAAACGAATTGATCTTCGCTGTAGTAAACAGCAGCAACCAGGAAATTAACGAGTAGAAAAGAGCATTTGATTTGATTTTATACTAATGCAATTTGTTTTTTAGGTTTTTTGTTTCTTTTTTCAAAGTTTAGTAAAGCCGTATTCAATGATCCTAACATGTGAACTTTTTTTGTCTTATTTGGCTTTGTCGGTTTTCAGTATTTGTCTGTATTGTCTAAGGTCTTTATTGTGTTGGCTTTGCCAAGTACATAGTTTAACTTATAACTTCTTTCTCCCATATCACATATACAAATCATGAGCAAAATTTCTATATCCCACAAATGTTTTATTTCTGAGTATACATCCCGTATTGGTAGTGTTGCAATAATATTTTATCAAGCGAAAAAAAAATTTCCTATTTGTCACAATTTTGGTGCAAGCACTACTGATGATAAATTGTATTCCAAAACGGTCGTCTAGTGCCGTAAAACACTGGTATAACTTCTTCTGTATGTAACAACTCTAAAGATTAAATGCATGTTCAGCAAATTTGTTGAATAATATGACCTTCCAAAATATGTATAGTAACTAATCTTCTAGGATAAGTACGTAATCATATTAAATATCGACAAAGTTTGCAAATCTTAAATAGTGTAGACTGATTTGCGGAAATTCGTGTAGATAGTTCAATTAACACTTCAGTAATAACACAAAAACATTGCTTATTCTGTAGATTGATCAACGAGGTCTAGAAAGTAAACTAAAAATGAAAGTGTGAATGGTTTCCATATTAAACGATTACATTCATATAAGATTAAATAAAAGTTAAATGAATTTCTTGTGTTTCTGAGTTCTCAAAAATAAATAAATAAATAATTTGAAAATAGTATAATAAATAAAAAAATAGTAAAAGGCAATTAATATGTGCGAAACTCGTACGATAATATCTTGATACTAGTCTATTAGTTTGTGTAAACTCTTTAAGTTGTTTATCATATTATATAAAAGGTTTATTTGAAACTGCATTAGGCGTACTTAATTTTGCTTCTATGCTTACCGCCGACATTTAATACTGTATTCAATGTCGCTGCGGAAAGACTTCCATTTGTACCCTCCACTAAAATTTTAATTTTGACTGAAAAAAAATTAAAAAGATTTAAACCATGTTTATCATTTCTGTGAAAATTTTTGTATAGAATAAAATGGATGGTATAAAAAGGAAGTCTTACCGTCGCTGCTTATATAAGTGTCATAGAAGATACAATTGGAAAAGAACCTCCTGAAAATACTAGAAATATCGTTTACCACAGAATATAAAGTCTGAAAATATTTATTAACTTTAATAAGTTTTCCATGACAAAATAACAATTTTCAATAAAAAATTGTAAACATGTTTATTTTATTTATTTATTTATTTAAAACCTTTGATATCACACTAAGACTCTTATGTTCTATAAAAAAGGATTTTATTATCTAATTAAAATTATTATTTAACAAAAAATTCTTAGAAAGTAACCCCAAAATTCCAACGTTTTATCAAGAATATTGGATTGTTATCACCTGGTTTATACATCTTATCTAATAATATTAGCTAACCCATAACTATCAAATATACAGTGGTCATAGGGAAACTGGAAACATTTGGTAATTGGTAATTGGTAACCTTTGTATATTCTGGGTTTTAAAAGGTAACATTCCTTAATTACATCAAGTAACTTAGGTTCACTTTTAATTGGTATCTTTCAGAAATTTTTACTCTATCGTAAATAAACACACCCGAGCTTATTATAGTTGTGTTATTCCCTAATGAACAGAAGTGTGAGTTCTGTCTGTTACAGTATTAGCCTTGTTTTCAATTTGTAGATCAATTAAATTGAACAGAGGGAGATAAATTATAGGCTAATGTGAAAGGGGTCTATTACTACTTTACTAGATTGATTATGTCCAGAAAGTAAACTAAGGTTAAAGATGTAAATTATTTCTATATTAATCAAAAACAAACATACTTATCCATGTCCGAATCACAATCCAGAAGCAAAGTAAAAACTTTGGAACTGACAAGTTAGGAAAGATACGTGAAATTCCACTAGGGAAGTAAGGCCGGGTGCTCCCGGAAGGGTAAGCACTTCATGTTAAGCTAGCTACACCCGCCACATGTGTAAACAGGTCTTTAACAATAAATGGAAGTCTGATGAATTTTTGTATTATCTGACCTTCCAAAAGCCATTTTATGATTATCGTGACAAGCTAGCATATTAACACGCTGATCCAGAATACTGGCTTAACGTTATTTTTTTATAAAGTGATCGCAACAAGTAATAAATACCGATACGTTTTGAATTTTCAAATATTTTGACAGGGTAAAAGACAATCCTTCCGGAAGTTTCAATTAAAACTTCGATAATAATATTGAAAGTATTACTAATTCACTGAACTGATTCTGTTTTGTAGTGATAATCAAAAACAAATATACCAGTCCATGTCCAAACAACTTAAGTAAACTAAGGCTAAAGGTGTAAATGGTTTCTATAGTATACCGCTCCATAACATGAATTTATTGTATTAACTTATAACCCAAATCCAATCCATAACACACCAGTGAAATAAAACAATGATCTACAAGGATACTGACGTAGCGTTTTTATGTTGCGTGACTTGTCCGTATTTCTGACCACTGAAATGTCATCGAATCAGAAAAACACAGATATCGACAAATGTTACATATTTTAAAAGTTTGTACTTGGAATAAGATAATGCTTCGGATGTTTTAATTAATTAATTCATGGTATAGATTATGTTTCGTAGTGATCAACAATGTCAAAAAGTCAACTTAAGTTAAAAAAATATGTGCATTATTTCCAGATTAAACCATTTTATAAAATCAAACATTTGAATAACGAATTAATTGCATTTTCTGATCTCCCAATATCCGTTTGGTAACACTTTAGAATTAAAACGCTTGTGCAATAACACTCTGGTCTCTTAGGGTATTAACGTAATCATTTGTTTGTTTAATAAAATGACGTCATTTTTTGTTTGGTGAGACATGCGTATTTCCGACTATTTGACTATTTCCAATACTTTAGATCAAACTCTCGTTTCCAAAATTGATTTTTCCTAGATTATAGAATGAAAAAGAATCTTACAACTCAAATTTATAGAGTAGTAAATTCATAATAAAAACAAACACAAAGTCAATTTTGAAATATCGAGTCGAGCAAATGTTTCATTGCAGCTGAAAAAAGCTTCGTTGCATTAAAATTATTCAAAATGCAAAATAGATGTCTACATTCATCAATATTATGATTTCAATCTCATTTGTGATCATCTGTCTATAGTTAGATGCAGATAAATTTAAGCATACTACAGGAAGCAAATGTCATAACAAATACAGAATCAGTGGCAAATAGATATCGAGACAAATTCTTAATAAAATAATAAATAAATATCATAAAAATAAATTGATGATATGATATTTCTTTAAAAATCGTTACGCAGAAAGCAATACGCTGTATTGTCAGATAAACATTTTTATCCAAATCGAAGGCTTCGTAAATTTTAAAAATCCTAAAAAAATTATGCTATGCTTTACCGCACAAATTACATCCATAGGTGGATTTGATAAAATAATTTTGGTCCATTTATTATTCTCATTTTAAAATTTAAAATATTTGAAGATTGAAGATTTAATATTGACTGGCTAGATAATTTGTTTTCAAACAATTGCTTTCTATCTATCTATCTCTCTCTTCCTTCATAACGAATGTTAAATAATATTGGAATTTATTTTGCTTATAGCATGCAGAAGAAATAGCAACAATGGCGATAGATTTACTCGTGGCAACAAAACAAGTTAAAGTACCAGGATCACAAGAACAGGATCATATAGAAATACGCATTGGTCTACATACAGGTAATTATATTACAAATTTGTAGTTTTAAGATTTGTTTGATCAGAGTTACGTCTTAATTGAGCTCCCCTTTGTACATACTAGTCATAACCTATTTAATAGTTTGGGTTTACCAACAGTAATATAACCATACCACAGCGTCTGTCAAAAGTGGTGAGTTTTATCATCAGTTGTCATGTGCTTGTCTTTTCTTGATTTTTTCTGTTTTATTCATAATTATCTGTTACAAGTTTTCAGTAACATATTTAATTGGTCTATTATATTGCTGAGTAATTACAGCTATGTGAAATATATTCTACAACAAGCTATAAAAAGCATGACACAATTCTCTATTTATTCTTTATAAGTGCAACACTAATGATTTAATTGTTTTTCAATCAATAATTTCTATTAATTATGGGTTTTGTTGCTGGATCACCTGGATAGGAACAAACTATACAAAAATCAAAAATCAAACACAATACTTTAACAAAAAACTAATGTGGTTATATTGAGACCATTAAGATATTTATTTAAAATTGGGCAACTTGGTCAAAATGGAATAAATGATAAACGGCATCATTAATTTTGTTGATTTTGGATTGACAATAGATTTCACTCGTAATGATGTTAAATGATGTTGTGTAAGTATGTATTTTGGTTTCATAATTTTGGTCCAAGCACTACTGATGAGGAATTGTATTCCGAAACGGCCGTCTGGTGCTGTAAAATTAAAACTGGTATAATATGTAATTTGTAACAATGTGGAATCCTTATAGATTATCCTTTTGTTATTAATAAGCCAATACTAAGGAAGTTAACGTCTTTATTGATATTCTTTATCCTATTTACATCTATATAGATCATTCAGCATTTAATTAACATGATTTCACATCCGTTTATGAAATAAAGAACTAGGATGTTCTATCTGAGGTTTTATGTTATTCGATAGTCATAAATGAAAACAAACGAACTGCTCCATTTTCAAATCGCATTCCCAAAAGCAGATGAATTCGAAAACCGACCATTCAAGTTGAACACACGGACATTTTCCATGAAAGTAAGACCGGGTGCTCCGGAAGGGTAACTACTTCCTGTTTAGCTAACTAAACCCACCACATAAATAAAAAAAATAAACCTGTTCATATCTAATTCTATTTGAAAAACTAACAAATTGTGTAAAATACGTGAGCTTCCACCAAGGTAATGTGGCTGAATGCTCTGGAAAGGTAGCATTTAATGACGTGATGATAGGAATTAAATCACTAATAATAAATATTCTACTTCGTAAAAACTTAAACTTGATGAACTCACGAAAAAGCGTGATGTGGTTAACATTTTAAACTAGGCAACATCTCCACGTAATGCATTTGTGATCATTAGCCATGCATATTCTGGTTTTCAGTGATGTGGTTGGTATGGTTTATACCCAAACATCGTTACTCATTTTTTACAATCAGTGGTCTCTAACCAAGCATATTCTAAAATCATTTAGGTTGTAAAAAACGTGGGATGTACGTCTTTCTCGATTTAGTCTGTCTGTTGCTTTGCGTCGTGTTCTTACATTAGTTTGTGTTTCATCTATAAATTTCATTATTCCTTTGTAATGCTTTAAGTCGATAACCATGAGAGCGATATGATCTAAATTTCTTTAATTCCAGTTCAATTAAAATCTCTATTTTGAGAAGCAAGTGGTCTACGGCAAGATAGAAACACATTGACATTACAGAAGTTAAATCAATTCTGTTAACGGTAATAAATTAAACTATGTATGTATAGAAATAGTATGACCGCTCAAAATAAATGAGTTCACCTGCTTAACCACTAGGTTTAAGTGGTTTTGGCTCAGAGTGACACAGCAGGTAGAGATGCAATGTTAGTTTGATAAACAGAAAGTTAACTTATTGCATTAAGATCTTAACTGCATACACATTTGACTTGTAGAGTTGTTTCCGTGGTAGAGTAGAAATAAATCCATTACCAGTATCTGATTATCAAGAAACATTATTTCTAGAATCAATACTATCCTATAAGAAGCGTACCAAGTACATTGTGAATCGTACATTATATAGATATTATATAGATATTATTAAGTCGCCTACCTTTCAGTCCTGTTGTGACTCTTGCTATGAAAAAGAAACGAGTCCAAACATTTAACATTGTTCTAAAAAAGTATTTCGTGATGCGGACCAAGTTCAACAATTTCAACAAACACTATAAGGTGTAGACGGAAATATATTTAACTTCGTCGTACGAGTGACTTACCAATGCTTCAATAATTTTCGATGAAAAAATTAATAAAAGACCGGAAATTTCAAGAAATACAACGGCAATAATTGTTTTATTTGGTAAATTAATAGTGAAATGTACATAAAGTATGAATTTAGTTTCCATACATTTTGAACAAAAAAAAATAATTTTAACCAACTATGGCACTCATCAACCAAACAAACTAAATAAAAAAACAAGCATACCATTCCGTGTTAAAATATCAAAATAGTCTCTGTAAGGTCTTTTTCAAATACATCCAATCTTCATCCTTGTGACGAGGTCTTGTGTGGTAAGTGTTGCCTAGATATTTATATTTTGTGACATACAGTAGATTTATACAGTGTTTTTTTGTATTTATAATTATACAAAATAATTATATTTTTGATTGTAATAATATTATTACAGGCCCATGTGTAGCTGGAGTTGTTGGGTTAAAGATGCCGCGATATTGTTTATTTGGTGACACGGTAAATACAGCATCAAGAATGGAGTCCAACAGTCAACGTAAGTCAATGTTTTGAAAGAATGGTTGAAATAAAAGGCCAGAGATACTTGTAGAAACAAAACTACATACATGTATGCTTTCACAAATAAACATCATTGAATGTGCGAACACACACCTCATATTAAACAAAGAAACTATACAGTTAAATAATTTACAAACACATCGCTAAATATTACAATATGAAGATGTCTTAAACATTGTTGAAAATACAGGCTAGAGATAGTTGTAGTAACAGAACAAATATGTATGATTATCTCATTGAATTTGCGAAATCCTTTCTACATGTTGCAGCATGAGAAAAGCAATCGAACAAATTGATATTTGAATATATAATAAAGTTGCATTTACATATTATACCAGTTTTAATTTTACAACACTAAATATATGTATATTTTACCATATATGAATGCAAAGTCCTAAAAACTGCATACTACTCAAGAAGAAATGTACGTAATGAGCAAATCATCTTGTTAGATGTATATTAAAATTGAAAACGGTTTTCTTACTTTACATAATTTAAACCTCCTGTTGCCTTGGCAGGGGACAATAGCAGTTGATCAACAGATAATAAACCCTTTCAATTAGGTCACATGCCATTACCTGTTTTATTATATGACTTTTAATGCATCGTGCGTGTGATTGTAATTGTTTTGATTTTTTATGTTTCAGCATTGAAAATTCACATCAGTAAAGCCACAAATGACATGTTAGAAGAAACAGATAGATACAAAATATCTTCTAGAGGTCAAATTGAGATCAAGGTAAATCTATGGTTTAATGATCCATGATTACAAAAACGCGTTATCAATTTCCTTTCTGTACGTTACATTTATCAATAAAATCAAAGTCATTATTGAACGAATACGCCCACGAGGGACAGTGTACAGACTATACAAAAGACAAGCATCCGGCCTCACTTGCCTGGTGGAAGTTCACGAGTCTAACTTGACTTGTCAGTCCCAAAGTTTTTACTTTGCTTCTGGATTGTGATTCGGACATGGATAAGTATGTTTGTTTTTTATTATGAATGAAATAAAAAGATATATAAAAACAAGAGGTTATAAAGTGATCAATTATTTTTTGTTGTGCAAACGAGGATGCGTGTTTTGTGATGGGTTAAAAAGATTTCATATTTAAGATGTGGATTATAGTATAACTAGATAACTCCTTTTGAATTTGTTAATCACTGTGACGGATTGCTGACGATACCGCAAAAACTCAAAATATAGGAATCTTTGTTCTTCATTTTGTATTTATTATCTCTGGAATATCTTCTTTTATACCATATTTGGTATAGGTATAAAAATGTTTTATACCGAATTTGGTCTTTTATACCTTATTTGGGCTTTACAAAAGATTTTTATTCTTTCCCTTTGATGTATTTTAAAATCCATTGTATAGTTGCGTCCGATGTAAGGCGTTTTAGTAAATGGACAATATTTTTCTCTTCTTGTACTTCCTGGTCAATAAGTGGTATTCTGTCTTCTGTGTTCTTTGATGCAACGATTGTTAGTAAGTGCATTTTTTAGTCAAGAGTGTCGTTCTTTTATTAAAACTCCCTTACTGTTGATTATTTTCTTCAGGGAAAAGGTCAGATGGAAACATTTTGGTTGATAGGAAGAAAAGACATGAGCGAAGAAAACGAGAGTATGGTGTGTATGTTGAAACCGAAACGAAAACGAAACAACAAAAAGAAGCAAAACGATGATATAAGCAACGAATCAATAAGTATGGACGTGAGTAATCTGTCGAACGGGGACATTTTATCTGTGATAGACGAAGGGGAGAAGAAACCATTGTCCAGGGAAAATACAACTGTAATCCCTAGTATAATAGAGGAAGGAGACGGCGGAGAATCGGGAGGAATAAAGGACGACAATACAAATAATGACAACACTACAACTAATGAAAAGGAAGATTGTATCAGTAACTCGACAAACAACGATGGTGAAGTGAAGAATGAAAAGGAAGAAACAGATGATGTAAATAACACAAATGACAACGAAAATGATATGCAAGAAGAAAAGTTGTTAATTGACTTGGGAACTGATCTTAACACTACCGAAAACAACGACAACGGTGATACAAAAGAAGATGACAAGAATCAGACAATAAACAATATTGATGCAGAAACACAGACAAACGATAAGGAAATACAAGTTGACATGCCAATAATCAATCAAACTGATACCACATCATTAAAGGGGGATAACATATCAGTAAAAGGAGATAATACATCATTAAAGGGAGATAATACATCATTAAAGGGAGATAACATATCAGTAAAGGGGGATACCACCTCAGTGAAGGGTAATAACGAAATCAAAAACAATGGAAGCAATCCAGAAATAAAGATAATATACGTTGACAGTGTAAACAAGAAAGGAGGGAACTACATCAACACAACAAGAAATGATAACAAAGAGAAGAGAGAAGGAAAATGAAATAATAATCCGAAACCAGAACTAGTGGAAAACAACAGAACAACTGTTAACACGAACAATCAAAATAATAAACCAAAAACAAAACCATAATGACGTCGTCGTAAACTATCGTAATGAACCAATCAAAGTCTTCCAAATAAGTTTCTACGGAGGTCAGATCACGTGATGATATAACAAAGAATATTGATGAATTCGTATTCAAATTCAAGAACAATAAAACCAAACGACATCAAAAATGAAATAATCATTACAAATCAAAGGAAAATATCCGATTACTGTAAGCTGCCCAAACTGGTCATTCAAAATATAACGGAGAACTCTGTCACTTCCTGTTTACTGTTAACTACCTATTGTTAACTGCGTACTGTTTACTGTCAGAAAATTATTAAAATTGTATTCGTAATACATATTAATATTCTGTCTGTCAGAAAGCTAGAAACAGGAAGATATGTAGTTCGAGTTATCAAAGTAAAGACATTTAATAGAACAAAGCAGGTCGACAACGATGTGCAATAGTAATTTGTTTCTTCTGAAAATGTGCAAATTCCTTTACTTGTACATTACTTTAACATTATGAAGCCAGTTTAAAGAACACTTAAGGTCTCCACCTCATAGTAGAACAAAGAAGACTCATACATAGATATTGGAAATTCTTGATTTATATATCGCTAACTGAACTGAAAAAAAAACTATTCTGAAGTGAAATACGTGTTTATATGATATCTTTAAAAGAAATCATTATAAAGATTAAAGATATGAACGCATTGTTATAACACAAACTTTGATGGATTAGATCGAACATTATCGTATAACTTCATCGACAATCTTGTGATTTTTACAGGTTGATTTTTTAGACCTGTTGCAACTAATAATCAAAAAGGTGTGTGTGTGTGTGTGTGTGTGTGTGTGTGTGATAAATTTATTTGTGTTAGTTTCTATTCACATTACATTACCTAAAATCTTAAGTTTGGTGTGATTATGGTCACTTTTGTTTAGAATGAGTTTGATGTGATTAGATTGAGTTTATTGTGATTTTGATTCACTTTGATTAGATTGAGTTTGGTGTGATTTTGATTCACTTTGATTAGATTCAGTTTGATGTGATTAGATTGAGTTTGGTGTGATTTTGATTCACTTTGATTAGATTCAGTTTGATGTGAATAGATTGAGTTTGGTGTGATTTGGATTTACTTTACTCATATTATAGAGTGTTTGACGTGATGTTCATATACTAGTAATATATTGGTGTAAATGAGGTTTAAATGTGTTGGCTGGTATACTGATGTTACAGTAAGCTTGGTTTTACGAGCATCTTCTTAATGTAGAGTTTTGTTGGGTTTTATTTACTTGTGAGTTTGGAATGATGTCCTAATTGTGAAAGTGAGATGGATGTGATAGCGTTCCAACTATATTTGAGTGAATTTGAAGTGATATTGGTCTACATATATTGGAATGAATTTGACGTGATGTTAGTCGACTTATATTGGAGTGAGTTTGGCGTGATGTTAATCTATTTATATATCTCTATTAGAGTAAATTTGACGTGATTTTGATCTTATATTAAAATGAGTTTGACTTGGCATTGATCTGACCTATAGTGGGTTTGCCGTGATGTTGATCTATTTATATTGAGGTGGGTTTGCCGTGATGTTGATTTACTTATATTGGAGTGGTTTGTCGTGATCGATGTTGGTTTACTTATATTGGATTGGGTTTGCCGTGATGTTGATTTACTTATATTGGAGTGGGTTTGCCGTGATCGATGTTAGTTTACTTATGTTGGAATGGGTTTGTCGTGTTTTTAAATACAATGTACTTATATTGGAGTGGGTTTGCCGTGGTGTTAGTGTTGGTTTGTCGTGATGTCCATCTGCTTATATTGGAGTGGGTTTGCTGTTATGTTAATCCACTTATATTGGAGTGGGTTTGCTGTGATGTCAATCCACTTATATTAGAGTGGGTTTGTCGTGATGTTGATCTGCTTATATTGGAGTGGGTTTGCTGTGGTGTTAATCCACTTATATGTCGTGATGTTGATCTACTTTATGTAGATTAGTCGTGTTGTTAAGATTGAGTTGGACGTGGGGTTCATCTGTTTAAGAGAGAGTTTGACATGTTTTCGATCTACTTAATCTATTACAGTAAGTTCGACGTGGTGTTGATCACCTAAATGGTTTTTGTTATAGTTTTGTTGGTGTTGTTATATTTGCGTGGGTTTGGCGTGGTGTCGATCTATTTAGTTGGGTCTTTACGATCTTTTTGTTGCGTGAGGTGCCGTGTATCATTTCAAAGAATACTGTTGGGGTAGTTCTATAAACAAGTAAGCCTTGTACTTACAGCTAAATACGGTACTTATCTATCATTTTATTCTTTAACCAAAATGTGCAAATCAATCCAAAACGGAATTGAGAGTATTAAGGAATTGGCAGTGTGCAATATTCTAAAGTCGCGATCGTCTGCACCAGAAACGGAGCAGGTTAGAATGGCACTGTACTTAAACAAAGAAGACCAATAAATGGTGTTCAGTTGATGGTAGTTACTTAAATTGACTAATCTGCAGTTGTAATCTTATTGGTTTCAATGGCTCAGTCAAAGAAAGAAGATATATGCGTGTTTCCTCATGAAATTTATATTATGAATACGAATCGTTGATAAAGGAACGTTCTGTAGTGTAAAATGTCACTGTCCATATGCCATACTGTTGCTTATTTGTCAGTGATGTGGCTGTATAAAGGTTTATGTTAATTACAGGATCTTTGGTTAATAACTTAAAATACCTGTGGTTTAACACTTTTCATTAAGCCACATGTCACTGTGTACCAAACTGAGCAACGTGACATCTAAGCAATTAACAAAGCACCCAGCTTTGTGTAGTTGAGTCCAGGTCATTCACTATTTTGTCTTGAAACAGGTTTAAAAGTACTGCTGAATTGTTTGATGTGGTCTGTTATTGCTTTGATGATTTTTTCCGAAATCGTTTTCCGTTTAAACAGATGCCTAAAGGGTAAGTCGTCTGTGGTCTACACGACATATTCAAGGATCGATCTATAGATGTTGGCTATTGTGTTCTTAATGATATGTCAAATGCGGTATGCCTTGTATGTCCAAGTGACTCAGAATAAGTGCCTAGATATTTGAGGTTTGAGGTTAAAATCGTTCATTGATAATGACACGATATTTCTGCTCATAAGGGGTTTGTCGATGTACTACGTGATAACCACTGCTCATTGTTTGTGCATGACCATTTAAAAACGTTTTCGTTTGATAGCGTAGCGAATTTCCCGAACAACATAAGTTTTACGGATGTGAAATTGTATGATTCCATATCCAATGGAAATTACTGTTCCGCCCAAAGTTAGAGACCTATCACGTTGTACAGAGGCGAAACCTCACTGTTAGACTAGGCGGTTGCAGTAATAAATTTTAAGATTACGTGGCATCAAGTGGTGATTGAAATTTTGTTTTACGTTCTATAAAGGGATTTTTTTAAATAAAATTAAATGAACTAAAATAATGTAAAGTATGATCTACTGTGAGGAGATGAAACAACCAATGTGAAAAATCAAACGATTGGATGAATGTTGAGAAGTGAGTAATATGTTTAATTTTTTACACAACCTCATTTTCGTAAATTTTCGTTTTCAATTTTTCTACCTCCATCAAAAACAAAAATTTGTTTTATATCAATAAGTAGTCGGGTGTGGTTCGATACCTATGACTATTTCTATAGCAAATAAAATATTTTTACAAAATTTAATTGTTTTTCTTGTGAATTTATTATACAAGTGTCACGTGCTTATTTTTTAACGAAACGACGGTCTAGTGCTGCGGCAAAATTAAAAAAGTTTTAGAAATAATTACACAATAAAATATTGACATTTATATCCTATTTTTTAAATTTTATGAAATAAAGTATTCAAAAATTAAGATGTTATGGACAATTTTTGAATACTTAATGTGAAAAAAAATTAAGATGTAGCACATTACACTGACATGTATGTTGTAATCAAATTCAAAATGCATATGTTGCAGACCTGTCGAAAGTTTAACACTAAACTATCGTAAAAGCTTTGGCTGCCAAGTGGCCAGGGCATGAAAAGCTAGTAATCAAAAAGTTGTCGGCAGATACAAAGCAGCTGACGAGAAATAGCTAACTAGCTAACGAGGGGGGCGGGGCGAAATAAGCTTCCAATTCGGCACTTAAACGTAAGCTCAGTGTTAAACTTTCAACATCTCTGTACTGTATGTTATAAACACATACTGCGACCACTGATTATGAAACTTGCATTAGATATACAATGGCAATGTGGGATCCATCGGTGTGACTCAAGTTCTTCTGCAGGATGCGACTTCAGAAACAACTCAAATCGAACATACTAATCTATGTCCAAATCAAAATCCAGAGGCAAAGTAAAAACTTTGTAACTGACAAATTAGGTTAAATACGCAAGCTTCCATCAGTAAGCTCCTGTTTATCTAGCTACACATGTCACTTGTGTAATCAAAATTGGGTGAAAGGAACATGGGGCTATGGGACGTCAAATATAACCAGGGCAATCGTGGACACAGAGATATCAAACTTATCAACAATACTGTGATGACGGCCATAAACTTTTTGAGAGCCTTGATACGCCTAGGCTTGCAATATCCCTGGTCCAAGATGGGCAGACATTGATATTTGTTAATATATAATACAGTTGAATCTCTTTATCTTGAACTCCGCGGGGGATGAAAACAATTCGACTAACCCCAAGTTCGAGCTAAACGGAGTGCGAACAGAAATCAAAAGGGGTGGGTGGGCTTCGTGCTTTTGCCTGGAAGAAACTTTATTTTTCACTCTATGTTCACATTATCAGTTTAATGCGTTGTAACCGTACCAGTATATATTCAAGATCTGCTGATTTAAGGATTGATTTCTCTTATATGTATCTTCAGATGAATGACATTATTTTTCTTTAAATTAGTTCACTTTTTTCATTGTGTATTGAACTGCGCAACTATTGGAACAGCACAATTTGTTTTAATCGTATATACCTATACACAATTCATTGATACGTCACCATAGGTTTACTTCTTTTATCCTCATGTATCTGTTACTTATATATTATAGAAATCGGAATCGATTTTCGTCAATATATTTTATTCATTTCCATTTTGATTTAAACTTTTCATGATAGAATTCTCCAAAGAGGATATGATTTCACAAACATTGTATATGTTTAATTAAAAATTCTCAAAATGATATGTAACATCATTTGATGACATTGTCATATTAAGTTCGACGACCTCACTTACCTTAAATCTAGTTGTCATTGGATTACAGCATGACCTACTTTTTGGAATTGTTGGTGTCCTACAAAAGTACATCTAAATGGAATTTCCTCCTTACTTAGTTTTCTTAATGCATGTTAACACTCATTTTGATTTACGTATATTTATGCATTGTTCGTTTATTTATTTGATTGTTTAATTTGTTGTGATTTGTTGTCTTATTTGTTTGTTTAATTGTTCATTTTTGTTTGTTTCGATTTTGTTTGTTTGTTCGTATGTTGTGATTTGTTGTTTCATTTATTTGTTTGTTCATTTGTTTGTTGTTGTGGTTTGTTTGTTTGTTGTGATTTATGTGTTTGTTGTGATTTATGTGTTATTTACAAAATGTATTTGTTTGCTAGACAATTTATTTATTTATGTTTGTTGTCATTTGTTTTTATCTATTTGTCTCTTTGTTAATTTGTGCTTGCTGTGATTTGTTTGTTCGTTTTATTTGTTGTGATTTGTTTGTTCGTTTGTTTGTTGTGATTTGTTTGTTCGTTTGTTTGTTGTGATTTGTTGTCTTATTTGTTTTTCTGTCTGTTAATTTGTTGGTTTTTTGTGCTTGCTGTTCATTTGTTTGTTCCTTTGCTGTGATTCTGTTTTTCAAATCGGACAGTAGTTAAGTCTTTTTAATCGTAAATTTCATGAAAACAGAATCATAATATTTGAAAATTGTGTAAGTTCAAGAACTGACAACAAAGAACATGCATAATAAATTATAAGTTGAATTGAATTTTATTTGAAAACTTATCAATGAAAATATGCAAACAACTGACTTTTCGTTTCTCCGCTCACGGCAATTGTTATGGATATTTCACGGTTTTCTTCCATGAAATGAATACCCTGACACAGGTGAGTAAAATGATATTTCACCTACTATGTGCTCAAAAACAAAGACTACAATATTCCTTTTAAGGGAGAAATTTGTTGAAGAGAGTTCAGAATAGATTGATGCAATTTTCTTCAGGACAAGCGAACATCTATTTTATGACAATAATTTCTCGTCTAGAGTCCTTACCACAGTTATAACAAAGTGTTATCTACTGAAATGCTTCAATAACTTCTTTCAGTTCAACCTTTGGTCATTTAGAATATTTCTAAGAATTCCGTAACGACAATTTGCCTCCACATGATTAAATAATCAATCATTAATACAAAATAGTTATATCTACCCGGAAGACTGGGAGACCTTTTCCTCGAATCTGTTTTAATTAACAGTACACTGTGTATTATAGCGAGTAAGCTATTAATTAACAGTACGGATCCGTCGAAAGTTTTACATTGTGCTAACGAAAAGGAGTCGAATGTCGGTGTCCGAGATATAGATAGCTAGTGGTCGATAAGCTGCCAAATGATATATGGACAGGTACCGTCGAGACCTAGATAACCTGGGACCGAGACAAGTTGTCGATCGACATTTTATCGCTCGGTTAATGTTAAACTTTTGACAGTTCTGTATTGTAAAATCAGACCCATTAATAACAACATTGAACATAACTTCTGGGTTTCACTTTTGAACCATAATTACATTTTTATTAAACGTGGTTTTATATATTTATTACCCTTGTTTGAGTATCAATAAAAGGTGAACTAATGAATTAATTAACTTCTTCTCAATAGTCATTGATCTTTTTACTAATATTTTTAATTACAAACCAAATTGCTTACGGAAATCGGATACAACATACCAGAAGAAACTCAACTAATTGATCACGATTTGTAATGATGTTTTGATGTTATTTTAGGTTTCTTTGGTCGATAAACTTGGTACATGGACCATATCTAGCAACTTAAACGGAAAATTTTACTTAAAGGTTGTGAAACTGGGACAGTCTTTTTGAAATTGAAATACCCTCGTCTCCAATTTGACCTTGTGACCGTAGCCCTTGACCTATGCACCTAAATTTGGTATAGAATATATCGCCTAATGTTGATTTACATTTCTGACAAAGATCAAAATTCATCCACAGACAAGACATGGAAATGTGAAAAAACATCATTGTCCATAAAAGTAAGTTGGAAAACATCTTCAAAGGAGACCGGAGACGGTAAGTGCGAAATGGTTTTGGTAAGGGAATCGCGAAAATTAATAGCAGGGAATGAAGCTTGGTCAACGGTATTTCGCTCCTGGTGTTGTCGACTCGTTTCTGCATTAAACTGCTATTGGCAAAAGCAAAGATAATACTATCCTGTTAATTTATATCATTGACAATAACAAGGCAGACTCCTTAGAACTTTAACCTTTTCTAAGACGAACCGTAGAAAACGAAACCGATATGATATGCACGTGACCCGGTTTTGCTAGCAATTTTCCGAGTACTAACGAACTCAATTGTGTACGGAAATCGGGAACAACCTAGTTACAGAACTCTTCCTTGATGAACTAGCCTGATAATTATGGTTTGATGTCACCGTTGGTTTCATTAATCGATGAACATGTATGACAGTACTTAAGTCCTTACTATTCAGGGAGAAATATTGAGCTTAAAAATTAAGTTACGGTACGAACCAGTGTCGCCAACATAGATTGATTGATTGATTTACATCCCGGTCAAGAATACTCACTTATATTGAAACGTCACCTGTTATAAACGAACTGGCAGAAATATAGACCTTTGATTTGCAGAGCACACAGATGGTTCTTTAACGAGTTACGCCTTCTGTAACACGGAACGTCGGTTTTTAAGGTCCGAGTCGGTCATATTATAAATTTTTGATTTTTCTGAATCAAATATTCAAAAAATTATAATATGCAACTTTATAATTTTTTTAATATTTTATTCAGAAAGTTAAAAAAAATTATAATATGACTGTTTCCTCGACCTTTCCGATGACGACTGGTTCGAGAGGAGTGAAATACTACATGTACTAGTAGTTTTGAAATGAGGTTTAAACACCAATTTCCAATACATTCTATGTTTTATTGGTGGATCTATTTGGTATACCAGCTGAGAACTCGGTTTTTTAGGGAACAGTATCTAATTCGTGAATTACACACTGCGTCATCGTGTTAGTAAAATAATTTATATTCGACCTATTCTATAGAAATCGAAACGAGAGAATAAGCCACTTTTGGCCACTACAGGGGACACTTACTAGAAGCATCGAAACCAGACTGAGTATTAAATTGAATGTGATGGAAAAAACAACAACTGCTGTTTTTTATTTGTCATTAATTTGTATTCTTAATTTTCTTTTTGATAAAAGATTTCAATTAAAAAAATAAAAATGAACAAACAAACAATAAATAAATAAATAAATAAATAAATAAATAAATAAATAAATAAATAAGTCGTAGTCAAAAGTATAAAAGACAAAGTAACAATTGATCAAAAGCAATTTTAAAAACGTTACATAAGTTTACATTGAAATAAATAAATAAATAAAACCATAAACTCAATTTGCAAACAGTGAAAACAAATGAATAATCAAAACTACTTTTAACAGAAAAATTACAATCAAGTTGGTTAACAACATTCACAAATAATAGACATTTCGTATTTCATAATAATCAGAAAGTTTCTACAATTAATATCATGATTTTGTTTTAGTTGTATATATGTTTCTTCATGCAGCAAATTAATTAATTCTTTATTTTCATTACTTCGGTTTTCCCCGTGAGTTTTTTCAGTCTCCGGATCCCATTAATTCTTTATTTTTCTGACTTCGGTTTTACCAGTGACTCTGTTCTTCAGTCTCCGGATCCCTTTTCCAAGACTTCGGATAACTCCGGATTTATTGTCTGATTTTGGTTTAGGATAATATTCTTTGTTGTCTATACAATGCTGTTTCACTTCTATCTGCTCTACTGTCTTGTTGGCAATGTACCCAACCTGTGCTTCAGATGATTCATGTCTACAAATAAATAAAAGTAAACCACATATTATGTCAGTCACCATACACTATCCGTTTGGAAGTGAGAGAAATAACCGGAGGGATAAACTTCTTGGATTTTGTTAGAAACTTCGTGACCCATCGTGAAAATGGAAATAGTAAAGAGCACTAAAATCTCACAAAATGCACAAATTCTATTTGACTTACATAAAGCCGGGCTTGTCAAAAGAAAAATAATTGTTTTCTTATGCTTTCACGAATTGGTTAAACGCCCTGGCTCGACACAGTTCGAAACATTGTATAATTCAATGATTTTCAGTTCTGATAATGCGATAGAGTTAGTAAATGCAGTTTGTCAAGGATAGAATCCTTGATCATGTACACTCTTATCATCATATTAACACATCATGATCACTAAAAACAAACCTCAAGTAAGTCTGATAAGTGGGTGCTGGTCCCTTTGCCAAGAAAAGCTCCACTGGACATGGGCGATTGTAATGTCCACCAACTGGTCCCTCGTAAGCCATGGGGTAGATCTTCCAGAAACACTTATCACTAAATAAAGAATGTGGCATCTTGTAGCAATGTTACAATAACTATGCTAAATTCTGTGTTGTGTCGCTTTGCTTGCCGCCGCAATTGGTTGTCAAGCTGAATTGGGCGGATGTGCGTAATCCCATTGTCGTTGTGTTCCTGTGCCACTTTGCGTCATTTCCCGTCAACATTTTCCGTTCCAGACATGCGCAATAAAACGGCGGCTACTCAGAGCTATCGGTTTTGATTCTCTTGGAAGTTAATGCATCAAGTCGACATTTCAGCCACGATAAAATATTCAAGTACTGTTGAATTAAAAAATTTAATGACTTAAGCTTGCATTTGATTGATTGCATGTTGGTAATGTCGCAGCAGTGGTTTTTTAGTTTCTAAAATTCACCACTGGAATGTCATATTTATCAACACCGTACCGTCTATTGACACGATTACTAGTACACTGTCGTTAGATTATTTAAAAAAACTAACAGTATATATCGATATTCGAGGTTCCATTGAACCTTTCAACCTGTCGCTTATGCATTGAAGACTCTGTCAATAGAATCATCGTTTTCATATTTTATTTGGTAAATAAATAAAACGAACATTAAAATGATTAGCAAAGCAGCTTTACTGTGTGATAATATCGTCGTATAGCTTTAAAATCGGCAATATCCGGTGTACATTTCACCACAACGATGCATTGTGGAAGCTTTTAAGACTGCTTAATATGAATCAAGGTGGTCAGTTATGGAATTGTAGAGAAAAACGGGAATACTACAAAGAGCTGATATTTCAATCTTTACTGATTACGTTTCGGTTTTACAGCATGGTCAAGATTTCATGCATTTACATCGAGGTCAGCCAGTCGTCTAAAATAGTGGAGAAATTAGAACATCCAGACAAAACTATTGATATTCGATTGGCCAACTGGAGACGAACTCTTTCATCTCTGATCACTGAGTTGTCTTTGGTATATTTGTAATCCGTTATGCAGTGTCAAATACTATAGTACTAGTTCTGGTGTCAAACGCTTATTTTCAACTCTGAAACATTGCGGTAGCTTAGTTGTTAGAGTGCTCGCTCCGTACGTGGGAGGTCGTGGGTTCGATCCCAGGCCGGTTCTGACCCAAGACTTGAAAGTGGGTAGTGACTGTTCTTTCGCCACGCACTCGGCATTACGAAATGGAAGTTACGGTTCTTTCGGATGGGAATAATCTCTTAGGATTAATCCAAATACATGTTGTTTGTGCGTGAGTTGTACTAGTGTGTTTTATAGTTTGCCTCGTATTTGCGGGCACCAGGGTGACTTTAAGGTGCTGGTGAAGCTCATGGAGTCAGTATGCCGCAGACAAGTTACATTATATACTGACAAATTGTTCATTCTATAAACTCTTCGAGCCACCCCTATCCATTTATGGATAGCCAACTAATGACAGTGCCTTTCATTTCCTAGTTGGGACATACCTTCCAGTTTGCTTTGGAATGTCGGCGGTTTCCTCGAACTTTCGAATGCCTCGACAAGAGTGAAACACTAGTAGTTTTTACATGATTTCCAATACATTCTATGTTTTATTGGTGGATCTATTTGGTATACCAGTTGAGAACTCGGTTATATAGGGAACAGTATCTAATTTGTGAAGTATACATTGCGTCACCGTATTAGTAAAATACTTTATATTCGACCTATTCTTTAGAGATTGGAAAAGAATATGCCATATTGGCCGCTACAGAGGACGCTTACTAGAAGCCTTGAAACCAGACTGAGTATGAAATTGAATGTGACGGAAAACAACAAATACCACTGTTTTTGATTTGTCATTAATTTGTATTCTCGACTTTCTTTTTTTAAATGAAAGATTTCAATTTAAAAAAGATTAAACATAAATAAATAAATAAATAAATAAATAAATAAATAAATAAATAAATAAATAAATAGAATAAAAAATGAATAAATCGTAGTCAAATATATCACAGACAAAGTAACAATTGATCAGAAACAATTTTAAAAACGTTACATAAGTTTACATTAAAATAAATAAATAAATAAATAAATAAATAAATAAATAAATAAATAAATAAAAACCATAAAATTAATTTGCAAACAGTGAAGACAAATAAATAATCAAAACTAGTTTTAACGGAAAAACAGCAATCACTTTGTTTAACAATATTCACAAACGAAAGACATGAACAATTTGTATTTCATAACAATAATCAGAAAGTTTCTACAATTAACATCATGATTTTGTTTTAGCTGTATACACGTTTCTTCATACAGCAAATTCATTGTTTCTTTATTTTCATAACTTCGGTTTTTCCCATGACTGTTCTTCAGTCTCCAGATCCCATTAATTCTTTATTTTTCTGACTTAGGTTTTCCCGTGACTCTGTTCTTCAGTCTCCGGATCCCATTAATTCTTTATTTTTCTGACTTCGGTTTTACCCGTGACTCTGTTTTTCAGTCTCCGGATTCCTTTACCAAGACTTCGGATAACTCCGGATTTACTGTCTGATTTTGTTTTTGGGTTGTATTCTTTGTTGTCTATGCAATGTTGTTTAACTTCTATCTGCTCTACTGTTTTGTTTATAATACACCCAATCTGTGCTTCAGTTGATTCTTGTCTACAAATAAATAAAAGTAAACCACATATAATGTCAGTCACAATACACTATCCGTTTGTAAGTAAGGCGGATAACCGGAAATATAAACTTCTAGATTTTGCTGGAAACTTCGTGACCCATCGTGAAAATGGAAATAGAAAATAGCATTATAAACTCACAAATACTATTGGCTTTACATAAAGTAAAACCGCCCTGGTTCGACACAGTTCGAAATATTGTATAATTCAATGATTTTCGGTTCTGATTATTAAGCAGAATTGCCAAATAAACATGTAACAGAATTGGTAAATGCAGTTTGTTAAGGATATAACCCTTGATCACGTATACTCTTATCATTATATTAACACATCATGGTTACTTATAAACAAACCTCAAGTAAGTCTGATAAGTTGGTGCTGGTCCCTTTGCCAGGAAAAGCTCCACCGGACATGGGCGATTGTAATGCCCGCCAACTGGTCCCTCGTAAGCCATAGGGTAGATCTTCCAGAAACATTTATCACTAAATAAAGAATGTGGCATCTTGTAAAAATGGAAAAATGACTATGTAAAATCTATGTTGTGTCGCTTTGCTTGCCGCCGCTATTGGTTGTCAGGCTGCATTGGGCGGATGTGCGTCATCCCATTGTCGTCGTGCTCCTGTGCCACTTTGCGTCATTTCCCGTCAACATATTCCGTTCTCGTCATGCGCAATAAAACTGCTACTTTGAGCTCTCGGTTTCGAGGCACGTGTCTTCTAATAATTATTTTAGTCGTTTAGCTTTAAAATCGGCAATATCCGGTGTACGTTTCACCACCACAACGATGCATTGTGGAAGCTTAATACTGATTAGTGTAAAACAAGGTGGTCAGTTATGGAATTGTAGAAGAAAACGGGAATACTGCAAAGAGCCTATATTTCAGTTTTAACTGATTACATTTGGGTTTCACAACACAGTCAAGATTTTATTCACTTAGATCGAGGTTAGTCAGTCTTCTAAAATAGTGGAGATAACTATAGAGCATCCAGACAAAACCACTAAACTGATATGGGACCTGACATCCCGTTCACTCTTAATTAAGAGGATAGTGATGGAGGCGAACTGTTGCACCTCTGGCCACTCAGTTACCTTTGGTATGTTTGTGATCTGCAATATAATGTCTGTCGTGCATGATTTTTTTCCTTAACATTGTAAGAAAACTAGACCTAATGGTCCCGGCTAAAATTGCATTCCCAAACTTAACCATTGCCTTACATAATGATAACCGCGCAGTGCAACTGAGGTCCGCAATTTTCTGTCACTTCACCTATGCCGATGACGTCTCGGAATAAGTGAACTATTCTTGACTGGGGCGTAAAATTCCATTCAATCAACCAATCAGTAAAGAAAAAATATCAAAGACAACCCAATTAATGAAGATTTATTCCATATTTGAATGTTGCAGAGCCGGGCAGAATGTCCATAGGGACCATAAAATATTTTTTCTGTGGGTCTTTAAGCTAGATGATGAAAGCTTCAAATGTAAGATGCTTAAATCTTTCTCAAGATGATTTAATTTCCCAGTGTAGATCATATTCGTAGCGTCCCGCCTAGAGATGTCATTCATTGTATAGGAAAGGTGGTCCGTGGAAGCTGCTGGACATACCAGACGTGAAGACAACATCCGGTAAAGGAAGGTCTGGGGAAAACGAAAAGTTGCAGACGATGCATCTTGTGGTAGACCTGCAGGATGCAGAGTAGATATTCTGGACAGTCAAGTTGAGCATTTTCTTTTTTATGCAGGACATAACGATCTTGACAGTCAATGGACATGGTTTGAAAGAGGCGATAGTTTTTTGTAAGCATAAATCACCAGATATTGACTTACTTTTTACAGCAAACCAAATGTTGTTTCAGTTCAGCTAAACACCGTTTTATGGACTAATCAACAGATGCTACTCTGGCATTTTAAAATCAAATTGATATTCCCTAAATATTTCAGTTCCTTAGATCAAATGTAGCGGAACTGAGCTAGTCGTGGTGTTGTGTTGTAATACGTGATAATGGATTACGCACGTGGCGGATGTAGCTAGAGGTGCTTACCCTTCCGGAGCATCCGGCCTCACTTCCTTGATGGAAGTTAACGTGTCTATCCTGACTTGTCAGTTCTCAAGTTTTTACTTTGATGGATTGTGATTCGGACATGGATATGTATGTCTGTTTTTGATTACTGCCAGACTTTCTGGTCCAGAAATTTTAGCGATGTGGTGGAACACTCAGTTTTCACGCGGGATGGCCGGGTTTGGTGAGGAAGTGGGTTTTTTCTGGTGTTTCACAATGAAAGGGAAGAGGTTTGTTTCTGCTGTTGGTTACATATGAGTATGCATATATGCATCTATAATTATTTCATACATTTAAAACTAGAGCAGTCTTTTTAGAGACAAAAAACAGGATGAAGCTTAACTATTTTGAGTTAAGGGGCCAGCTCACTTTAGAAAGGAAGTTGTAATAGTTATAAATAGCTAAAATGTGTAAACATTAAGGGACCCAGGCCAATTTTTAGTAGCCATTGTTACGTTATGCAGTGGACATGGTATTGGGATGGTCTTCTTGTCTGTCAGACAGACAGTACTAGGTACACAATTTCTATATATGATACATCTCCCAAAAATTGCATACATGGGGTATGAAAAAGTTTAGATTGTATGGTACTCTGCTGTCAGTCTCTGTGACTATTCTGACATAACTGTTTCTTTGTACCTACAAAATGACATGGGTATATATTATAATTCATAGATTTTCATTTGTTTATCAATTGCTTTTTTTCAGAGTTTAAAAAATGAATAAAATATTTGGTACCCCACCAGAGCCTGTATTTAACCATGCAACTGTAGGTGTAGGTCCCGATATTCTGCAGGAATGGTTAAAGCAACTATCTGTTATAAACTCTACAAGGGTTCAAAAGGCTGGTTCCTTTCAGGTAAGTAATTCTTTAGGTTAGATTTAATTTTTAAAAAATGGTTACATCTTAAAATAGAAATTCCAACTTGTATATTGATAATTGAAATGAAATATTGGAAGTTTTAATTGCAACTTGATCAAATGTACCTGTAATTGCAATTACTCAACTTGCAGAAATGTGCACAGAAAAAGAAATGCACAACACAAGATACTTTTTCAGCAAACCACATACACTTCAAGAATAGTTGACCATCTTCTTTGGAACATGCTGGCTTAGCATGTGCTATATCAGGGTTCCAATGTGGTCATGTCTGACCAAGATTTGAAAATACTACAGATATTTAGAAATGAAAGTTATGGGGTCTTTTGAAGACAATCTTAAAAACTGATTCCCCATGTCATGGTAGGTGTGGCATGCTGAAGAACCCTCCTTGCACACTGCCCATGGTGCACTGCAAAGGTGAAATGTTTTGCAACTTTACCTATACTATAGCTGGTAATGTCTCTACATACCTGTATATATTCTTGACTTGGATGTAAAACCCCATTCAATCAAAGTGATTTTGTTTGGCTAAAATTACTACGGAATAAAGGTAGTTTTACATGGGGAAAAATGACTAAAAATTTCCCAATTAGACCACTAAAATGTTTAAAAACAACAGTGATATACTAGCAAATTCAACCATTCAAATTGTCACAAAATATCATCTTTGTATTGAGGATCCTTAGCTATTGCAAGCACGTCATAATCCAATTTGATATATATGTCAGAACTTTAAAATTTCCCGATCTCTGTTTTAAAAAAGAGAGCAAGATCACTGAATCAATATATCTTTTATGCATAGCTTTACTGTTATCATGATTAGGAAATAATATATAGAACATGTCGGGGTAGACAATTAATTAGAACATGCTTACTATCTCTCTAAAATTTGATCAGGAACTCGGATACACAAGATCAAAATAAAAAAAAAACATTATATGAAGTGATGTATAATGACTAATGACATGATCCTTACAAATATGTTGGAAGATTACAAGTTAAAGGCAGTTTTGTTATTGAATGTTCATATTTACTGGTATATTATTAGCTCACCTGGCCTAAAAGGCCATGTGAGCTTTTGCCATCACTTGGCGTCCGTCGTCGTCGTCATCATCCATCCGTCGTTAAAGATCAACTCCTCAGAAACCGCTGGGCCATTTGCAACCAAACTTTGTCACAACAGTCCTTGGGTGGTCTACTTTAAAAATTTTGTCGGACATGTCCGCACCTAATCCAAGATGGCCGCCAGCGGGGACCATAGATTAACATTGGACCCTATGGGAAAATATGTTCAAAGATATTTTTCTCTGAAACTACTAAGCCAATTGGAACCAAACTTGGTCACAGTAGTCCTTAGATGGTACCTTCTGAAACCGTTGTTTTTTAAAGTCTCTACTAATCCAAGATGGCAGCCAGCGGGGAACATAGTTTAACATTGGACCCTATGGGAACAATATCAAAGATCTTTTTCTCTAAAACCCTTTAGCCAATGGGAACCAAACTTGGCCACAATAGTCTTTGAATGGTCCCCTACAACATTGGTGTTTTTGAGGGCCGCACCAAATCCAAGATGGCCACCAGTGGAGAACATATTTTAACTTTGGACCTTATGGGAAAATACGTTCAAAGATATTTTTCTCTAAAACTACTGAGCCAATTGGAACCAAACTTGGTCACAGTAGTCCTTAGATGGTACCTTCTGAAACCGGTGTTTTTTCAAGTCTCTACTAATCCAAGATGGCGGCCAGCGGGGAACATAGGTTAACATTGGACCCTATGGGAACAATATCAAAGATCTTTTTCTCTAAAACCCTTTAGCCAATGGGAACCAAACTTGGTCACAATAGTCTTTTAATGGACCCCTTCAACATTGGGGTTTTTGAGGGCCGCACCAAATCCAAGGTGGCCGCCAGCGGAGAACATATTTTAACATTGGACCTTATGGGAAAATATGTTCAAAGATATTTTTCTCTGAAAGTACTGAGCCAATTGGAACGAAACTTGGTCATAGTAGCCCTTAGATGGTACCTTCTAAAACTGGTGTTTTTTTAAGTCGGCACCTGATCCAAGATGGCCGCCAACAGGGAACATAGGTTAACATTGGACCCTATGGGAACAATTTCTAAGATCTTTTTCTCTAAAACCCCTAAGCCAATTGGAACCAAACTTGGCCACAATAGTCTTTGGGTGGCCCCCTACAACATTGGTGTTTTTGAGAGCCACACAAAATCCAAGATGGCCGTCAGTGGAGAACATATTTTAACATTGGACCCTATGGGAAAATATGTTCAAACATATTTTTCTCTGAAACTACTGAGTCAATTGGAACCAAAATTGGCCACAATAGTCATTAGGTCTTTACATTTTGTATTTTAAAATAACATCTGCATTTTATAAATCAACTCCTGTGAAACCACTTGGCCTATTGCAACCAAACTTTGTGACAATAGTTCTTGTGTGGTCTACCTGAAATATTGTGTCCGACATGTTCATACGTAATCCAAGGTGGCCACCATAGTACATCAGTCAGACTGCCTTATGTATTTTGTCCTTGACCTTAATTTCATGGTCCATTGACCGGTTTTTGGATAAGGAAAATTTTTCAGGTATTATGCATGAAAAGTCGATGATACTTGGTATGTATTGTCTCAAAATTTTGAAATATGGTTTAGTTTTGAAAGGAAATAATATTGAAATTTTGTGATAGAAATAAATATTGTGTAATAAATTTTAAGCATTTATTTAAACATTAGACAATATGTTGATTTTCATTCTGCAACAACTCTACCTAGGTGAGCTATTCAGGCTCCTGGGAGCCTCTAGTTATTATTAAGATTTGGTTTACTTACACTGCCTTTGATAAACAATTCTTCTTAAAAATAGACCTGTCATTGATGGATCCATATAACCCTATGTTGTTGTTTTTATTTTTTTTATAAAATGCATATATATTTATATGTCTGTATGTGTGTCCTTGATAGTAAGCCATTAGTGATACTGTTTAAAGTACATCATGCCATATATTTTTTATTTTTAAATTTCAGGGTTTGTTTATGGATGGTGATTCTTCAACATTTCTCTTTCATTTATGTCAGCGCTTCAAAATGGCAACAGAATCTAAATATCTAGCTCTGGAACTATTTGATAGGTTGTAATCTTAAGTAATATTTATAATTAACATATTTCTCTACTTTAGATACTGTATATGTATTAATGTTAGCATATATTCATGAATTATAGTGGGGTTTTTTATTTTTTTTTTTTTTCTTTTTACGTAAAAAATATATATAATACACATATCAACAATAAATTTGCAAATAAATAAATAAAAACTAATTAATAAATACAGAAGTTAACAGTCAAGATTCTTGCACATATATATAGGCAGTCAGTTCTGGGATGGTGGATGAAATCGGAGTACCCATGGAGAGGATAAACTTGATCACACTTGGTTCTGCCCAAGTGGAATTTGAACCTAGATGGTGAGAGGTACAAGTGCACGCTTTTAACAACACAACCACCAAGATCCTTCATACATTACAGTCTTAGATAAATTTTATGCAATTTAATTTTATATAAAAATAAATTCAATCTAGGATGCAATTTAAAAAAGGATACATGTATGGCTACTTGTAAGACTTCAATGTTTGTTAATTTTTAGCTTATATGATTTAACATGCACATAAGTGAGATAAACTTGATTTCATTTGAACAGTAGTACCTAATGAATTGTTCCCAAAAATATTCTTGAATTATGGTATACTACACAGATTTGTAATAACTTTTGTTAAAACCATAATTATACCCCCACAAACTAGTTTGAGGGGATATATAGGAATCACTGTGTCTGTCTGTCTGTCCGTGTAAAATTATGTCTGGGCCATATCTCATCAATGCTTTGGACGACTCTCATGAGACTTCACATGAATAATCTTCATGGTCCAAAGGTGTGTCATGACTTTGAACCAAGGTCATATCGGAAAGGTCAAGGTCGCAGGAAAATGTTGGGGGTGGAACGTATTTGGCTCTCAAAAGACAGTTCTCGTTTATTTTTGGTAAGAATTCGGATATTTTGTTATTTTTGTTAGGTTTATGCTACAACACATTGAGGATCTATATAATCATGTTCTGAAGTCTGGCAGTAAAGCATCAAAGATGAAAAAAGATTGGCTTGCCATACAAGAACGTATAAAAAGTCAGATTCATTTACGGATGGTGTCCTGTTGTCAGATAGCCAGTAAAGTCACATCACATTACAGAGTAAGTATATATGATGTCTCATTGGCAGATAGCCATAACATAATGGATGGTGTTCTGTTGCAAGATAAGCCAGTAAATTCACATGCCTACTTTATGAAATCAACTCTTCCTACAGTTTTAAATCAAGAACCATAAAACTTCACATAATGCTTCTATGTATATCTATTAATGGTTAAAATTTCTGCCACTTCATTTATAGCTGGTCATATTTCGATATAACTGAAATATTCTTGACTGGGACATAAAACTATTTAATCAATCAATCAATCAATCAACCATGCATTTATTCAATCAACTTGCAAGTATTGCATTAAAATTGGAAAATATGTTTTACTTACATTCCATCTACCGGTATATATATTCAAAATATATAGATAAAGCAATACATGTTATGATTTACATGAAGTTAAATTAAAATTTTGAACTGGAAAAAAACATATTGAGGTGTTGCTTGTTACAGTGTGAATAATGTCAACACTTCAATTAATATTGATTTTAGCATGATGCAAGTGAATTTAGCATTTGTCATCATTATCTTCAAATGAAATATGCCAGAAATTAGTGATTGACTAATATGTCTAAGATATGATCATTACATGCATCATAATTCCGAGATAGAATTTGTTAAGGAATGTAGCAATTCTGTCTGTCAACTCAATCATCCATCAATATGATCAATTGAAAATGATTTTGTTTCTTTTTAATTACTACCAATACTCCCAGTAGCCTATATTTATAACCTTTTAGATATTGATTTCAGAGGTGGGTTATTGCATGTTATTGAAATGGGTTACATATTTTCATTATTAAAGCAAGTTTTCCCAGCAGTTACAAAACTCTTAATGTTTTTTACAATATAAAGTGTATGCCTAAGTGTTTAATCACAGAGAGAAAGAGAGAGGTTTCACACACACACTCTCACTTGCTCTGAAAATAGTCTTTTTTTAAATGACAGTAATAGACATTGTCTTAACCGCATCATAAACTTGCATGTACACATTTTGCAACTCCCAATTTCACCAAACATCCATCCATTGACACTAAAGTCAGTGTACACAAGTACATGTTGTACCTACTATGAATTAGTTATACAATATATCAGGTGGTAAGTAAAGAATGAGTTCGTAAAGCAATTACTGCGGTAGCTCAGTTGGCAGACTGCTCAGGTTGTATGTGGGAGATTGTGGGTTTGAACCTTAGCCAGGTTTGTCTAAGACTTGAAAATAAGTACCGACTGTTTGCCAAGCACTTAGCATTCTGAAATGAAAGTCACAGGGTTCTTCAGAAAATAACTACTTGTGTCATGACAGATATGACACAAGAAAGAACACTGCATATTACCCTGAGCACACAACAAATTTAAAAAAAAAATTGCCACTTCACCTATAGTTGGTGACTTCTCAATATACATGTAATTGAAATATTTTTGATTGGGACATAAAACTCCACTCTATCTATAAAACAATGAATTGAAATATGCAGTGATTTTCATCTTTCATATTAATAATTTTGTTAGTTCTATTCCAGATTGTCTCTGTACATAAAGCCAAGCAGTTTCTAATTGATTCTGGATATCGGTACACATCAAACAGTATTCTGCAGTCAGAATTGAGAATACTCAAGACACTTAATTATCAAACATCTACTCCATCTGTGTTGACTTATGTTGAAACTATATTAGAAGTTTTAGGTAAGCTTTATATCTATAAGTAAAAGTTACATACCTATTATTGCACATGAAGGCACAGCTATAGCATGTATAAATGAAACAAAATTAATAATAATGTTTTCTTCTAAACCTAAACTTGGAGGTAGTGCCACTGTGGTGATGCATTTTGAATTCTACAGAGATCAAATTACTGAAATGCTATCAAATGACAAATTCTACAAATTAAAGCAAATGGCAATCAGGATATGATGACGATGTGAAAGATTTAGATATTAATTAACAAACATTAAATGCCATCGAATATAATGGAAAAAGTAATGGACTATCTCATGCACTTTGGTTTTAAAGAGAGTAATTTCTACATTTCTACAGTTTACCAAAAATTCATTAATCGAGAAAATTAAGGGAGCCATACATTCACAAAATGCTATGTGTAGCAGTCTGGACGATCTTCAATTTATAACCATTGTAAGTGGCCCAAACACCTCCATCCATAGACTAATTAGCAATCTATTGGCTGATCTTATCTATAATGGCTAATCTTTTAAAAATGTTATTTGTAAAGTAAAAAGTTATGTCTGGGATGATTTAGACATTTTAAACCACCTTTCAAAGATGTTAAATCCAAATGCCAAGTTATTAACATCTGATATTGTCAACCTCTACTAATATTACGTCTGAACTAGGATTGAAAGCACTAGATTACTACAGGATTACAAAATTTCCAGAAAATATCAACAGTAGGTTTAAGAAGAATTCATATTAGAGGCAGCAGAATTAGTACTAACTAATAACACATTCACATTCAGTGATGAGCATTATAAATCAATTAAAAAGAAATAATATCAGCAAGTTTTAGGTTACTCAATTTCACTAGGAGTAATTCAGTGATTGAATTACCCAGATGGTATTGCTTCAGAGATGCAGGGTGGTCTGGGTGGTACAAAGTATGTATACAAGGGATTCTGCTGACCCCACAGAAAACTTATTGAACCAAAACTTTTAAAGGTCACCGGTCACCAAATTTATCAATTTTGTATTTTGCATTCCTATGGGTCGAATAGTCAATATTGATGTGTCTGACGGTTTCCCACGCCTTATATTTACCTGTAATACACTAAAACCTTACCTTAACGAACTGCTAATACTCGGTAGTTTCCGACACCGCTCGTAACTTTCCGGCGACCTAATTGATGACGTACATGGTGTTAAGCTGCTTAGAAAAGACACATGTATCAATATAATACATGTGGGTTTGTGTGGCGTTTTGAAGGGTTTTAAAGTTTGATTTCAAATCAAAATGATATATTTTGTGAAGATTGGATATAATAAAATCACAATGACCGATGAACATGTTTTTTCCACAAATTTTAGAAGAAATTAAAGCCAGATTTACAAGGTCCTTCATGCAGCTTTTTAATTGTTTTGAATGTATTTAGATTAAACATTACGAGATAATATAAGTCAGGGAAATAAGAGTGGTAAAATCATTTAAGACCATTCTAATTATTATGAATGAATTCAGTCAAATATATAGATTTTAAACAATTTTAATTTTCAAAATTAATTTAATTCCGTTATTCAAGCAGTTCACCAATTCAAACGTTCAAACAGAGACATATGTCTTGTTCAAATTAACTTATCTAATTTAACTTTCAGAATCCATCAAAAATGACAAATAACATTTACCTGGTATATCAGAAAGATATACGCACGTGTCAATTAATGTTGCATATTGTAAGGTAAACTCTGTTGATTACAGGTGGTAGATGTCTACCTCTAAACAGGATGTTTCTCAATGTAGCATATTGATAATCTCTTAATTACTGGTATGTGAGAGGGTGTAAATCACACTCTGAACGATATTAAGTTATTGTGAATAAATGAAAGTTTCACTGAGTTTTGAGTCCTTAGTCGAGCATAATCCCACTGGTATCACATTTTGATGACGTTCTTTTCATTCCATTAAAATTAAGCGTAATAAAGTTATAATATGAATTTTTTTATGTTATCATGGAAGCAGTAATGGTGATGATTTTTATAATTATTATTAAACTTACTGCGAATAAGGAATAGGAAGCTATTGAATGGAAAGTGTTTTCATATTTAAGTAATACGGGGGTTAAATAATTTGAGAGACAATAAGATTTTTTTAAAACCTGTATAATAAATCATTGATTTTAATCTAAAAAGGAATTAAAAATAAGACACTTTCGAAAACAAATATGAAATTAAAATCAATTGGAGGTCATAATATAGCTGTACTAGAGAGAAGAAAAGTTTTTTTAAATAAAAAACAAACATTTGGATTCTTTTTATTATTCCTTATGATAAATAGATAAAAATGAATAAATAAATAAATAACTCAGAGATATGTAAAGATAATTAAAATGATATTAAATATTAATGAAAATTAAAATGAACAATTTAAAAAAAAAACAAAACAGAATTTGAGTTCTTTTATTATTTGTTGTGATAAATAAATAAATAAATAAATTAATAAATAAATCATTTAATAAATAAATAAATAAATCATTTAATAAAGAAATAATTCAAAGAGATATGTGAAGATAATTAAAATGATATTAAATATAAATGAAAATTTAGATGAACAATATTTTAAATAAAAAACCGAAATTTGGGTTCTTTTATTATTTGTTATGATAAATAGAAATAAATAAATAAATAAATAAATAAATAAATAAATAAATAAATAAATAAATAAATAAATAAATAAATAAATAAATAAATAAATTTCAAAAGCAACGTAAAATTATGGTTTGTAAAAGTATTAGTACTAGTATATCATACTTAGAGCAAATACAATTATAGTTATTTCTTTCTTTATTTATTTCTTATTATGTTTATTTTTTATTTATTTTTTTTGCTAAAGGAAACTGAAATACCCAATGCTAAAAAATAAATAAATATATAAAAACACTAGAAGTTATTTCTGATATATCTGTGTAATAAATGCAGTTCACTATACAAGCTTCATTTACTAAATAGCTTGGATAACACCTTCTGCGTCACTTCCGGTTTTGTGCCCTTTTACTACCAAAGGGAGATAACACGGTTTTTCGACAGTTTCAGGACTTTAATTTACGCTGTAGAAAAGGACAGAAATGATTAAAAAATGTTATTTGTGGCTAAATCGACTTTTTATGATGTAATCTTTCAGAAAATAGTACTTAAAAAAATTCGGTTTTTGGTGACCGGTGACCTTTAAATTGAACACTATATGTTCTGCTCCAAACAGGAGTTACGTTTTCCAATATTAAGTTTATGAACAAGTTTCTAGAGCTCATAAATTTTGTCTCAAATTCAAATCATAGAAAATTCTTAAAGGTTAAACTAAAGAGGAGACATTGTTAGTCCAGACTTCTTCAGATTTGTTCAGAATGGTCCTCTAAAAGCTACATTAAGTTTATTATCTTTAATGTTGGGTAAATAAATCAGCCACAAAGTCAAATCATAAAAATTTCTGTTAACACTCTATAAAGGTCATATGCTTTGCTGAACTTCATCAGATTTGTTCATAATGTTATTATTGACAAAGAATAAGAGGTCTATGGCAATTCATATAGCAGTCATGTTTTGTCAAATACAATTTCACTAAGCTCAACAATATAAACACCTGATATCGTGTTAACACACTAGAAAACAAATGTTATTACCAATGTTTATCTAACTTATCCAAATTTGTCTTCTTGACATAAACAAGACCAAGTGTGCATTTGGGTTATGTTGGATAATAACTAAGTATGTCAAAGTATTAAATGTAGAACCTTATAGAGGTTACATTTATCCAGAATACAGACTAATGTAAATTATTCTCAGGTGAGCACTCAGGGCCTTTATTAACTTCTTGTTATCCCCTCCCAAACTAAGTTTGGCCCCTACATTCATATGTATGTTATGCTTTCCTAGTCAGCACTCTAACAACTTTAATTCTGAACAGAATTTAATAAAACTTGATTCAAGAGTTTATCATGGTAATATCTTAGACAAGTTTGTCTTTTATAACTGGCAAACCTGATTTGACAGAGTTATTGCCCTTTGTTTATTTGAGTGAAATATTTCTGTCAGCACTAACAACTTTAGTTCATGTTTTGTAACCCACACTTGGTATACAAGTATTACAATACTCCATTGCGAGGGGATTTATAGTACATGTATCACTTGTGATGTTAATTAGTAAATAAGTTCACTGTAACCCTCTAATCTTTTATGTTTTTTAAAGGTAAATGGATTAATTTTGGATTTGACACTTAGTAGGTCAAAGGTTATAAAATGTGCCTTAATTTTCAGTATTTGCAATTCTGGATATCTAAGGGAGATAATTTGTTAGTCTCTTTATTATGCATAATGAATTTCAGGATAGGTATATAATCTTTATTCTTCATTAACTTATTAACTTTATTAAATTTGGAAAGGTTTATGAACTTTATTCTTCATTAACTTATTTTGCAATAAAGAAGTATTTTGATTTAATTGATGATGATATTAACATTTATCTATCATTAGACAAGTTCTTCTACCTGATCTGACAAAATATAAATTTTATGGAACACGTATGATACAGAATCTTGGCGGTAAAGTACACATGCACTTTTAGTTGGATTACCCATTGTGACGTCATTTGGGAATCTCAAATTTGTCAAATGTAAATAATGACGTCATTACTACAGAATATACGTCATGACATAGTTAATTCTTTTTCTATGGTAAAATATAATTTTTTTCACATAAATTGGCATTTTTTTATTTTGATTAACTTAATTAGAAATGTTAGATAAAAATATGATATACATAATGTGTATGTACAACCTTTCGTACCAGGTCTCATTCTTTTTCCAGTATCCGTATCACTACTGAAAAAGGACATGACCTGATATGAAGGGTTGTACATACAAACTGTGTATATATATGTACAGTCAAACCTGTCTATAAAGGCCATCCAAGGGAACCAGTAAAAGTGGCCTTTATGGGCAGGGGGCCTTTATATACAGGTTCAAATAATATGAATAAAGAACCATTTGGATCAAATTCTATTGGCCTTTATAAGCAGGTGGTCCTTATATACAGGTGGCCTTTAAGGCAGATTGTAATATGTACATATTACCATGTAGACTAATATGTTGCACATCAGTGTATATGATGTATCCATTGATGGGGAAACCTTGAAATCTTCAGCATGGTCTGATTGTAATGTTTGTAAGTAGTTATTGATAAAAACCAGGTTCCTATGCACTGAAAAAATCTTTAATATTTTGAAAAATTCTACGTCAGGAAAAACCATCAAAAAGTTAATTCTATACTATTAAATGAGCTTAAAAGTGAAGGTTTATATATCATATTTATTAAATGGGTTTATGAAAAAATATGCCACAAGCCTTGGTAAATGTCATATTTAATTAGTGAAGGATTTATGAGTTTAATAAATATCATACTAAACCATCATTATAAGGTTAAGATTCTGTTTATAACATCATTGGAAATAGTGATGTATATTTTCTCTGATGGCAGATGCCATATATGTACAAGTACCCCGGTAGTAGAAGCAGGTGGTTCCTATCTAGGTCAGACAATTGCAAATTACCTTTAAAAACCTTAAAAACAATGCCAAAGTAGTTTCATAATATTATTTAGTTCCTAATTTGTGAGTTTTTGTGAAATTAATTACAGTAAATAACCTCATTATAATGCCCTTCAATAACTTTGTCACATCACTTAACACTACTGAATTTTAAAGTTCCAATACCCATTTCTTCTATCTTCTTTATAAGCTCCTCTCATTTTATCACCAAACCCGTTTATAACAACAAAATTTGACTAAAAAATTGAACATGTCATCAAGTTTTGCTATAATAAAAAGGTGTGTACCTAATAAAATGCCAAAATTTTTTATTTATATTATGATATATTTTTTTTATTTAGTCTTCCATCTTAGAAAGTGGTAAATCAACAAAATATCTTTAAAAAAAATCCTGGAATTTTTTGCAAAAAAAGAATTTGGTATCTGAATTACATGTACTGGTACATATAAAATTGTAGAGGGTTTCTAGTTTTGTTGTATTTACACTATTCATGACATTACTTATTTTTCTTGATAATATCTTTGGCAGATGCTATAATTTGTATGAATGTGCTTGCTAATAACTCTTTGTTATTATGAAATATTGCCATCAACATAAAACAAACCTCAGCATAAATGGTGTTATTTAGAATATTATTACTAGTACATAGGCGTAGGAAGGTTTTTAATATTGGGGGGGCCAAACCGAAGCTATGTCTATGTCGTGCCGCAGGTACGACCTCGTGCCTATGGCACGAGGCGGGGAGAATATGAGAGGGGTGCTAAACCCCTCGCATAGGAGGGGGTCCGGGGGGCCTCCCCCGGAAATTTTTAAAACTAAGTCCTCTTTAGACGCATTTTCAATGTATTGCGCATCGTTTTGATAGGTAAAAATACTGTGATATCAAGGCAAGATAATATAAAATAACTGTATGACACAAGTTCCATAATCAATCTCTCTCATTGGTGATGATCCAGAATTTTAGAAAGGGGGCGTATAATGTGAAAGCCGAAGGCTTGAACCTTCTAGGGGGGTTCGGATTTTGAAAAAGTGGCGCAAAATCCTGCATTCTGGTGCAATCTGAGCTGAACAATATGTATTATATGCGACAAAAGGGGGAGGGGTACGCCCCCCGCTGAATCCGCCACTGGATATGGGGGTACCCCGGGAAATTTTGACGCTTTTTTACAAGTATAATGATGAAATTGATAATTGATTGGTTACCAGATGGATATTTCCTGTTAAAGCTCTTGGTTTTTTGGTTTTTTTTCTATTTTTTAGCATGATACAAAATTCCACACAATATATTGCGGGGGCCTGGCCCCCCCTTCTCTGACATTGGGGGGGCCCGGCCCCCGCTGGCCCCCCCTGCTCCTACGCCTATGTAGTATTAAGAACAAAATGTTTAAACATTTGTTAGGTCATAATGAACCTGGGACAGAAGTTAAGGTCTACCATTCTATAGCTTTAAAAGTCTTGGACATTGTCTACATGAGATACAATGAGATATACAAGAGATTATTACAAGTTACGACACAACAGCATACACCACCGTCAGACATTAAGTAAGTATTTATTTTGTAAGAAAATTTCTACATTTTTAGCTCTCCTGACGAAAGGTCTTGTCAGCTTATGGCATAGTTTAGCCTGTGTGCGAGCATAAATATATGTATGTGTTGTTCATGTTGTTAACACCTATTTTCTATTTCTTCTCAGAAACTACCGTTACTGTACAAATTCTAATGTAACTTGGTCAGAAGTATCTATGGGCTTGTGCAATTCAGATTTATTCATGGCATTGACATGACTACAAAACCTAGGTAACTCGGAAGATTTGCTTGGTTTTCACTTCCACTGTAACTTACTTTAAAATCAAAATAAATCAAATAAAACTTGTTACAACTAAATTTATATCATCAGTTCTACAACTAACATAGACAGAATTTTTGTAGGCATGTCACTGGTTCACGCTACATTAGCGTTAATCACTGGTGCAATTCAGATTTATTTATGACATTGGCATGACTACAAAACCTGGGTACCTCGGAAAATTTGCTTGGTTTTTACTTCCACTGAAACTTACTTCAAATCAAAATTTAAAAAAATGAATAAATAAAAACAAAAAAAATAAATAAAACTTGACTGAATTAAACATGATATAAAAAATGAAGTTACAAGTTATCCAGCAGTATAGAATGACAGACTGTGACAGAACCATTGTTAGGAATGTTAATTTTTGTAAAATTCAAATACATGAATAGATTTATTTTACAGATGTCTTTTAAATCTGAAAATTTTCACATTTGTTTTATTTCGGCATTAATTTGTGACTGTTACAAAATCCAAAAATAAAACTTTTAGACGATTTACTTTTGATATAATTCACTTGCATTTCTACTGACCGTCATCTGATCATGCAAAAATAAAAGCACACATGCAGATATCTCGACAGTTTTCACAAAAATAACCAATGCGAAAATTTCCTGAATCGCTGTATAATTCCATGTACTGCCTTAATTCTTTGGTACCAGTCTTTATAGGAAAGCTAATTAGCAGGACATGAAACCATATAACTTAATTGCATATCATCTTCAGTTTCAAAAGAGACATTAATATAGTAACTAAACTTCATAATTACCAATATCAGCACAACAGTTAAGCAGAAAACATTAATTAAAAAAGGACATTAAGTAACACATTATTTCACCTTTTTCATGCACACTTGTTGTTTCAATGTTTCACAGTTAGTTAACTTGTACTTGTGGTGTCAATGACATATTTGATCCTGCTCATCTAATTAATCAGTTATTTACTATATAAATTACTTCACGGATCATAGAGCATGATCATACTTCTCTGGTCATTATAATCGGAAATATTATCTCGTTAAGTTGATGCAGTTGAATAAACATCTTACCAGCACTAATGATATTTCTAGCATTTTTCATAAGACATAATTGTTTTTTATATGTCTGTTCGCCCAAGCATCTCACTATAATATAGGGTGAGGTTGTTCAAAGGTATGTTTGTTTAACAAGTTCATGAGTGAAAATTTTGTTTTTGACATATACAAAAGTGCAAATAATTACTTTTATTAGTTAGTGTACGTGACTAATGTTTACATTTGTTTATTTGCAATGGAAACATTCTGTTTACTGGGAATGTTTTTAATTTGCACTAATGAACTGGTTACAGTGAGGTTTGAACAACCAGGCCCAGAGTCCAGAACTTTTACTAATTACCCATTTTGATGATGCTTGGATTCGATTGACATTATGGAGCACCTTGCTTCACTACCCTGGTGGAAATTCACATTTTATACTTAATATGCCAGTATTCAAATTTTTCCCTTGGATGTGGGATTGTGATTTGAACATGGATAAGTATTTTTGTTGTTGATTTTGCCTCTAATTTCCATGTGAAACAGAAACTAATAATAATTCTTCTCCACTTTGCAAAGCTTGCTATATTCTATGCCATCATCTGCAGCATGCTAGTTGTAATCGGTATTCTTTCTTTTCATTTTCTCATTTTTACAATTTTCAATTACACTCCAAAGTATTCTTTGATCTTCTTCTATACTTTTTTCTTGGTAAATGCCATGGTAATGCTTATGATACTTATGTATTTTTATTATATACAGGTCTAACAAGTTCACCAAATTTAATACCGTATTTTTGTTCCCGAATGTCTAGAGTTTATACTGTGGTGGGATATTTTGCTTGCTCAAAAATGCTCTTGATGGTCATGCAGATCTAGAGTTATCCCTCTTACCGGGTGTTATGCAAGCTTGAAAAAATTATTAGCAATTATTATGGAAAATTCTTTTGTATTTACACCACTATTGTGTCTCAGTGGGATGAGTGCTCTCTTTGTATGTGAGAGGTTGGGGATTGAACCACCTGACCAAGACTTGAAAAATGAAGTGACTGTTCTTTCACCAAGCACTCGCAATTTTAGAAATTTTAGAAGGTCACAGGTTCCTTTAAAAGAGACCTTAAAAGTTAAAAACTGATGCCCCATGCAATGGTAGCTGTAGCATGCTGAAACACTGCAAAGGTGAAAATTTCTGCTATTTTACCTATAGCTGGTGATATCTTGATATTATAAGTTATACAGGGCTTTGGCAGGTTACACGGCCCCATGTACCCCGACAAAGATTTATGTACCCTGAGCCACAGGCGAAGGGTTCATTTATCTTTGAAGGGGTACATGGGGCTGTGTAACCTGCCAAAGCCCTGTATAACGTTTTTGTCACCCTTCAAAGTGTTACCAGTTGGATCTTTTGAAAAATTCCATTTCGTATTTTGTGTGACTTGCGTACGCTGTCACCATGTTTGTTTACCGTAACTAGACGTCAGCGATGTACGAGTTACTTCCCTTTTACCGCTTAACGTCGCCTGCGATCATGTACCCCGGCAGATTTCCAAACATAGTTCTATGTACCCCGGCAAGTTAACCAATCGCTATGCGAGAAATTTCTTTGAAGGGTGACATTTAATCTAAATATTCTTGATTTGGACATAAACCCCATTTTATCAATCAATCTTTTGTTTTTACAGGAAGAAATTTACAGCAGTAAGATTAGATAGGATGTTGTTATCTGTGTGTGTAATAACTGCTTCAGTATATATAACAGACCAGTTATCAGCCGACAAAGTTATAGAACAACTTCACCAGATTACACAAGTACCCAAGGAAGATATACTAGATTTATCGACAGTTATTATTGAATTAGTCATGGAAAATTTTGTATCATTCTCCTCAACAAAACATTGATTATTTCATATGAAGTTAAAATACAGTAGTGATGTCATAGATAAAATCTACACAAAGTTTAAGGTAACTTGAAAGTTGAAGCAACTTTTCTGCATATTTATTTATTAATGAAGAACAATATTCATGTATAGAAGTTGACAAGAAAACTTAAAAGTAACATGATGACAGTTAGTATCCCTTTAGATTTTACTGAATCAAAGTCTGACAAAAAGAAAAAAAAAATTCATTGTTTTTACCCTTAGAACAATTGCTGAGCTTGTCAGTATATGTAATTTTATTGACATGTACCAGGTATAGTGTGTCAAGTTTGAATATGACCTGGCCATTTGACCTTTAATTTAAATATTCAAACATACATATCCATTGCATTATTAAGGTAATATATAAAGTTGATATATAAGGATAGATGATAGTAATACTGGATATCGGATGTATATGGTAATGAAACATGCTGTCTTCCCTAATTCACAATCTAAAGTCAGCCAGGTCAAACTTGATGCACTATACTGTTATGTACATGTCAGGCCTGTCAAAAGTTTAACACTGATGCTAATGATATGGTGCAGAATTGGCAGTTCATGTTTGCACCTTGCTATCTATATCTTAATTGACAGCTTTTTGGCAGCTGCTACCTACCGGTATATCTTTTTAGTCACTAGTTACATATATCGATATCTCTGTCACTCGACAGTCAAGCCTTGCCTTCTTTTTGTTAGCTCAGTGTTACACTTTTGACAGGTCTGTACTGTAGCACTCTCTTCCATCAGCAATTTCATTTTATTATATATGTAAACCTTCATATATCACAAAATTTTGAAATTGTTGTTTTAAGCTTAATTTTCGTAGATTCGGGATTTTTGTTTTCATGACAGTTAATTGACTTTGAAAGTTGACAAATAATGACCATAAAGGTATGAACACTGGACTTTTTAAACTGAGGATTTGTCTTACACTGCAGGGTTCCTGCATTATGATATATAGTGCAAACCAAATTATGGAAATCGGCAATTTGTGATATTTATCTTGACTGTGATATTGTTCAATATGTCATTGTTACATTGTGATATGATTTAAATGTATTTTATCTGTTAACACATTTTGAAATTGTTGGAATAGAACATATAATATTTTACATGTATTTATTGAACCTTACAATCTCAAGTTAAACATGAGGCTAAGCCATATTCATTATTACTAAAAGCCCCTTTTCCTGAGATTGTGACCACATTTTACAAAAATTTACATTTTCTTTCCAGTGTCATCATTTTATCAGGAAGTAATAATGTACAATGTAAGTCTCTTCTCAAAATCTAATTTCAAAAAGGCTGCATGTAATTGTAATTTTTTGTCAAATATGGTCACATTCTCTGGAAAACAGGGTCTTAGGAATAATGAATATGGTTTAGGTACTATGCTCTTTGCAGTAAGCATTATGCAAGAGCAGGTTATCTAGAATAATACTGGTAATGAGAAAACTGTTAATATAAGTGCAACATAAACGTTTGAAGATATACCTGGTAACCTTAGTTCATACCAATACAAAAACCAAGGTCACTAATACTTCACCATACAGTTTTGAAGTTTCAACATCAGTATCCTCAATCACAATTTATTTTTTGTTATTGAATTTAAGAGTTCCCTATAACAAACCACAGACTCTTAAGAAAAAATCCCGTACCAGTCTTTAAATTTATTGAATGGGATTTTACATCCAAGTCAAGAATATCTTATTTATATTGAGATGTCACCAATAGGTGAAATGGCAGAATTTGTTATTTGCATTGTGCTCAGCAAGGTAGGATTCTTTATCGTGCCATGAGGCATAGCTTCTTAAGGCGTTTTCTGAAGGACTTTCATTTCTAAATGCCAATTGCTTGGCATCCCCACCTTAATGAAGATTAAATCTTTAACTTGTACACCTAAGATTGGTTTGCAATACATTGCCTCATGTTTGTATATATTTGTGTCATGTTTGATTAAAATCCATCCATATGTGTGAAAGTTATGCATAGGCAGGCTATTGGGATGGACAGTCAGGGCGACTCTTGTGTACCCCTTGAACTTTGTTTTGTATAATACACTACAAGAAAAATACAGTTCTTAAAAAAAGCAAAACAAATTTCAACATATTCAACTTTATTGTAGTTCATCCCATTTACTACACACATACATGTATTTGTATAACAATTTATGAAGATCTCTTATTAACAAAGATAACTTGCAATAAAACACATTTATCCATGGTAACTAAACAAAAGACACGTACAAAACACTTTAGAACATGCATTTTTATAACCAGCCAGTGTCCATCCACTCTGGTATACTGAAATCATTTTAAATCTAACTAGTTTCAATATAAAAATCATTTTAAATCTGATTTCTGACATACATTACAATACAGATGATGAAAAATTTGACTGAATAATTGTGTGCTCATTAGTAATTTCTATATAAAACATTCCCCATAATGAATGAATTGTGAACAAATTCATTGCAAGTATGTAATCTGCAATATATGACTACCGTAAGTAGCAAATATAACTCATTTATGCTGCTAAAATATATTACAATTTAAAACTTAAATTCCCTCAGAAAGATATTTAACTATAGCAATTAGCATTAAATATTAACTTGTCTATGCTGCTAAAATGTATTAAAATTTAACACTTAATTTGTTGGTATATTACGCAACTATAATAAATTAAAGTAGCAAATATCAATTTGTCGATGCTTCTGAATTAATGCATTAAATTTTTACACTTGTTAAACAATTTACATAATGACAGATAAATTGACAATGTATGATTTAGATGGAACTTTCTGCCTTAATGATGGTAAATTACTTTTTGACATTACTATGATGGTAGCAATATCAAAATACATGTATAACTTATCATCATTAAGGTAGATAGTTTGGTCTGTATGAATTCTCACTACATGTAATTTAAATCACCAAGAATTAGCAGCTGATATCCAATTCTGTCTGATTTTATATTTTTCAAAATTTTGAATGTGCTAATAAAAAAATTAAATTTTCATGAACAGGTATTAAAACCATTTATCAAATACTTGAATTGACATGCACATTTTACACAGTACAGTTTATATATCAGATCTTAACACACTTCAACTATTTTAAACATTACATGCACTCATTATACATGTCATACACTATAACATACATTGATTTCAATAACTTTCATTAAACTATTTTCTTGATGTTTTTGTCCAAATTTATGCTTATTATTAATATTTTTATTAATGCTTACACACATACAGGCATGACATGTCCTGCAAAAAATCATTTAATCAATTTTTAAATTTTTTGATTTTTTTCTGAAACATATCATTTTCTGATGAAATTTAGATGTGAATTTGAGATAAGTATGTGCAACAATACTGAAATCAGAAATAAATGTCATCAATACTATGGCAACAGCTGTTTTCTTTCATACAGTATAAAAAATCTGCAATATTCTTTCATCATTTTCTTACATCAGCACAAAAACACATACCGGTAAGTATGGATTTTTGCTGGATATGTCTCATATGTACATGTCACACACACACTGTAGTTTAACAAAATCACCTTATCACAAAAAGCCACATATATACACAAGAGATCTGTTAAGAAATACTGTATAAATAAAAAAATACAAACAATCAGCAGGGCTATCACCATATAAAACTTCCAATAATATAAACTCCAGTGTAAGTAACAAACTAGTGGCGAATTTACCTGTTCTCCTGCATACAACATGTACAACAACCCCTAATACAACAAATTGTTAGGACTTTTATATTTCTTACAATTTTAACATTTTAAAGTATATATGTACACCCATTGTCAATTACAAGTATCAAAATGTAATTACGGTAAACATAAAAATTAATTTTTAAATAAACAAACTAATAAATTAATGTTTAAAAACAAAGTAATAAAAACAATTTTTTAAAATTAAACCATATGTAGACTGTCCCACAACATTCTTTATACAAAAGTGTATACATTCTGTGCATGTACACCTCTTAAGTATAATCAAGCTTGTTTCAATATAGCCAAACATGTCTATAAAAGCCATTCGATGAAACCAGTAAAATTTACCAAAATGGACAGGTGGCCCTTAAATAAATATTCAAATAACATAAATAATGACAATCTGGGATAACTTTTATTGACCTTTAAAAGACATTATACACAGGTGACCTTTAAGACAGGTCGGACTGTATACTATAGACAAAGAGTAAATAGTGTGTTGTGCAATTCAAGCTTTCCTTAAAAAGCACCGCTCTATAGAGTATTCATTACAGAAGGAAAATACTGATTTTTTTTATTTTGATATTGAGGTAAATGGTATAACTACAAAGAAATGTAGAGATTGTATGTGGTATTTTGGCAGAGTAAATAGCAAGTCCACTGTTCTAAAGGAGTCTGCATCCAAATTTCTAATAAAGTCTGTGTCCACTTTTCTATGTGTCTGTCTACTTTTCTTATAAGTTTGCAAGTCACATCATTTTAAAATGTTTGATTTTATGCCCATTATATTGATTGATTGACTGAATGGGGTTTTACAAACCCAGTCAAGAATATTTCACTCATATAGGGAAGTCATCATAGTCTCCATTTAAATGTTTGATCTTATACCCAGATATTGTTTGATTGAATGAGATTTCGCATCCAAGTCAAGAATATTTCACTTATATTGAGAGGTCACCAGTTACAGGTGAAGTGGAAGAAGTTTTTACTTTTGTAGCACCTGACCTAGGGTGTCCAGTGATGAAAATGTTCCCCACAATTATTACCTGTAAGAAAACAAATGTTATTGTTACCATGTTTATAGTCTGTAAAATCAAAAAGATGTTTCTAACCATGCAGATGGTTCTTGTACCTAGCGATTTTGGCTGTTCACATGACAGGACTTGCAGACCTAGAAAGATTTGTTTATATAACAATTTAAAATTTCATCTTTCATACTGATTAAAGTCAGGTTTCACATGTTTTGTCTCGGCGCACGTCATGATCACCCTGTATATCTACTACAACATTTCTGTATTTATAAACATTCTGTCATAATACCATATACAACCTTTACTTAATACATTTTTTGATTGTCAACTCAAAAAAATATAAAATAATATCTAAAAGTTCAAATGAAAATGAAAAAATACATAGAAGGACCTTAGAATAGATCAACCTTTGACCTTGATAGTTTGATTGAAATTATTTTTATATTGTATAACCTATAATCAAGTACAATGCACATTTCCAAAATATTCAAACACTTAATACAAATCCAGATAAAATAATTTTGAAAAAGATGTTGCCAGAAATTCATTTTTATGTGTTGCAGCCAAATTTGCATAATTTCAAACACCTGAAAATATTGCTTAAGATGCCATTAGATGACCTGCAACACATTTAAAATTTATAAAATTATCAATTTCAGAAAAATTATTTAAGTGTTTGAACTATTGTGATTATATTAAGTGCATTAGTGCATTGCATTGTGTGCGTTGAATATAACACTTATTACCAGAAGGTTATACACAAAATTGTAGAACACATTTTCCCGATTTACAGAGAAAAAAATTTATACAAATCATAAACAATGTAAAAACAGACAACAATAACAAAAGTATAAATGAATGTCTACATTAACATGTATAAAACATTATCACAGGATTAATTAACACCTAGTTTTATCTAGCCATAGAAAAACAATTTATCTCTTGTATCCAATATCTCATCCAGAAACCGAGAGCTTGATTGTCATACAGCTACATTACCAGTCCAATATATTTAACCTGCAAACATTAGTCATCAAGTCTTCAAACATAAATTCATTGACAATATTTTTTTTTTCAACACAACATTCTAAAAATTAATAATATGATAATAATTAATACATGAAGTTTACAAAATAATATCGTAATGATCAATACTATCTAGGATAATGGATTGAAAACTATCTAGTATTGTAACTAGAGCAATACTGCTACAAAGTATTAAATAATCTCAAATACTGCTAATTCCTGGGCTCCAAATTTCCAGGTTTAAAGAAAAAAAAAAACACTACACCACTGGTATGTTCACTGCACAAACAAATTTTTCTGGAGCCACAGACTAGATAAAGCAATTGCGCACTTGATATTTTCTTGTAAAGAAATGTTATTGCAATAATCTGCGACAAACATCGCCAGCACTATCAGTCCTTTGATTTATGGAATCTCTTTATGGAAATATGGCAGATACTAATTGTTCATGTTGACTAGATATCTAAATGTTCTCTTCTCTCCGTTTGACTCCAGAACTCACCGGCTGCTTCTTCACTCGAACCTAACAACAACAACATAATAATAATAATAATAAAAGTAATAATAATGCAAATGTCTTTAAAATACATGTCATTGGTTAACTACTGGGCATTTATGTTTTGGTCAAGCCAACAGCATAATTATTTAATCAAAATTATTATAAAACAATCAATTTGCCATAGTTTTGTGGTCTGAAAATCATTAAATCATATCTACTTGACCAATGTCTCATTTAGTTAATCTAGCTAAAAGAGTTCTAAATATGTATGGTTTTGTTACTTTTTCCATGTTAAATATGAAGAAATTGCACATGAAATAAAATATATAGAGAGAATAATATTTTTTTCATTACACAGGGTTCGTACAGATATTTGGACTTCAAATTTAAGGACTTTAAAGGGCCTTTCCAGGGTCTTATTTGCAAATTTAAGGCCTAATCAGAGGGACAATTTTAGCAAAAAACATTAGTGCAAAGGCAACTCAATCAATCAAACGTGTCCATAGTAACGACAATTGAACTGGAGGTTGAAGTTGGGCGTTCAGTTGGGCCAGGTACCTTTAAATTGCACATTTCAATGTAACATCAATTAATTATTTATTTATATCAGTCTATTTGCAACCACTAACTATTGAAATACAGGCACCCAACTGGCTAAATTCAAGGGCTTTCTAGGGCCTTCAGGATAAATTCAAGGGCTTTTTACGGTCAGACTCGTTTTTAGGGTCTTTTTAGGGCAAACCTCAAAATTTAAGGACTTTTCCAGGCCTGTACGAACCCTGTTACAGCATCAAGCATATTCTGTTTCTTGTGTGCCCACTTTTTTTTCAATATTAATGAGAAATTATCTAGCATTTAATATAGCCAAAATAAAATATTTCGCAAAATAAAAAGCAAATAAAATATTTCGCAAATTAACATTCAATGCAAGTTAGATGAGGTCACCAGCATACCATGTGACAATCCAAAACAATTGTATAGGACTAGTATTTCTATTGGACATGGAATGACATAAATTGGATGTTTTCATGAATGGACAAGTGATGCATTAAGTACGTTGTCGCTGTACTTCAGTTAATTGAATGGTCTTGGGTTGTAATCCCATCAGGGACACATGTAGTTAGACATCACTTCATTCTACACTGCTGCTGATTTCCCTAGTGTCAGAATAATAGATAAGTGACGTAAAAACCTCTGTAAATGGTTTCTGGTGAGATAGCACCTTAAAGTTGTCCAGAATGTGTGCTAGTACAAAGCAAACACATACATAATTCACTTCTATTCATGGGAACACCAAGGTTAGCCCAGCCTGACTCAACTGGCACTAGCATCGCCATGTGACAGTGCTAAAATTATCTGAAATTGACACTGCACTGCACTACAATATTATACTTCTACTGTAGAAACTAGAACTATATTCTAGGAATTTGAAATCTAAAATGTTTACCATATTGTTCTACACAAAGCTTTAGCGGCATTGATCACATGGTACACTGGAGAACATCATTCACAGAAAATATGATAAAACACATTTTAAAAGCTTACTTTACAGACCACCAAACTAAACATGCAAATTAAATGAATGAAATGTGCAACAACAATCATGAATGCATATTTATGTTATTAGTTATTAATTGTTAGTTAGTTTGTCTAGATTCAGGCTATCATCAACTCCTACATCTTTCTAGATATTGCGAAATTCAAATTTTATTATATATTTTTTAAGAAAAAATCAAAGTCGGGTTTACCCCTGTACAACATGCTTTATACCCCTTAACGTTTGTGCGGAACGTTAACGTTACAAATTCCTGAAATAATGTCATTTTTTACTGGAAAACATTATCTTATGCGATTCCATATCCAATGGAAATAAATAAGTGTTCCGCACAAACATTAGTGGGTTTCACGTGGTACAGTGGCAAGCCCCACTGGTTTGTTCTTCTTTCATAGCAAGAACACACCAGTCGTTATTTAATGAATAATCATCATGACAATCAAAATAACTGAAACCTTCATTTTCAGAGTTGGTCTATTTTCCAAAAAAAATTGAACAACACTAGTATTCATAAAATGTCTATATTTAGATTTTGCAGATATATAATGTATTATTGTTGTATATTTAAAACACGTCATAAACAACAATGATAATTAAGTATTTTAAAAAATATTATTAACTTTGAAAATATAGTTTCAGTCATAATGAACATAACATCTTGATGACAGCTTAATCTAGACACAAAGATCAATTTAAGTTTATTGCTTTTATTTTTTGTTAGTTTATTAACTTATAAAATAAACTTTTCATTAAGTTTCCGAGTAAAATATAAGGAAGACAACTCTTATCCACTAAGAAGTTTCAAAAGTATTATGATCATTTCTTGTCAAAAGTAAAAAGTTAAGGAATAACTGAATCCCAATAGGCCTAAGGGAGATAACTATAAATGCCTTTCACCCAAAAATTCTAAAATTCAGTACACTTTCCCATTTGAAACATTTATACGGTAATCTATAATTGAACCCTGCTCTTCCAAATGAAAATCTACCTCCACTCCCCAACAGAAATCTACCCTCCCCCACCCACATGGAAATCTTAACCTCCCCTCCCACATAAAAATCTACCATCCACTCCCACAAGGAAATCTACCCTCCCCCACTCACATGGAAATTTAACTTCCCCTCCCACATGAAAAATCTAGATCTGGCACACTTTATTACCAAATATTATGTTATCAGGATACACATGAATGCCAATTCCAGTATCGTGACACGATTTACTAGATTTTCCACAACCCAACTGGAAGTTCTAAAATAAAAATTAGTAAATATGGTTTTACATGCAAAATGATGATTATAATGACAAAATGAGTGTATTATGTGTTAGCTAAATATTACAGAGTTATACTACAGTAAAATATAAAGACATAATGAAATCTGAAATGTACAGTCTAACCTATTTATGAAGACCACCCAAGGGGACCAGTAAAAGAAACCTTCATGGGTAGAGGGGCTTTATATCAGTGTTCATTCTAGAAGCCTGCAATGGGGTCATTGATTCTTTATTTTGCAAAATGGCTCTATTGTTAAGGCCTTAATGGGCCAAATTTAACAGTGCATTAATGCAAAAATATTGATATTATGGTGTTTTAGAGGAAAGTGTTTTTACAATGTTCCTCTCTGAAAAATCCTAAAATGAACACTGCTTATATACATGTTGAAATTACATGAATAAAGATCAATTGCAATTAAATTTTACTGGCCTTCAAAAGCAAGTTGTCTCCTTATATAGAAGTGGTCTTGACAGGTTTGACTGTACATTTTCTGCAACCCAGCATATTTCATCACTTTTAAAATTAAGCTTTTAATTTTCTCAATAGAATTCACATTTATTTTTGATTCCTATTTATTATTTAATAATTCTATCTTCATCTGTGAAATTCCAATATTATACTCAAACCAAACAGCTGTGAAATTTTAATTATTTTAGGCTGAATGTATTGTAATGAAACTGGGCTACATGCACAAACATGCAACTAAAATGATAATTGACAAGTGACTGCTATTGATAAACAGACAGAAAGGTGGATTAATAATATCATAACTACAATATCAAGAAAATCTTACAAATTTTTGCCTCTTATTTTACTTTAATTGCAAATTTCACTAGCAGTTTATTATCATACTCAGTTGAGTCAAAAGTTAATCAAGACTAGAGTCAATAACAGGACCCAAGTCTTTTCCATGATATACGGTAATTTATTGATAATCTTTCATACAATGTATCAATGGCAGTCCTTAGAGGTAGCATAAAGAAAACTCTCATAAAACATGTTTATTATTCTGAAGGACAGGACCTGTAAATCTTGTGTGTCAATATTCTTCACAGTGTATTATATGTTAATGTTTTATCACCAAAAAAAACAGTTAATAGTTGATCAAGCTTCTTGTCTTTCTCTTGCCTGAAAAGTAAAGACAAAGCAGCTATGGAGTCATTGTTGCCCTAAATATCACAAAATTTTGGTTGAAGCTTTTTAAATACAGACTGACAATCCAATGATCTCTCTTTTAATCTTTTGACCAGCTGACAGCCACTGGTCACAAGACAAGCTTTAACCAGCTGACAGCCACTGGTCACACGACAAGATTTAAAGGTCCTACTGGTATACCAAATAATTATGTTAACATGTACATCTATGTAGTTAAGAATATCTAATAATTTTGAAGCAAACAAAAAAGATTAAAATGTGCTAAACATATACTAAAACAACAGCAGTATAATGTACATGTAGAAAGAATGTTGAAAAAAATGGCTTTATGAATGTCCAAACATGTTAATTCAAACAAATTTTTTTTTAATTGTCTAATTTTTTTATGAAAGTCAGTCACATTTTAAGTATGCAAATTATCATGGTATCAGCTGAATTTTAACATGTAATATTTGAATTTCAAATATTTTTTTCAACATTCAATCCTGTAATAATAATTAGCCATATATAAAAGGAAAACAATCCTATAAAACGTTTAAAATTTTTATTAATTTTCATATGTAATACTTAATTTTCTACAAAAAGTCCAAAAATTTTCAATGCCAACGATGATAATTACTATTATTGATTAGTGTTTCTATGAAAATAGCGCAAAGTTTTGGCTTAAACTTTGGATATGTATCATCTGCAGTAAAATTGGTTACAAAGAGCACCTGCCTCTAAAGTGCAGAATTACAAGTTATTTAAGTGTCCTTTGTATACAGGTTTTACTGGATGATTTCTAAGCCTATTAGGCCAGTTTCACATTCATTCCTTAACTAAGATTTTCCTCAACTTAAATCTAGCAAATTTTGGCAGTATTTTATATTACTCAAAATATAAATTATCAACAAAACTAGAGTATGTATTTTGTTAAAAGCTTGAAAGAATCTTTAAAATGGCAACTTTAATTCCTGAATATCTTGAATAATGATAAAATTATTAATATTTCTACTTTTCTAGATTTAAGTTAAGAAATGATTGTGAAACCAGTGTTTGGTGTATTTTTATTAGTAACTTTTAAAGATCTATTAAAGTACCCCATTAAAGGCTACCCCATTTATTCAACTCTTACATTTAAGTTCAGCCTGTAGCAGTTTCCATGGCAACATCTTCTTCAGACACACCTCCAGATGCTGTCAGTTCTAACATTTTCTCAACAATTTCCCACAGACAGGATTCTTTTGGGAATTCATTGTCAACTAGATTTACTAAGTAATATGTGTCATGAATATTGTCTAGAATCTGGCGGGAAGTTGAACCTTCGTCATATAATTTACCCCACGTCTCCTTCCATAGTGTGAATGCTTCATCCTATAAATAATACACAATACCAGATTATATTAATAGATAAATACAGAGTACATCACATTATGCTTTTAATGATCAACATAAGTTGTGACTCACTGATCTCGACTGAACCCTACTTAGGGGTATCATAATAGTTTTATGCCTCATCGAGATTCTTTTACTTATACCAATATGGTAAGTTCAGGAATGGTGGAGAAAACAGGAGTGTCTTGAGTAAATCACCGACCTTTGGTAAGCGAACTGACAAGTTTTCACAGACAAAAACGTGTCCTAAATAAGATTCTTGCCTTGGTAATGAAAAACAGATATTGGGGATTTTGGGTATTATAACCATAAAACTTTCAATATATTTTTTGAGGGGAGGGGGGGGGTAACTTGCATGAATCCATCCAAGCAAAATTTCATGCAGCTTTTATAGCAAATATTTACCTTCCATGTTTTAAATGCGATTGGATCTACCACCGTTGGTTGGATAATTTCTTTTCCAGGAAACACACCCCAAGTAACAGCGATGGGTAAGTTAGAATCACAGTTAGTGTAGTCAGCATCGCCGTTACTGTTTACTATATGATAGTTGACTAGGGGGTAGTTGGTCAGGACTTTCTTCAAGGCCGCGACATTAACTGGTGATGTGAAAAACTCAAGGTATGCCTACAAAATAAATAAATAAATAAATAAATAATCTTTCCCAACAAATACCTTTTCTGCACAATTACCCGTACATACAATAGTGAGTGGAATAGAGCAATTTATTTTAATGTCCGAGTGCTTTATGTCTCAGTCAAGAAATACTATTGATGTGATCAGTTCTTGACTGATGGAGGAAACCAGAGTTCCCACAGAAAACCACTGACCTTCTTGGGCAAGCAAAACTGACCAATTTTTTTCACACTAAGATCTAGAGGAGCTGTGATCCATAAGCATGCCCTTTACACCCCTCTTTAAGATCACACTTGAGTTGAAAATAGATCAAGATTGTGGATGTTTTTCAATCAATGTGCATTTAGAAACAATAATTCTTGAAGATAGCTTCAAACTTGGGATAAAGTCACACAGTACACATGATATACACATATAAAAAGCCACTACATTATTATGGTTCTGTCAACTTCATGTATAGAGGTGATGTCTCAATATAATCTTGACAAGATACAAAATACTGTTAACTTTACAGCCAAAAAGTACAACTTCATAATGTGCCCTTTTCACATTTGCTATCCAACAACAGTAAAAAACAAGGCTCACTTTTTGGAATATATATCCATTTGGATCTCCCCAGCCTACTGCTGGGTCTGTGGACGGTGCTGCATTGATACTAGGCTGGGAGTTTATTGTCAGAACTCCTCGTTTGTTGATGGCCGCTAGCTGATCACCGATGATCATCGTCTCTGGATGTAATTCTTCATCTATCCAAGGCATTTTTGTCACCTGTTAACAAATCAAATCAAATCAAAGCAAAATGTACTCAACACCCATCTTAATATACATTATTTAAGACAAAAGGGAAAATTTCCTCTGTGATCATGTCATTAATGATATAGAAGAGTATATAATTTCTCCCCCTGCCATTACTTAGAAAATTCAACCTAGTCTTACGTTTGGCTGAACTTCTTCCTTACAATGCATAGACCTATGAGAAAAGATCATATTAATATCCCTATGGTATCAACAAATACTTTGAAAAATAAAGTTTCTTGCACATACACTTTTGGAACAGGATATAATCACATCAAACTGGAGAACATGGGATGGATGGGGGGGGGGCATTCATGTAAGTATTGTTGTGTCTATAATTATATCAATCATTGAGGGATCAAAATAAACATGTCACTTGTATGTCTTAAATTCTATGAATTCCATGTAATGTTACTGTTAATCTCTTTCCAACAACAACAACAACAACAACGTTAATTTTACACCCTGACAATTTTAAGACAACCAGACCATGTTAATGAACACCATAATCAGGTTGTAAGCAAATTAACCAATACTTATATCCATTACGTTACACTGCTCCAACCTGTATGTTCTTCACAGAAAACGAAAAGTCAGGAATAGACACAAATAAATCAATTTTGCCATATAACTTATGATACAGCATGTAAAGGTAAATAACTCACCTTGATGCCAGCACTATTAGGCTCCCCTGTAATATATTTATAGAACACATCCCAAACATCTTGTTCACATATGATTTCATTTCCCCACATTGTCAATAATTCTTCTTTTGGAGATTTATGTTTTAAATAAAATAAATAGTAGTCTGTGAGATCACCAAATGATGCAGCAGAGGAATTTCCCCATCTTCCGTTGGGAAATTCATCCCAGTCAGATGTCCTATGAACATAACTGTTCGGTCTACATCGCCAAAATATTGGCCGAACTTCTTCTTTACAACGCATGAAATTAGCAGTTTGTTTCCAAGGTAACGACCTTGAAGGTTCCTCACACCACATACCAAGTCTTTTGAGTATCTCTATGGTAGCGACCTCTCGGTTTAACGTGTAGAAATGTAAACCTGGTACAACACCACTGTCTAACAATTCTCGTGACATTTTATATGCTTGCTCTACGCCAAATTTACGAATTGCTTCATCGTTGTCTTTGATTGGGTTTATGGCATCAATAACTTCCTGTGGTACCTCTAATCTAGAGAGCTTCACTATGTGTCGGAGTGACTGGTATGCCTATATCAAAATAAAACAGGATTTTGAGATGCGATACATTTTCTGCAGAAATGAAAAAAAATTATCACATATTGTTTTATGTATTTTTAACAAATCCTTATGCAACATGCTTAAAACACCTCAAATACCAACTACCTTACTGGTAAGCAAGTTTTGGCTACAAGCTCCACTTTCTAAGATAAAAATTTGTGTTTAATAGAACAGTTGAGATAATTGTACAATTAATAATGTGTAATGAACATTTAACTTTGCAGTTTGCTCAGGACAATGTTCAGGGTGAGTTCCTTTGTAGCTATTTGTAGGTCTCTTCAAAAAGACCCATGATTTTAATTTCTAAATGGTGAGTGCTTGGGGAAAGAACAGTAACTATGTGTTTACAAGTATTGGTCAGACCTGGTCAGGTTCAAACCAAAGCTCTCACATACAGAATGAGCACTCAAAAACGTAACATAAGATGCTGATACAGACAGCAACAATATGGCAACAGCTCTTTTGAACCTCTTTCTGGTATACTGGGGCTTTAAAATGAAATAACCTTTTTTTACCTGTATAGGTAGAACACCTGGTATAATTGGACAGGTAATACTGAGTGATGTACATTAAACTCACCTGTATAGGTAGGACACCTGGTATAATTGGACAGGTAATACCGAGTGATCTACAGTCTTTCAAAAATTTCAAGAAAGTCTCTGTTTTGAAGAACAGTTGTGTAATGATGAAGTCAGCACCTGCATCCACCTTTTCTTTGAGTCTCTGTAAATCATCATCATATGACACACACTCAGGGTGACCAGTTGGGTAACCTATAATAATACATTGTGCTGGTATAAAAAATCAATATTAATCCATGACTTGGCTTTAGGATAGGGCTGGTTTCCTTTTCAATACTGTAAATTGAGAACTCTGGTTTTCTCCACCATCCCAGAACTGACCACTTTGATGACATACATGTATGCGAGAGAAACTTGACTGGGGCATAATACTCCATTATTCCACTTCACTCCGACACAAATTTAAACAGACATATCATAATTTTGATATACACTGTGCATACAAAAATTTAAGCTGATTGTGAAGTATAACTTGCATTTTGAGACCAACTTGTTCTTGATCTAAGGACATTGATCAGATAAGTTTCAAGACATTATTCAGCCATCTTGGTGCCATTTTTCAAAAAGCAACAGAGTCAATATATATACAGTATAACCTAATTTAAATGCCCCTCTATAACTTTGCCACCTCAATTATTGCCTTAAGTATTTTGAAGTCCCAAACACCATTCCCTCTAGGTTTTCCTTTATAAGAATCCCTTGTTTTAAACCCTTTATAATTCCAATATCTGTCCAAACAAACAGTGGCAATTATTCAGAGCTTTACTGTATATTAACACAAGACTTATGTGAAATCAAAGATATTAACAACATACCCGCTACACAGATAACAAAGTGGTCACCAAACTCTTGTCTAATTAACTTGACCAGGTCAGTAGCGTAGTTCAGACCACCTTCCTGTTCTTTCCAATTTTCTGAACCATCAAGAGGATCTACAAAACAAAAATGTATGCTTCATAGAATGATAATATTATACTGCTAATGACCAAACATGAAGATACCACAATGCATTTCTGATTGAGGGACTACCTATTTCCCTTTATCTCCAATTGTATTGCTATGTTATCAAATGTTTTGAGGAAAAATAGACACTAGAGTTGTCTCTCTTTATCTTGTTTTTAGAATTTTGTGTTATTTCATATATCATATATCCCATACTTCACCAGTAACAAATATTCCACTTGCACTTCACACGAACTTGGTTCAGAGATTATTCCACAGAAATTAATAAAATAGTTCTCGCCGCAAATAGCTGAAAAAATTGCTGATGTGATGTTAAACAACATTCAACAACAACAACAACCAGTAACAGTCTTTAGAAACACGTTCACAAAGCACCTCTGTAACTTGATTTTTTAGCGATATCACATGACTATTTAATATCAGAAAATATAGATATTGCCTAAGTCAAAATTTACTTTTCCAGTTAATATCAGTGCATATGTATATGTAACAACCACTAAAACATCCATACTTGTTTAATATTATAACCTACCTCCTCTTAGAGCTAACAGATTCTTGATTCCTAAATCTTTAGCTTTCTTTAGACTTTCTATGACTTGTTCCGGTGTCTGGTTACAACATGTTATATGTAACATAGTCTCTACACCACAGTAATTTAACATAGTACCAGCCATACATGTAGAACTTGTAGGCTTCTGTGTATTACTGGGGTCACCTGCTGGGTGCCATGTGATGTCACAAAACAAGGGACAGCCATTGTTCATTCTCTCAATCCTGAAGTAATATATACAAAGAATGAACAATTTATAACTAAAATGAGATGACATTTCAAAAGTGTCCCGAAAATGAACCCTAACTAGGAAATCAATGTACATGGTCAGAATATGAATAGCCAGTAGCATATCTAAGAGTGGGCCTGAAAGCACATACCCAACAAGAAACAACCATTTACCTATCAACAAGGATGGAAAGACACTCAATAACTGCCACCTGGCTTATCACCACAACATTTAGATTTCTCTGTCTATTTCTTTTTTGATTTTTTGTATAAAACATAATGAAGGTCATGGGTTGAAAGGTCAAGGTCACAAACAAATACTGAAATGGCCTAGTTTTTTAAGGTTACTATTTTAGCTATGTAACTGGTAAACTCCTTTATTATGGCAAATTTGACTGAATTGATGAGGATGAATTTAGGTTTTACTCTAGTTGTCACACATTCCTTACCTGCTTATCAAATTCACAGCTCCATTATTTGTTCTGGGTGGGAAAAACTCCAAAGAGAACCATGGGTCACCACTTTTTATACGTTTATCCATACGCTCTGTTAGGGGTATGTATTCATAGTCTGGCATTACTGCCGGAGTTGGTGATGACCGATTCTGTTCATTCTGTGGGTCGTGTGTGGTCCCATTGGAGTGGCCCACTTTATCTACAAGTTCCGGCATTGGAACAGCTTACTTCCCTAAATAAATAAACAAATAAATAAATACCAGTATTGCAATAAAAATCTGTATAATGTATAAAAGCAGAATAGTAAATCTGTACTGGCTGTAGTTTGTACCTCTAAACAAGAAGACTGCTTTTTCATGTGACAGTTCAATTCATTAAGGTCTTGACAAGGGCCCCTAAAAATTGCCAAAATCAGATTAAAAACACTGAATTGGCCAGTTAAAGTAAAACAATAAATTGAAAATTGGACATTTGGTCCCATTTTCATATGTCCTGGGCTATAAGACTTTCCTAATGTCTAGCACTGTTCCACATATAATTGATATTGAATAAAATAATTCTGCACACTTATTAAGGGACACCACATGGTACATGTACATGTGTGAATGCCATTTGTTTTTAATTCAGTATTCATTTGTTCTAATTAAGCTCTTAGAAAAACACAGAAAGATAACATAGGTGCAGTCTTTGATTCATCAGGTGCTCTGGTTTCCTCCACCATTCCAGAATTAACTCACTATGTCAATTTGAATGAAATAATGTTGACAGAGTTACAAAAACCATTCTATAACCACCCACTTTACCTCAACTTGTATACCACAATGAATTCTTTTAAATAACTATAGTCTATAGTTCTATAGCTAGTCAGATGGATTGATATAAATTTAACATAGAAATACATGTATTACATTGGTGTGACTTAAGTGTACAGTAGTAAACAATTTGGGGTAAGTCAGTTTTTTATTAAACATTTTTTTTAACAAAGAGGTCATTAACACTTTATTTATTCATGAACAGTACAATTTATATATAGGTCACAACTGATGAATAGACTAGAATTTTAATGACATGTTTTGTTTACGTTTAAAACATCTAAGAATCAAATTCTAGCTTATTGTAAAATAAACAATTTTAAAAAGGGGATGGATGATAACATCATATTCAGATTGACTTTCCAGTCTTCAATAAGCAAATAAATTTAAGAAAAGAAGAGGAAAACTGGAGTTGAGTTGAGTAATGGTGTTTAATGTCCCAGTCAAGAATATTTCACTTATATCGAGACGTCGTCGGCTATAGGTAAAGTTGCAGAAATTTAGTCTGTGGGTTGTGCTGTGATGGCATTATACAGCAGGGTTCTTTATCGTGCCTAGCCTACCGTGACACAGGGCTTCATTTGTTTAAAGTTCCCATCCGAAAGAATCCTGACTTTCATTCCATAAGGCAGAGTGCTTGGCGAAAGAACAGTCACTACTAACTTTCAAGTCTTGAGTCAGAACCGGTCGGGGTTCAAACCCATGATCTCCAACTTACGGAGCGAGCACTCCATCAACTGAGCTACCACAGTGGTCAGTGAAAGAGTGGTCAGTATGATGTTCCAAATGAAATATTCAACACTAAATGATGACTCTATGCACAACAAGCATGCTAATTGAAATATTGAGACACCCTTTGATAACTTAAAAATTGATCATAATTACATCAAGATTTCCCAGGGTCCATACAGAATATGGAGTCTAAAATTTAGGACCTTTTCAGGGAAAAAATATAAAAAATTAGGACCAGAGTTTCGCGAGTTTTAAGCAGTGTAACTATGTATGCAAACGTTTATGTCATTACCTGAAGTAAATATTATTATGACTTGCTGCATATGTTTTCTTACATGTTTAGAACAACCAACAACTGGTTTGCCGATTTTATTAGAAATCTTGTGCAGATATTGTACCAAGATTTAACTATTGGCAAATTTTAGGGCCTTCTAGCTTCAATATTAAGGGCCTTTTTAGGATTGGTTACCAAATTTAGGGACTATTTAGGAAAGTGTCTCAAATTTAAGAACGTTTTAGGGCAGTGCCTCAAATTTAGGGACTTTTAAGGCTGTATGAACCCTGTTTCCAGATTGATTTTAATGTTGTTTATGATGGAACCAATTTATAAGAGTAGAGAGTTGGGTACTTCTATTACTGGTACCTGCCAAATTCAGCAGTCTAGATGAAAGCCCAGGTGTTGTAAATGAAATAATTCACCATATAGAAATAAAACATTTGAGAAAATTCAATACAGTCAGACCTGCATGTCTATAAAGGCCACACAAGGGATCCAGAAAAAGTGGTCATTATGGGCAAGTGTCCTTTACATATAGAGGTTTATATTTAACATGAATACAGAGATATTGGGATAAAATTTTACTGGTTTTTAAAAGCATGTGGCCCTTATACAGAGCAGGCCTTTAAGGCAGGTTTGACTGTACACTATGTAGATACATGTGATTCAAATTCAATAAAATATCAACCGATTTTGGATGTTAAAGGCCTATATTCAGGGCTGCCATTGAATGTGTAGCATTCTGGGTAGCTTAGTTGGAAAAGCACTCAACTATAGTGTGGAAGTCCCAAACTTGTCCATTCCTGTCTTTTTTCTCCTTCCTTCTACAGTTTGGTGGCCATCGTAGCTCTTGGAAGTGAATGATTGCCAATTGCGACCCACATAAAGATCATCCAAGAGAATAAGGATGAGAGTTCTTCTGTGGAATTGTGGGAAGTTTAAAAATAATAGGAAGGGATAAAACAGTCTGGGAAGCTCAGTTGGTAGAGCACCACTCACCTATTGTCTAGGTGGTCCTTGGTTCTCTCCCCAGTCTGACCCTACATTTTCTTCTTCTTTAAGTTAAAAAAAAACTCAATATGGGACCAAGATTATTTTCAAAATAATTTACATTACTCATGCCTTTAGTTAACTATTCATATTGAAATTTAATTTTTAATTAATTAATTTTAAAGAGTACCTGTAACGCAAATTTTTTATTTCATATTTGTGTTAAATACCATTTTAATATCACAATATCGAAAACTGCATCAAAATTGATGACCAAATAAGAAAGTTATAGCGGTTTGAAGGCCTTGAATTTGGCCTTTTCTAGGTAGCTGTAAGTGAAACGACCCATATCAAGGCTGATCCGTGTGCGACATCATTTAAGTAACCTTTGTAGTAACTAACATGGTGGACAGTACTAATAATGCCGATGTAGCGACGTATAATATGATAAATGGACAAACATTTAACGACTCCGTATATGTTATATCATTCGTAATTATTTTGGGAAGAAATAGAAAACCTTACAATTGATAAAATTGGCGTTCAGTTGTATTTATTCTATCCAGAAACAGACCGCGAGAATGCGATCAAACTGAGTTCTGAATGTTAGCCTAGACATAACCAAATACATGAGACGAGTATTATTTATTAAATATACGAAAATTAGTTGTCACTTGTTAAAATTTTAAAATAGATTTAATTTTAATATTCAATCATAAAGAACCTGCTACAGACAGCACACCCTGCAAAATTTTCAACCGAACATTGGTAAAACGTGGCACCGGCTTCAAATACAACACAGGCAGTCGTTCACGCAATTAAATGTTGTTTACTAAGTTAACTTATTGACAAAAGTTCAGTATATAATGCCCAAAAATTAATAAATAAATAAATAAATAAATAAAAAATAAATGTGATGTTGACAATTTAAGTCCGAAAAGAACCCAGATTTACATACAATGTATTTCAAAAGCCAAATTTTCCCGATCATGAAGAAAACAAAAACTAGAAACTTGATAAAAGTAAATTAAATTCATACATACATTTAAAAATAACCGTCTGGTCGTCCGCGTTCAAATAATATTAATCAAACATCAAAACCTATCAAATTTCTACGATCCTGAACCAGCTCATGATGTACCATTATTATTTATTTATTTAAAATTTTAAATTTATCTATTTATTTATTAGACATTAAATGACCGGTGGTAAAATTTTATTTAAAATGTTATTTTTCAAAATTAGATAATATTGTCAGTTATCAGTCTATTCATACTCCCGTAACTCTAGTTTTTTTAATACATAATTATCTTTTATCAATCAGTTTACCTATGTGAAATTCTAAATCCAAGACAACATCAAACGATTCAGATAGTATATTTACAGGTGTCATAAAATTACTCTATCCGAACACCTGTCAATCAATTTTGTTAATTGTAAGAACACATCCTGTTGATTAAAGGTACGGGTCTCAATCTAAGAAATACTAATGTCTAATAAACAAACTTTTTATCAAGGTGGACTGATAATAATTTGCTTAATTATTGGTAGGTGTCATTCGGATGTAAATTCCACTTCATCGAATGAATTTATTGTGAAATATAAAAAGATTTATTAGCTAGTCCATTATATAAGTAATGTAGATAAATAGTATTCCGTGGGGTCTGCTTACTTAAATGACGTCACTGCACAGGGTCCCCAAAACCGAGCTTTTTGATTTAGATGAACGGGAGAGTTAAAGTCTGTCCCGAGCCATTAGGCCCATCAGGCCGGAGCTTATCCCGGTTTCGGTGGCGTTAAGCGACTGAGAGTACAAGACTCTCCCCTGAATGGGACGCCGGTCCATCGCAGGGTTAACCCCCAGCATTTTGCTGGTACTCATTTATTTTTCAGCTGAGTGAACTGGAACAACGTGAAATTAAGTGTCTTGCTCAAGGACACAACACATCGCCCGGTCCAGGGATCGAACCCACGACCTTCGAATCATGAGTCCAACCCCTTAACCACTAGGCCACGCGCTTCCAAACTTGCCGATATCTCCCTTATTTCGGTGTGGATTTTTATCAAATTTTCACATTAATATTTTAGTATGGAGAATAACATATGTAAAAATAAAAAATCATTACAGGTACCCTTTAAAGTTTGCAAAAATACTGAAAATATTGACATTTTTGATATTTTAACAGCAAATGTTTAAAACCATAAAAAAAACAATAGAAGTCAATACTGGTTTGTTGGAACTCCCTCTAAATTATTTATAAGTTGATGGATCTACTGGAAAATGTACCATGTGACTCTCCTGACCAATCATATAACTTTTGAAACATTTTAAATCAATCAAAATATTACTTATTAATTAGAATTCAGTAATAAGAATCAATTAACTTTAAAATTACAATTCAATTCAAATTTTGTGATATGAGTAAAATATTGATGTCTGACTGTATGGGGTTTTATGTGCCTGTCAAGAATATTTCACTCATATCAAGACATTACCAGCTAGCCTATAGGTGAAGTTGCAGAAATTTTGACCTCATCAGTGAACTCAGGGCAATGTGCAGGGAGGGTTCTTGTACATCTTACAACAGCTGCCTATGACACAGCTGGTATCATTTTCAAAGGTCTCTTCCAAAGGACCCTGTGACTTTCATTTCTAATGTCAAGTGCTTGGCAAAAGAACAGTCACTACCTATTTACAAGTCTTGGTCAGACCTGATCAGGGTTAGAACTTACAACCTCCAACATATATGAGAAGGCTATAACTTGTGACAAAGTTGAAACAGGTAAAAAATTTTGAAAATACAATACTAAGAAATGCAAAACAATACCAGATTCCCTTGTATTCAGTTCCAAAAACTGTTTAATAAAGGTTTTTACTTGCGTAATATCTTTGGGATTAAATAGGCCCAACTATTAGTTTCACAATCAATTCTTAACCAAGATTTTCCTGAAATTAAATTTGGCAAATTTTGGGCATCTTCTTTGGCAATACTAATAAAGATTCTAACAAAGCTATTTTTTGTAAAATTTGTAATTATACAATTAAGCTTGAAGCAATTCTGGAAAGAATTCTATTTGTACCTTTCACAAAAATTTAAATTTCGACTAAAAAAGACTTAAAATGACAGAATCAAGCAATTTTGAACATTTCCGTAAAAAATCATTTTTCAAAATTTTTACATAGAATTTAATAGGTACAAAAGAAGCTCTCCCGGCAATTCTCAAAAAGACGTCTTAAATTCCTGATTATCTTAAAAATAAACAAAATTGTAAAGATTTGAAAATTTGCCAGGAAAGTTAAGGAAAATCTTAGCAAAGGAATGATTGAGAAAATGGAGCCTGGTATGCTACGGTATTTTTTTTTTTTTTTTTTTTCATTTTAAGATAGATTGGCAAATTTCAATTAACTTAACTAATGATATATGGTTTTTTTTTTTTTAAATTATTTAATTCTCAATTTTTAATTTACATTTTTTCCCCTTATTTTTCTTTTTTTTTTTTTGACAGTAGCCTATTATAAAAATGTTTTTTATTTCACATCTGCTGCATATTCTTTTTCCTGTGGTAGTTAAAAAAAACAAAGATGGAAAAAAAAAGTAAAAAAAAAAAAAAACCTCTATAATCGTAAATTTCACATACAGATCAGGTAAAAAAGTATTCATTTTATTAAAATCAAATAATATATATTATCATATTCATATTCGAAATAATATACTTTTTTTACTGTTAAAATTATGTTTAATAAATTTATATTAAAACAAAATTAACATTGAAACATGCACATTTTTCAAAATTATGAAGTTTTTTATTTTTTACATATTTTAAAAATTTTCATTTTTCTCAAAATTAAAAGTTTTCATACCTTTCATAAATAAATAAAAACAATGTTACATAAGTTTTAGAAATGTTTAAAAATGAAGAATGGCTGTTAATTATTGATCTATTCAATTTTTCCAGTTACATAAAAAATAACACGAAATATGCAAATTATTTATTTACATTTTTATGCATGGATGCATCTTTCTCAAAACAAAGGATGACAGGAAGTCTCTGCATCATATAATAATTTATAAATATGCCCCATGTCTCTTAATTATGTGTCTGATAATGTTAACAAGTATATTTTACCTTCAAATATTTTTTTTTCTGGTAAATCAGTTGATATCTGTTTGTTTTGATATGGTGCTGAGCTTTGCGAAGCTAACTATTAAGAGACAGAACTGTTGGTCTGACAGACTATATATACTATGTATCAGCCAATCAGATTCGTCGAAGAACATGCTTATCGCGTGATAGAGGAAAAATTTAAAGGGAGACAACCCCGGTTTTTAATGTGGTACATTTTCCCGCAAAAATATTATTGTTCATGGGCGTGTTTTTTGTCCGTCCACAACATTTTAATGTATAACTACCAAAATTCTCGCATATACTTTATTTTTTATGATAAAAAGACTATTGAATAAAAATTTCAAATAATTTATTTTAGCAGGAAATAAACAGATAAAATCCCGGAAAAAGCCATTGATCAGTCTATCTTTATTTCCATGTGAAAATAAAGAAGATAAAATTAACGAGTACTAATGTAATGATGGATGCATCATTACAAATAAGGCGCCCAAACGAATAAAAATCAAACCCTGTATTCAAAACACATATTAGGACTTGTACTTTTGTTGCATTTTTCCATTTCCATGGCAACGGCTGAAAATTTTAAAACCTTTAAATGAGTTCTACACACAATAGAAAAACTGTTGAGAAACTTTAAACTTGTAATATTCTTTTCATTTTAAGATTTAATTTTATATAGAGAAGTAGTATATGAATCCAATTGGTTGAAATTCAAACAATAGGCAAAGTTGATTGACATCACCTATACCCAATATCACAAACCATTGTTTTGATGAGCTAATGATGTGTTGATTTTAAATTAATCCAAGCATTTACCCATATAATGTCATACTGATAACTAAATGCAGCTACTCTATCGAATTGAATAATAAATCATGCCCCAGGGATAACTGACCATTAGTGTTGCTTATAAAAAGATTTACCTTGAGAGCTTTTAGACATGGATCAGTGATTACTTAAGTATCCTTGACAATGAAAATTAATGCTTATTGTTTTAATTCTTAAACAAAATGATAGCAACCAGCCCATGAAGAAAAAACTGTAGTTTGAGGGTGGGGATCTCAAAGTTAGTACCTAGACCTACCTGTCTCCACCCTCCTATTGGAATGCCCATATGGGTTTAGTTTATTATCAATCTATTCAACTTTTCATAAAGAATGAGTAAATATATATGTTAGGGGTGGGGATCTCAATTGATCAAAAGTTAGTACCCACCCCCGCCTGTTTCTGCCCTCCTCTGGAAAACGCTATGGGCATTTCTTCAGTATCACTCTATTCAACTTTTACAACAGAACTGGAAAATATATAATTTCAGGGTGGGATAGCAACCATTTAAAAGTTAAAACCAAGCCCGGCCCGTCCCCACCCTCCATCAGGAATGACCCCATGGGATTTTCTTTAGCATCACTCTATTCAACTTTTTATGTAGAACCAGAAAATATATAGTTTATGGGTGGGGATCTCAACCGTTTAAAAGTTAGCACACTGCCCCGCCCATCCCCCACCCTCCCTGATACCCCCGGGAAAATCTTGCGATACAGACTTGTACAACTCGAGACACTGATCATGAATATATATGGTTTTATAGTACAAAATATAGTGTAAATAGCAAAATTGAGCATTATTGTTTTTAAGACCCCGCCCTCCTGCCCCTCCCCTAATGACCCCATAGGCATTTTACTTCGGCCTCCGGGGAAGGAGATGGGGATCAACCTTCTTGTGAAGTTTGGTTAAGATTGGACCAACGGTCTTCGAGAAATTGGTTGGACAAGTTCATGGCCGGAAGAAGAAGAAGAGGAAGAATAATAATAATAATAATAATAATAATAAGAAACGGTGCAAAAACAATAAGTCGCCAAACTTTGTTTGGGCGCCTTAAAAATAACACGGAAAGAAATATTCTTTGGGAGTATAAATGCACGAATAGCCCCTTAACTTATTTCCTTTCATCAGTTCATGGCTTAGATTTAAAATTTAATTGCCGTGATCAATTTAAGTTCTACGTCTAGTATCTGAGGAGTATATTTGATATTTAAGCTACTAAAAAGGGAAAATCGGCCCGGAACGAGAGTAGACATGTATAAGATTTACTAGTAATAATGTTTTAGAAATACAACAATATTTTACGTGATTTTAAAGCTATACATATTTATGATAATACTGAATATTTATTTGATAGTGTAGTTGATGACCATCTTCACGTCATTACAATGATAATATATTTGTTATCAAAATTTTCCACGTTTAAATTGTCACGATGGAAAATTCTTATGTGAGATAAATGGTATAACGACGTATTAATAACAAACACAGAGAGAGAGAGAGAGAGAGAGAGAGAGAGAGAGAGAGAGAGAGAGAGAGAGAGTTGGGGCAGTTAACAAGTTACACTATAGGCGTCACTGTTAGCGAGTTATTAACATTTCCTATGAATATTTCCGATGCGACAGCGCAAGTCGCCCCTTGAAATTATTTCATGAAGATAATTTCAGTCGTTGCTTCAGATTTACGGTTTTTTTCCTTTTTCAGTGGACATCATATTAAATTTCTTTGGATATTTTATTCAGAAAATTTAAAATTGTATAATATGACAATTTCCCCAATAGCAGAAACAACTGAGAAATGTGACCAAGAAGTTGAAAAACCCGTTGTACTGTTTATTTTTATTTTTCATTTTCGCAGGTATCTAGATGGTTTTAATTTCAATATAATCTAACGAAAAAGGGGGTGGAGAAGGGACGGGGAAGCAGTCGCATTAACTTCAGTTCATTTCAGTTTTAGTCGTCTAGATACTTTTAACATGCATCCATAGACATTTGTATAATCTACTCATTCACTTCTTTCAAATATCATGAATACTAGTGTTTCTTATCCCTATTTTCTTTCGTTTTCTATTTTTATGAATCTTTGTCCATAGACACTTGTGTAGACTACTCGTTCACTTCTTTCATATATACCACGGATATTTCTTATTTTAGTTCTTCAAAACACCTAAATATAGACGGAATCATCAACCTCGCTAATTTTTTCACCAAGATAGTTTTGAAGAGCCAGATCATATCCAAGCCATCTATATACTTAGAAAAGTAAGCTTAATTGTTAAAACCATCGACTGAAAAATTTTAGTTCTTGAAAACATTAAAATATAGACGGAATCATCGAAATTTTGTCAGGAACCACCACGGTAATATTTGTGAACATTATTACAGCCCCTTTAAAAAACAAAACAAAACAATCAAGAATAATGCATGTTGTGAACATGTGAAATCTTAGATACAATTTTACACGGGCCAGTGTTTTGTGTATAGGTCATTTGAATGATGTGAATGAGAGTCAGTCTGTATAGCATCTGTCCGACTGATAATCTTGTGGCTCAAATTGACCTACATTAATTGACTTTGTGACATTGACTTAATATATATTAACTGTGACCTACATTAGATTTCTGTTTGACCTGTAACTGTGACATTGATCTATTTAACCTAGCTTTCACATTGACCTATGTAGCCTCGTGGCCTATATAACCTGGTTGTGACTTTTACTTATATAACATGACTGAGGCATTGTTCTATATAATATCTAGCTGTCACACTGCCCTATATAACGTGGCTGTCACATTGGCTTTATAACCTGGCCTTGACATTGACCTTTATAATATCTAGCTATGACATTGACCTATATAACCAAGCTGTCACATTGACTTATATAGTCTCGTGGCCTATATAACCTGGCTCTGACATTGACATATATAATCTTCCTGTCACTTTGACCTATATAGCCTGGCTGTGACTTTGGCCTTTTTAGCCTATTGGCCTATATAACCTGGTTGTGACATTCACCTTTATAGAATTGACGTGACATTGATCTACAGACGATGGCTTTTTGTGAAATTAACCTCTAAAATTGTAAAACTGTAAATGACTGGTCTATATAACCTGGTTGTGACAGTGAAATTTTAATCTGGGTGTGACATTGACCTATATAATATCTAGCTGTGGCATTGACCTATATAATCTAGCTGTCACTTTGACCTATATAGACTTGTGGCCTATATAACCCGGTTGTGACATTGATCTATATAACCTGTCGATGGTATTGACCTATATAATATACAGGTTTCACATTAATCTAAATAACCTTGCTTTCAAATTAACTTATATAGCCTCGTGGCCTATATTACCCGGTTGTGACATTGACCTATACAACCTGTCTATGATATTGACCTATATATTATCTAGCTGTCACATTGACCTATATAACCTGTCACAATGGCCTTTATAGCTCGGGCTGTAAAGTCTGGCTGTGACATTGGTCTATATAAAATTGGTTGCAACATTGACCTATATAATCTGGCTGTGACTTTGACCTATATTGAATCATGACCTATATAACCTGACTGTAACATTGACCTATATAACCTGGCTGACATTGACCTATATAATATCTTGCTGTGACATTGACCCATATAACCTGACTGTAACATTGACCTACCGGTATAGCCCACGGTCTATATAGCCTGGCTGTGACATTGGCCTATATAAAATTAGCTGTGACATTGATTTATATGGTCTCGTGGCCTATATAATCTGGCTGTGATAGTGACCTTTATAAAATTGACTGTGACCTACATTAACTGCCCCAGTGACCTATATATAAGCTAGATGTTTTAAATGTTAGCAGACTATATGGGCTACTTTAGCTATCTGTTGGTTTTGACCTATTTTTGATGTCTGTTAACAGTACATTCATTTTTGTGAGCAAAAGTATCTGGCTCTGACCTACATTGGCTAGTTCTGACCAATATTACCTAGCTTTGTGGGTTATTTGAGCTGTGTTTGTTGCTCATAACTAGCTAGTTGTTTAGCATAAGCTACTCCTGTAACCAAACTTTTGTAACCTGGCTTTGTGACCTATATTAGCAGAATGTTTGTGACCTCCTACATTAGTTGTTTTTTGCCATTGCTATACATCCTACTCTTACTGGCTGTGTGATCAACATTAGCTGGCTGTTACTCTATGACCTATGTTAGCTTACTCTGGGCTACAAAATACAACTCTGTGATCTATATTTTCTTGAACTGTGACCTACATTATCAGGCTTTGTGATCTACATAAACAGGCTATGTTTTCCTTTGTAACTAATATACATAGACTCTAGGCAACTCTATGATCTATAACATGGCTTTGCAAGCTATATTAGATGGCTCTGACCTTTATTAGCTTGCTGCGACCTATTTTACTTGGTTTTGTGACCTGCAAAAGAGATGTAAATATAACCTATATCAGATGACTGTGACCTTAAGTTGTCTGTGGCCTATCTTAAGCTGGTTTTGTAAACCATATAAGATTTGATTCTAACAAATATTAGATGGCTCTGAAGACCAGTAAATGTTTCTATAAAACTGACTGTAATTTTTCTTAAAATACTTCTCACACAAATATTGTGCATCTAAATTATAAAAGAAAATATTAGCTTTTTTCAAAATTTTAATGCTTGTTCTCGTTGGAATTGACTGAACAATCACATGTGACAATAAATTCATAACAGTTCTAAAATATGTTAACAGTGCATAAATAAATCAAAGCAATACACAACAAAAAGTCAGCAAAATGTGCAAAACACAAATAAAATACAAACAATATATCAGACCATTGATCCCTTATTTTGCCAAATGGACAATTGTTAAGGCCTTTATCAAGTGGGCAATATTGAACATTGCATGAATGCTAAAATGATGTTATGGTGTTTTAGAGATTTTTGATTTTTTTTTTGAAAAATGGCTCCATCTAAAAACTTGTAGAATGAACAATGGTCAATATGCATAAGTAAATAAAAATTTGATTGGTACATGTATATTACGTAAATAAAAGTTTAATATGCAAAATAAAAAGATATAATTAAAACCTAATTGTTCATATTTGGCATACAAAATTAATGTAAAATCACTAGTAACATAAATTAGAGATAATAAATGTAAATAAAACAAACAATTTGGTCATGTGCATGTAAAAAGTGCAGTAACATATTAAAGGAAAACACAAAAAATCTGTGGCAAAATAATGAGACATCTGAACCAAAAAGTGCTTCTGATTATATAGTGACTGAACAAATCCTAATGTGATACCCATTAAACTATTAATTTACTAATTCAATTGCTAATATACTACGGAAGCGTATTAGGGCCACGACAATTTTTTTTAAAATTTGATATGTTGACTTAGTTTCTCGATAAATCGACTTAACTATGTCGATAAATCGACTTATTATCTCGATAAATCGACTTATTATCTTGATAAATCGACTTAGTATCTCGATAAATCGACATAGGATCTTGATTAATCGACTTAACTATCTCGATAAATCTACTTAACAATCTCGATAAATCGACTTAGTATCTCGATAAATCGACTAAGTACATGTATCTCGATAAATCGACTTAACTATGTCGATAAATCAACTTATTATCTCGATAAATCGACTTAGTATCTCGATAAATCGACATAGGATCTCGATTAATCGACTTAACTATCTCGATAAATCTACTTAACAATCTCGATAAATCGACTTAGTATCTCGATAAATCGACTTAGTTTCTCGATAAGTTGACTAAGTATCCTGGATCTGCCCCTTGACTGAAGCACAGCCTTCCCGAGGTGCGAATCGCCGAGGGGTAAATAAAGGCCACCTCCCCATAAAGTCGGCCACTTATTATGTGTCCCTTTGGTGTCCTTTATAAAATAGACAGGTTTTACTGTATACTCAAATATTATTTGGAGGAAGCATATAAACATAAGAAATAATGAGATATGCATATATTATTATAAATATATATTAACGGTAATTTTACGTTTGCTTCTATTCGTCTGTAGCGGTTGGGTAGCTCGGTGGTAGAGCATCCGCCTGCAGTACCAGAGGTATTGGGTTCGATCCCCGGTCTGACCCTCGCTCTTCTTCCTCCTGTTACAAGTCTATTGTTTAATATCATTTTTCCGGTGATATAATTTAAGGTAAAAAACTAATAAAATTCAAAAACTTTACTTACATGTTGCATATTAAATCGAATGTCGTAACAAGAGGAATGGCAATTTTGCTAGATGGGTGGGGGAGGGGGACTCGCAAGCAATGGGTTGTTAGTGTGTGGATAAGCGATAGTCGGCAATCGAAATAATAAGTCGATTTATCGAAATTGTTAAGTCGATTTATCGAGATTGTTAAGTAGATTTATCGAGATAGTTAAGTCGATTTATCGAGATACTAAGTCGATTTATCGAGATAATAAGTTGATTTATTGTGATACTAAGTTGATTTATCGAGATACTAAGTCGATTTATCGAGATAATAAGTCGATTTATCGACATAGTTAAGTCGATTTATCGAGAAACTAAGTCGACATATCAAATTTAAAAAAATTGTCGTGGCCCTAATACGCTTCCGTAAATATACAGTAATATGAAGCAAAACAAAAAGAATGGGTAAAGTTATGATTTAATCATAAGAAGCCAAATGTGCTACTGACAATACCAGTATTAACATACCGGTAGTAATTGGTGAGGTGGTAGAGTTATTGAAGAGAATCGCCACAATTCTATCAGTAAAGTGTAGGTACTACAAAGGGGATTAATATAGGGAGGTTAATGAATAAAATAATAGAAGAAACAGATTTTGAAACTTCAAAATAATAATGAGTGAGGTGGCAGAGTTATTATAAGAGAATTATAACAAGGTTCTTTTGAGGCAATAAGTGAGATGGCAAGGTTACAGGTGAGTATTGTAACAAATAATTAGGCTTTACTGTGGCAATAAGAAAGGTGGCAAAGTTATCATGGCATTATAACAAGGTTCTACTCCAGCAATAAAAATGAGGGTGCAAAGTTGTTTAGGGGTGTTATAACATGGTTTTACTGCGGAAATAGGTAAGGTTGCAAAGTCATTTAGAGCAAAACATTGAGTCCTAAATCCCCAAAATAACATTGATTATATGGGAAAACCTAAGCTGATATGATTCCATATCCAAGGGGAATAATTATTTTACACAAACATTAGGGGGTATCATGTGGCATGCTCTGACAAATCATTTTATTAAAAAAAATACATAGCATACAAAAATGTCAAGGAATAGTTATGATAAGGAGCCATTTGTGCCCTGAAGTTTTAACTTGTGACTATTTAGTTACCTGAGCATTGTATAATGAATACCGGTAATTAGATGTGTCTGTGCAAGAAAAATATTGTAATATGAACTTGTGTCATATATGGTACACTAATGATTTTGTAAACAGTTGCTCTTTTTCTATTTTATAAAGGAGTCTTAAATAAGATCATTTCCATACAGTTTTTGTTACAAGAAACATTGTGCAATCTTTGGCTTTAACTAGATACAGTACAGACCTGTCGAACTGAGCAAACAAAGGGAGCCGAATCTCAGCTTCAAAGAGATAGATAGTAGCTGCCAAAAGCTGCCGAGATATATAGCTAAACGAAAGGTTGATATGAGCTGGCAATTCGGCACAAATTCGTTATCGTAGTGTTAAACTTTCGACAGGCCTGTACTGTATTTCAGTAAGAAAAAACCTTTTTCCACGAGGCAACATCTATAGTACATGTAATACATTCTTTTAATTTACTATAATTTTTGTGGGGTATTATAGTCACCTTACCATATCGACTCCTTTGTTACAGAACTGCAAGTAAATTTCATAATCTAAATAATGATTTGATACCAATATACAATTCTATCATAATGATTAATATACATGTACAAATGTTGTACATGATAAAAAATAATCTCAAATTCAAATATTACTGTGAAACCATTTATTTCTGTGTTGTCCAAATTTCATTAACATAAGTAAAAATATCATGGGGTGCTTAATTTATAGTTTGGGTTTTATGCTTAAGGTAAGCTTGTAATATATGGTACCATTTTGTTGCCATGTAAATATGTGAACAAGGCGTCCACAAATACAACAGAAATTAAGACACCACAAAAATTAATAATTTCACAGTACATGTAATTATATATACTGTAAAAGGGATTATATTCATGGGGTGATTTCGTTAGCACTAAATAAGTAAAAATTTTAACCACATGAAAATTTCCCCGTTTACAGTATACACATGTATATATAGCGTCTATCTAATACATGTATTTGGTCCACTGTAATATGAAGTCTTTATAAGACATTTTTATGTGGTTATATAACTGATATATTTAGCCACAATTTGAGCAATCTTTAACTACAAATCTCAATAAATAATACACTATTTTAAAGTTTTAAAAACTGAATAACATGTAAAATTACAATTTATAGATTATTGTATAAAAATACTATGTATGTAAACCAACATAATTTGGCAATCAATATTTTGAAATGTAAAATTTGACACACTTGAATAATAATTAACAGTCTATAGATCGTTGATGTTTAAAATTCGAGGTTCAGCACAACTTGACAAATAATTAAATTAGATGATATAAATAAGGGCTATTTTCATTGAAAAATTCAATTTTGGTTACCCAAGAATTCTGCGTGTATTTTACAGAAACAACATAGATACTCGGAGGAAATTATTACGAGAAATTTTTAATTAACATGTCTAGCAGAAAAATAATAAAAATAACATACTAGTATTCTGTACCTTAACAAGTTAAAAGAAAACAATCATGTAAAGTTCATTTAAACACAATGTATATAATTTCAAAGACCTGAAATAGACTTTGTGAGTATTACCCGATATGTGAAATGTTTAACTTTGGATCTTGAAACAATACATTTTAGCTATATGCCTGCCCTATTTGTCATGGCCCTGAGCTTCATGCTGCAGCTAATATTTTATATGAATTCAACTTCATTGCAACTCTAAATCACAAACTTATTATTTCTACATGATCCTACAGCAAATTTTAGTACCTTATGATCCTACAGCAAATTTTAGTACCTTATGATCACAGGTGAGTCTCCTTGATCATACTTCTATTTCATGGTTTTTATTACAAAAAGATACAATGTACATGTATAATACATTGTATAGAAATCAAGCCTCAACTCTCTTTTCTAGGTGCCAAAAATCAGGCATGAGAGTGGGTTTTGTTAAAAATATCTGAAAATTTGACTTGAGAGTCCAGATCGTGCAATTTTTAAAATTGAAATAATGCTGATGAGGCTTTAAACAATAATTCACTCACGTCACATGTCACTCTCTTTTTGACCTTGACCTTAATTCCATGTAATGGTTTTATCACACACAATGTTGAAAGTCGGCCTTCATTCTCATTTCTAGTCACAGATTGCTGAAATAATGCTGATTTAAAAATAATTCACAAACTTCACTCTCTTTTAAACCTTACCTTAATTTTATTTTTAGGGTTTTATTAAACATAATATCGAAAGCCAGCATTCACTTTCTTTTTTGGCCCCCGATGGTTGAAATAATGCTGATGTGGCTTAAAGCAATAATTCATTCCCTTCACTCTGTTTTCGACCTTGACCTTACCGTAATTTAGGGTTTTATTGAACATAATATTGAAAGCCAGTATTCACTCTTTATTTTGGCTGAAAATAGTAAGTAATGCTGATGTGGCTTAAAGCAATAATTCATTCCCTTCACTCTGTTTTCGACCTTGACCTTACTGTAATTTAGGGTTTTATTAAACATAATATCGAAAGCCAGCATTCACTTTCTTTTTTGGCCCCAGATGGTTGAAATAATGCTGATGTGGCTTAAAGCAATAATTCACTCTCTTCATTCTATTTTTGACCTTGACCTTAGTTTAGGGTTTTATGAAATAAATATTTAAAGCAACCAATCATTCTCTTTTTTTGGCTTCAGATAGCTAATTATATAAAATAATGCTGATGAAGCGCTTTTTAAAAAATTAAAAATAATTTACTCACTCTCTTTCTGACCTTAACATTAATTAAATTTCAGGGTTTTATTACTTTTAATATATATATTTAAAGCTATCATCAACTCTTTTTGACCTTAAAAGCTAGCCTTCACATATTTAATCTGTCCTTCTTTTGACCTTGACCTTTATCCCGTTTTCTGCCCTCATCACAACTCCGATTTTCTTCTTGACTTGGTGTAAATCGTCTAACTCAAACTGATACCTGTAAGTTAAATAAAATTCCATCAATATGTAAACAAAACATGTCATCCATCAGAAAAAAATTATTCATTTAAGTAGGTAAAATTTTTAAATTTTAGAAAACCTTTATGTTGCAAGTAATGGTATTTTATGATCCAGTCAAGATTTTTTTTCACTTATATCAAGGCAGTCAATTCAAGGATGGTGGAGGAAACTGGAGTGTCTATAGAAAACACCAACCTTTGGCATGTAAACTGACAAACCATCTCACACTGGAGTGTATTACGGTCAAGGGGCACATAACTCTATTGTACATGTATGTACCATGTGACGTAATAACTACGTCATCAATATATGACGTCTTGAGTTGCACATGAGGTTCAGCCATTTAAGCAAATGTGTAACTACACATGGATGTGTTTAATCATGTTGTTATTATTATAAAGTAGTTATACTTCTCACACTATGATCTGTCCTGAGTGGGATTTGAACTAGGTGCTGTTATCAATAAGCATGTATTTTAGACCACTCAACAACTGCTGAAAGAGAAAATATTCATAACCACATTCTAATTTACCTGTGAAATAATCTAGCCAATGTTACTTTCATTTCATTCATGGCAAAATGTTGTCCAATACAGTTTCTAAAAATAAATCAATAAAGTACCGTAAGTAAATGATAAGAGACAGATTATATTTACATATACATATACTGTTGGTAGTACATGTATATAGTTGGTGACCCTCAACAATTTTTGTCTTATAAACCCTTTTAATCCCCAAAATGACTTTCTTAGCCCTTTTGTAAGTTGGTAACCTCTGAACATCCTTTTTTTAAAACTCTATTGTAATTTGGTAATCCTCCAAACCACTTTTCTCAAACCTTATGTAAAATGGTTCCCCCTAAAAATGACTTTTTTTTGTAAACCCTTTTGTAAAATGGTTACCCTCAAAAGGACTTTTCTTAACAAAAATGACTTTTCTTAAAGGTAATCCTTTTGTAAGTTGGTGACCTTCTGAACAAATTTTCTTAACCCTTTTGTAAGTTGGTGATCCTCTTGAACGAATTTTTTTTACCCTTTTGTAAGTTAATAACAATCAAAATGACTTTTCTTTCTTAACCCTTTTGTAAATAGTGACCCTCAAAACGAATGTTCTTAACTGTTATTTATTTTTTTTTTTGCATTAACATTAAAAAATTATATCATACCTTGGTCCAGCAGAAAATGGTATGAATGTATATGAGTCTCGGTTTACACAATTTTCTGGTAAAAATCTATCAGGCTGGAATTCTAGTGGATTCTCCCAAATCATAGGGTTATGGTGAAGATTATAGATATTGACAGCAATAATCGTCCCGGCTGGTATGACCTTCTCCTCGATGAAGAGCTCCTTCGTTGTTTCTCTCTGTATAAAACTGACAGGAGAGTGGTATCTCATTCCTTCCTTTATACATAATGTCAGATAATCCAAAGACTGCAAATCTTTCCTGAAATTACAAAAATTATACACAGTACTGTAAAAACCTCGATTTCATTGCTAGCCATCATTTGTTTTTTAACATTTTGGCATTAAAAAGGGGTTTGGCAATAAATCGAGGGAATGTATTTAGGATTTCAAAATAGTGTGGTGATAAATGAGGTGGCAATAAAATGAAGATTATAGATGTTAACAGCGATAAATTTATATTGAAACTTTTCAATCATGAAAATACTGTGTCAATAAGAAAGGAGGCAAAATTGTTGAGGGGAATTAAAACTAATATAAAAGCACTAACCATTCAATATATGCAGACTGTCTCTGATCCAGCAAGTCACTGACCTCAGTATGTATCCTGGTCTGATAATCCTGGTTCTGACATAGTGAATAGATTGTCCAACAGATGGCACTGGTTGTGGTATCATGACCTAAAATAAGACAAACAAGCAAATTCAGAAATAATAAGATCCCCAAAAGTAGGTACTTTTTGTGATTTGCACTTATGTTCAAAGGGCCATAACCCAAGGAATAAGAGCAAACCATTTAAGATTAATAACGTGCACATCTCCTATGAATCTTGATGCTTTGCACCAAATTTTGTGAAAAAAATAGTGATTCATAGTTTTGAAAAATTACTCAGGACAAGAAGTGACTGGATGGACAGAGGTTTTAATTTAATATCCCCACTTTCTTTGAAAGACAGGGGATAAAAACAGCTTTCTCATGTCCGTTGAAGCTACATGTACCTCCTAACATTATCATGACTATAGTTCATATTGTCATGAAAGACAGGAAAAACATTACCTTTAATGCTTCATGAGATACAGTAGGATAGCCAACCAGGCCAGCGCATTGATTCATCAAACAAAATTTCACGCGCAGACAAAGTGAAAAAATTGTCAAAAATTTGAATTCACTCGAGGCGGTAAAATTACATAATATTTATTTCACTGCGAGTTTTTAATACTATTTGTAGAATTTTATCGTTTTTTGAGGACAAAAGTAAGTCATTAAAGACGATTTTTATCAAAGTCGGTGAGAATTTAACAATTTAAATCGTAATTGAATGTTAGGCACCGGCGAAAAATTGAAAATCGAAACTTTAAAAAAATATCATTCTGTGTACGCAGTCCCTCATGCACCAAAGATGTTTTTACATGAACGGAAAGAACTTTTTCTCACGGTTATTTTGATGTATAATTTGTCAAATAATTTTCTTTACACAAAAAACGTACCAGTTTCAAATGTCGAAAAAATCGATGACATTGCCGGATTCTCGATCATGGGCCGCCCCCTTTCCGGCTAATTTGACACAGAAAAAATGCTAAGACAGCTTCCTTATTGTATGCAATGTATAAATTTGATAATCGAGAGACGCTGTGGAGATATTTTTGTTGAAATAAAGTAAGTTTTTCCTTAAAAATATTGTATTTTCACCTCATGTCTCGTCTAATCTGCCGATTTTTTGGAACTACTTCCAGTCGGACATATTTGATTAACATTCGTCCCGCTTCGATCACAATTTTAGCATGCAGAAAATGTCATCGTGTATTTTGGACAAAATAGTCAAGCTTTTTTTCCTTATTTGTCATGTATGATCGATCTGCATGGCTGTCGAACACATTAGATACGGATGTGTTCTAATGTTACCCATATGGACTCGGGATCTGTACCAATACAGTGTACAGTGCAACCTGCTCATGTAGGGCTAGTTAGGGACTCAGAATTACTGAAAATTACCAACTGATTTTGCTTTGCTGGCAAAATATAAACAGGACATGTCTGTCATATCAGTACATATCATTGGATAAATAAGCTAACATCATTAAAGAGGGTTAGACTGGATTTTTCTTTATGAAATATTTCCCAAAATGAGGAAACATCTCCCATGTTAGTTTAGCCAGAGTCAACACAACATTGGTCTTTATTATTTAAATTTTTGTTTCTATTCTGATGCCAATAACCCCGGCATTATTATTTTAGTACAATTTAGACATGAAAAGTTGACTACTTTGCTTCATTAAAAGTTTTAAGTCAACTTGACATAACACAAATAACATTTAAAATAGACTATGTGGAGGTAGGAAATAGGAAAAGTGAATACCAATCATGAGGATTTCATTTGACTTGGTTAAAAATTTAACTCCATATTATAATGATTAAATACAGATCTGTAAAATATTTAGGAATTTCAGTAATTTCTGTAAAATTGTAAAATTCTGATAAATAAATATCACCTTTCAGGAAAATTCATGGGAACTGGTTTGATAATAACATTAAGAAATAAGTTTATGCAAATGCAGTGAAATTCATGACACAGTGTATCCAAATGGGCATTATTAGTTTGAAAGAATTCAAAATAATTGTAACACACAGGCCTATTCCAGATTTATTGATTTATCAGTTAAATTTAGAATTGATTGGTTGGTAAACACACTCCATTCAAGATTATTTCAATTATAATCAGGTAAATGAGATTAAGGGGGAAACTAGGTACAGGATGAAGATAAGCAGGGGCCAAGTAGCCAATGACTTCTAAAATCCAGTCTGGGTCCCTTAATGTTTACACATTTAAGCCATTTATTACTGTTACAAATTCTTTTATGAAGTGAGCTGGCCCCTAGCTCAAAATAGTTAGGCTTCATCCCTGAGGTAAAACACACCCTTCAACAAGAGATCTGGCAAACTTTCTGACATAGTAAGATTTTAACCTATGCTGTTACCTGTATGCTACACTTCAGAAAAGGGCATGAAAAGCATTTCATGTGGTGAAAAAAAGAGGTATTCAGTATCAAGAGAAGCATTTAATTCATAAATGTGTAATGGTATATAATTCCCAGTATGTTAAGGATATTGATATGTGTTGATTTTTTTAATTCTATATAAAATGAAACATTCATAAATGTCTGATGATATCTAATTCCTAGTGTATTAAAGATATTGTTATGTTTTAATTTTACATGAAATGAGACATTCAACATTATTGCAATTTACAAAGTTGGTTTAGTCACACATAATGCATTTTTCTTTGAAAAATGTTCCATTATGTGTAAACAGTAATAACCATGAGTGTTCATTCTAGGATTTTTTCAGATGGGCCCATTTCTAATAAAATTCTTCTAATAACAAGTTGAATAACATCAATAATTTTGCATACATCTAATGTTTGATGTGACTTGTAGTCTTTTAGGCTGATGTAAAAGCTTTTGTAATGAAGTATTTAAAAGTTCTATATAATGTAGCTTTTATATATGACAATGCTATCAAATATTTTGAACTTGCATTTGAAATCTAATTTCAAATGTGGCCCACTATGGCCTTTACAATGGTGCCATTTGGCAAAATAAAGGATCAACAGCCCCTTTCTAGAATAAACACTGTCATATGATCCCATAGTTTTTGATTTATTTGTAAATGATTTATCTATTTATCACAGCCAGAACAACTAGAAAGTACCTGTCCCCCATAAAATCACCTGTTAGTGTAGTTTCTAAATTAAATGATAGTTTAGACAATTTTAGTCCTTTTAAATGCTATTATGGCCCACTTGTCATTCATTTAACAAACAACAATATGACAAAATTTCTAACTATCTGCCTGTTCATAATTTTTTTTTTTAACTTTTTAGTAATTCAATATCTTTTATTTTTTAAATGTTAATTTTGTTCATATAAAAATATTTGTTTTATTTTTCCAAAAAATATCTGAGGTTGCTTTCCATGGTACCCATACCACATCCATTTCATGTTAGTACCTTGAGGAAAGACAAAATGCAACTTATTTGAATTTCTTTTTATGTATTTACCCTATTTATCATCACTAACCTGCTCAACATATTGTGTCCCAGCTCTAACTTATTTCTCTGTAGAATGTCTGATTTATTTATTTATTTATTTTTATTTATATTATCATCTCTAACCTGCTAGACATTTTGTAACCTGCTCAACATATTGTGTCCCAGCTCTAACTTATTTCTCTGTAGAATTTCTTACTTATTTATTTATTTATTAACTGCTGACATATTGTGTCCCAGTTATAACTTATTTCTCTGAACAATTTCTGATTTATTTATTTATTTATTTATTTATTTATTTATCATCTCTAACCTGCTAGACATTTTGTAACCTGCTCAACATACTGTGTCCCAGCTCTAACTTATTTCTCTGTAGAATTTCTGATTTATTTATTTATTATTTATTTATTTATTTATTTATTAACTGCTGACATATTGTGTCCCAGCTCTAACTTATTTCTCTGTAGAATTTCTTACTTATTTATTTATTTATTAACTGCTGACATATTGTGTCCCAGTTATAACTTATTTCTCTGAACAATTTCTGATTTATTTATTTATTTATCTATCATCTCTAACCTGCTAGACATTTTGTAACCTGCTCAACATTACTGTGTCCCAGCTCTAACTTATTTCTCTGTAGAATTTCTTATTTATTTATTTATTTATCTATTTATTTATTTATCATTTCTATTTTTTTAATGTAGGCCCTATTTATTTATTCCTGTTGGGGTCCTAAAGTATCTCCATCAACAAACACATGTCATATGATGTGTGCCAGATGAGGATGCCTGTTGCAAAAAAAATCAATAAATACAGTACAGACCTGTACAAAGTTTAGCATCCAGCTAACGAATTAGTGCCGACAGCCCATATCGGTTCCTCGTTTGGTGTTTATATCGACAGCAGTTGCCATCTATCTCTCAGCAGCTTTTCGACCGCTACCTTTCCATACCTTGGGCACTCGGCAGTCGAGCTTTGACTTCTTTTGGTTAGCTTAGTGTTAAACTTTCGACAGGTCTGTACTGTACATTGCATGTACTGTGTATACAGTAGACAGTTGACCTATATATTTGACACAGGGAACGTTGTTTACGTCATTACGTTAGAACAATGTTTATCAAGGTCGCGGCCATATTTGTTTTCATTGACAACAAGACGTACTGAAATCATGCTGTTGGATTTTTGCGATTTTCGCATATTTAACCCTCATGCACCAGGTACGATAATTTACTGGCGTATACTATAATAATTTTCTGACATTGTATTAAAATTTCTAGGAAAAGTATTCTTTACACAAAAAACGTACCAGTTTAAAAAATGGAGAAGAAATTTCTGTTGATTTTCAAGAGAAATCGGTTATCGTCGGGATATCAGTAATTTTAAGTAAATGTGGCGTTTTATCTCGGACTTTTTGATACATGTAGAAAGTTTAGTTAATTCCTCACACGCTTGCATCATATTCGTAGATAGAAATGTTAATTTTATGGTATAAAAACGATTCTGAAAATGGCGGGTTTTTTTTGGGTTCAGACACTTGCCAAAAAGTAATCCCTTTTTTTTTACCGCGGAAGGTCACAAATTTTAAAACCAACGCACAATTTGGACTTGGCTATCCTACTGATAGTGCTACTACTACTTCAAATGAATACAAGTCCCCTACCAACAAATGGAAAACTAAGAACCTTTTACATTGACATTTGCAAACTTTTGTACAAAGGATACAGTGAACAAAGATATAAAGATTTAATTTGCTTGAACTACTCTCCCCTTCCATACTACAATGTACAAAAAAGTCAATTAATTTTGTCAAAAATCAGTTGATCACAACAAAACTGAATTTAATTTTTAACTCATGATGGTAGGCTCCATACCAAATATCTGCAAGCATTTAGGACAAAGTTTTGAAGAAATATTCTTAGTCTAAAGTCCATTATCCAGTCAAAAATCAGTGAAGCAAATTGAAACTTAAACTTGATCTGTCAGTGTAACTTATGATGTGTGACTAACATAGCAGATATAAGTTCAATATTTGCAACATTTCAGATAGAAAGTCCAGAAAACATGAATTGTATTGGCAGATTTCAAACCTGTTGTCCCTTTCAGAAATTAAACTACTAATACAAACATATTTAAAAATTACATTCCATTTAGGACCTTTAATCTTACCTTCAAACAGAAATGTGTCAACTTCATTTCTAATTTCCAAGGGAGTTAACCCTTGATTGTTTTCATCTTTAGCAGTCAATAATATGTCCAGAAAATCTAGATATCTAGACTGTCTTCCTGAAGATTTGTTTGGTAAGCCTTCATGCTCCTGTCAAGAATAATATAGTTATAATAAAGACATATTTTGCCCAATACCGGTATGTTTTACTTTACATGTATAATGGCTGGTATATCTTTACACAGGGATGTTTTTCTTTGTATTGACATATTTTTCATAATTAAATGTCATATTTTACTAAACATAAATTAACATAGAATGGGGTGAATTGGAGCAATGGTCAAAATGTTTTCACTTATAATGAGGTGGTCAACTCAGGGATGGGGATGGTGGAGGAAACTTGAGTTCCAGGTATGAAAACAGATGTCCTTTAACAAGATAACTACCAAACTCTAAAATATGCCCACGTGGGACTCAGATCTAGGCAGTGATAGGCACTGTGATCGATGTGCACATTATTTTAGATGACTCGGTCACTGAGACCCCCCCCCCCCTCCCCCATAGCATATATGGTGGTTAATATTCATTAAAAGATCAAGGTTTAAAAATTTAGAGACTTAGTTATGTTTTATTACCAGAGTTTCCCTCCTTTTCTGTATAATTTCTTCTGCCACACTATGTACATAGTCACAATGCTTTAAAAACTTGCGTCCATTGGCTGTCCAGTAGTAAATAAAATCAAAGAACATGCTGGGTCTCCTGATTATAGACAAGATGACATGGTCATTAAAATCCTGACAATATACAATTATGTGGTATGGTCAGATAAATTATATAATGTACAAATATCCTCATTTGTACAAATCTGAAAGCCCTTCACCAAGGCATGATATTCACCATGTTAACTAGAGTTTGGCCCTGTAGCTTTGGAGGAAATGATTAATAAATACAAATTTTAACTTACAGTGGATAACAGAAGACATATGGTGAACCATTGCTATAGGTTTCAGCTCAGGTGAGCTCAAAAGTCCTAAATACTGTTTTAGAATGAAAACCTTAAACAATATTCAGATTGTTGAGGTTAACTTTTCTCAGCAACTATATGAATAGGTAAATCACAAGCTTTGATTTAAAAAAACCACCTCTGTTAAACAGCTACTTAAGTTCCTGCTGGTGACTCCTTAACACAGGTTTGAATGTATGTACATGTATAAAGGAGTTTGAAAGTTAAAACTATACTTACAAAGCTCTCTCAACCCAGAGGTCACTTAACTGATTGACAGCTAGGACATAAGGATGACTTTCTCTGAAAACAAAATAGTTGCATTACTAGAAGAATGATTCTTTTAACTTAATGTAATCAATCATTATATACAGTGTATAAATCAAATTTTCATGAAAAATAAAGAAAAATGTCACTTACTCAGTAACAAATTTTTTATTAATACAAATGCAAAAGAAATTGTACATATATTTCTACTGAAATCAAACACAAATGTACCCCTATGGTTCTCATGATCTGATTATGTTACCATTTTCAGATCGTTTTAGTCTATATTCCTATTTTAGGGTCTTTTTGAAAACGGGCCACTTAGAAAAGTAGATAAGGTATAGTAGATGGTGCCAGGCAGAGTTACTCACCCTAAAATCTAACAATCACTCTTGTAGGAGAAAGCACATCTTAATATAACATCTAATGGTGTCAGGCAGAGTTACTCACCCTAAAATCTGACAATCACTCTTGTAGGAGAAAGCACATCTTAATATAACATCTAATGGTGCCAGGCAGAGTTACTCATCCTAAAATCTGACAATCACTCTTGTAGGAGAAAGCACATCTCAATATAACATCTAATGGTGCCAGGCAGAGTTACTCACCCTAAAATCTGACAATCACTCTTGTAGGAGAAAACACATCTTAATATAACATCTAATGGTGCCAGGCAGAGTTACTCACCCTAAAATCTGACAATCACTCTTGTAGGAGAAAGCACATCTTAATATAACATCTAATGGTGCCAGGCAGAGTTACTCACCCTAAAATCTGACAATCACTCTTGTAGGAGAAAACACATCTTAATATAACATCTAATGGTGCCAGGCAGAGTTACTCACCCTAAAATCTGACAATCACTCTTGTAGGAGAAAGCACATCTTAATATAACATCTAATGGTGCCAGGCAGAGTTACTCATCCTAAAATCTGACAATCACTCTTGTAGGAGAAAACACATCTTAATATAACACCTAATGGTGCCAGGCAGAGTTACTCACCCTAAAATTTGACAATCACTCTTGTAGGAGAAAGCACATCTTAATATAACATCTAATGGTGCCAGGCAGAGTTACTCACCCTAAAATCTGACAATCACTCTTGTAGGAGAAAGCACATCTTAATATAACATCTAAAGACAACATTCCAATCACAGAAAACAATTCAAAACTTTTTCCTGATTGAGCAAACTGGTCCAATTTTTCCTGAAAAAACATGTCATTTTACTTCACAATAAGTTTACTGAAATTTTCATTATTTTTTTTACAGATATAATTAAAGGAAGTGCATGTGCACCTAAACCATTTTCTTCTGAAGTGAAATCATATTGGTCAACCTACCATATATGTTATAATTACATCATACTTTTTCGAAATTGGTTGATTTATCAGACAACTGATGTCTGCATGTCTGAGCGCACTTTAGTTTTTTGTGGAAAAATCTTAATTTTTATCAGGAATGTAATTGGTTTCTTTAAAGATTTTGTTTGTTGTTTATTTCATTTTGGGGCATGGTTAGTGAGTGAGACACATTTTACCAATAACTACAAGGTTAATTGTCACATATGGGATAAGCAACATTGTAACTATTTGTAGGATATATTATGGGCCTAGATCAAAGGAATAATGTCAGATTTTTTAGACAACTATAGTTAACATTTAAAATATTTACAAAATGCTCTTGCATTCTATTTTAGTGTAATTATATTAACTTTATATTTGTTAAAAACAAGAATGTAAAACAATTTAAAATTAACTTAATAATTAACTCTGAAGAAACATATTGATCATTATATCTATCACGTCTAGGGATTTGATGGATTGGATTAATAGTTTTATACAATTAAACCTGCCTTGATGTTAAAATAACAATCTTGAGTTGCAATACAAATAAACTGATCATAAATCATACATGAACCTATCACAAAGTCAAAAAATTTTGACCTGTTTTCTGCTTTAACTTTGTTAGCTGACCCTGTATATAAAGACCATCTGTTTAAAATGGAAATTGTTTTGCAACTTTACAAGTTTAGTCTTTAGTTTTCCTAGGTATTAGAAATATGTATGTTAAAATATTACCACTAGTATGTCTACTGCCTGATTGTAGACAAGTGTGTATGGCTGTAAAATGTCAAAGTGAAATGCTGGTGTTAGCAGTCTCCTGTTTCTGGCCCAGTGGTCTCCGTTAGCAATAAGTAGTCCCTCTCCTAACCATGGCAACCCTATCACATAGACTGTCCCTGGAGCTCTGGGCTTTGGTTCTGAAATACAGAATGTACAGTTATAACATTGTAATCTGAGAAAAGTGTGTGTGAGATATGTATTTGAATACTAACATGCCCTCAGGGTGACATTAAGGTGCCGGCTCTTATAATGAGTACCCCACAAGTTCACAGTCAGTACGCACCAGACAAGCAGACAACTCCCTAATCACATCATTATATTCATACTGACACCAGCTTGACCAACCGGTTGATACTCTGTCCACTTAATACCAAGGTCAGACACACTAAATAAAACACTTCTCTCTTTCATGCAGCTCGGATTGCACCAGAATACAAGATTTTTAACCATTTTTTCAATTTTTTACAGGGAAGCATTATCTCCCTTGAACCCTCTTTGACAGTTCAAGTCTTTGGCTGTTGTTTTCAAAATCATCTTACCACTGTCTAGATAATGAAATATACTCAGTAGATACTGATATACTGACCAATAACCTCTGAATTATTTGATCAGTACACCTTAACTAGAAACTCAGGTGAAAACTTCCTTACCTGTTGTTTTCAGTAACACCTTTACACTTTCTGGATGATGAAATATAAGTAATGGTCGGAATCTGCTAATCCATAACCTCTGAAATATTGGAAACGCTGCTGTCTTCTCTAACTGGTGCTTCAAACCAGCATCATTAGGTCCTGGATACTGGAAGATACAACAGCACAAACAATTTATAACTGAAATGGGTTGCCATTTAAAAATGTCCTCCAAAACAAACTCCACCTGGGAAATCCATGTTTTCTCAACCATGTGGTTAATTAAAATATGAATAGCCAATGACAAATTTACTATGCCAAAAAATATCCCCATGGAGTTTTAGACTATTAAATAGTTTTTCGAGTAAAGTGGCGGACAATAGACAAAATGTTGGTGGAAGAAATAGAGTAAACACTACATGTCACCCCACTTTGTTTGAGGGAAATAACTATAATATATAAGGATCTGATTAAATACAAGAAGGATTTTTCATCATCATGTTCACAACTAGTCATTTACAACACTAATCAAACACCTTAACTTGGGAGGTTCAATTCTCACTGGTGCAGAACCTAGACCAAGGAGTTACAACATCATTACTCCACTGCACTCAGTGACAAGCCACTTAGAGCAGGTGCTAGGAGTCTGATGTAGACCTAAAATGTGATCCAGTGAAGATCTAGCCAAAGAGAGAACCAGTAAAAGTGGTCTTTATGCATGTTATGGGAAGTTGGCCCTTATATACAGGTTCAAATTATATGAATGAAGGGCTATTGGGATTAAATTCTACTGGCCTTTTAAAGCAGGTGGTCCTTATATAAAGGTCATCTCCAATGCATGTTTAGCTTTATTATTTAGTATTATAGCCAGTTGAGCTGAAACCAGTTCAGTTCAGACAGATTTTCTCTTCAAGCAGGAATGTAAACAAGTTGCACTGTAAAATATTTGTTTCATAATGGGTCATGACAAAAATATTTTATTTTTTAAAATCAATCATGTGTTGAGATTCATTTATTTAGTCATTTGGAAATTGATTGATACATTACCAAATGGACATGTCCCCAAAGCCAGTGTTTTTCCTGATCACCAGGTAAATCGTCATAGATACCCTCCCATTTTCTGTATCTTCTGTAACTCTGGACTAACTTCAGCACCACATAGATGACCACAACAAACAGCGTACAGTTAGTGACTGTCAAATACGATGTTAATAGATGACTGTCAGCAGTCGTAACCATCCTGACCTGTTGATAAAGAATATTGATTGATTGATTGATTGATTGACTAAATTGGGTTTCACATCCACATGGTCCAGGTCAAGAATATTTCTTGTGTATCAAGACATCACCAACTATAGGTAACATGTCAGAATGTTTTACCTTTGCAGTGCCTTCAGGGTAATGTGCAGGGAGGATTCTTTAACGTGCCATGCCTGCCATAAGTTTGGAGCCTGGATGGCCAAGTGATCTAAAATGATGGCTTATGGATCATAGTGCCTCTATTTGCCCATGTTCAAATCCCACACAGGGCAAATTCTATTGTGAAAAAGTGTCAGTAAGCTAGGCAAAGGTTGTTGGTTTTCTCTGGGCATTAAAGTATTGGTAGATGATACTTGACATTACAGTAATGCAGAAATATTAGAATCATGGTACTTTTCAAAAATGTTTCCTCTGAAAAATCCAAGGTTAAACAATGAATGAATGGATGGATGGATGGATGGATGGATGGATGAATGAATGAATGAATGAAGTGGAGAGGAGAGGAATAATTGTAAGTAAATAAGTTAGGTTTAGATGTTTTACAGGATGTTTTATGTACATGATTTAAATTTAAAAAGGTTTTTGAAAAATGTCATTTTTATTTGTTAGATATATTGTTTCTTAAATTATTTTATCACGTCAAAGAAACAAACACTGAGTTTAAATTTGTATCACTTAAAAGTGAATTCCAAAACACCAATAAGAATGTAAATGTTTAATTTTAACCATTTACCTTTTTTAGCCCCTACAGCAGCTCATGTGGTAGAGGGCTTGCTTTGTATGTTATAAAGGATGTGGGTTGGAAACCCGGCCAGGATCTGAACTAGACTAACAAATAAGTAGTGATTGTTCTTTCGTCAAGCACTAAGCATTAAGAAATTTAATCCAGATGTCCTTCAGAAGAGAACTTAAAAACCCATGCCTTGTGTCAAGGCAGGCGTGGTATTTTAAAGAACCCTCCCTGCACATTGCTCCGAGTGCATTGTAAAGGTAAAAATTTCTGTCATATCACGTATAGCAGGCTTGGTTTATAATTCTCTGAGCCAGGAAAGCATAGTGAGGGGATTTATTTTACACTCTCCTGTGAGAAAGGTCCTTAAATGCATGAACATTGAGATGATTTATGAGTTTGCAAACCAATATTAATAAACAAATAAGTGATTGAGTCAGTGAATAAACAATGGAAAGAAGTCTTAAAAGAGAAAGAAGTTTTTAACAGTTTATAATCATGCCATTTAATTTGAGCATAAATACCATGGCAAGGGATTTTTACGGAATGTGAACTAATTTCTAGCCAAGATCAAGTAGAAACAAGTTCTATGTTATATATATATATATATATATATATATATAATATATATATATATATAATATCTTATTTGTTGTGTATTATGACGGTTCGTGCATTATTAAAGGTATGTCTACAGTAGTAAACAAGTAAACAAACGAGTTACCAAGGACGTGCACATTATTGCACGTACACACGTCTACCATGGATACGCTTACTGAAAACCCGACACACAAGACTCAAGACCTAGCGACAAACGTGGAAGCATTAAATTTGTTAAGATATTATTTGTCATGATTACTGTTGGTCAAATAGCATGCAAACACAAAACATCTTACCCTATTCACATGATATGATAATGACCGACTTTTACGGATAAGTGTAAGAGTTGCCGTTCTTGTATGCTTCTACTTTCGGTTTCGTCACAAAACTAGTCAGTACTAGTTGCCTCCCTTTGATTCTCCCCAGTTGCTAATATTTGTGAAAAGATAGACTTTTTTTGGAAATTTGTATCAGAGATATTAAACAATGATTATGTTGCAAATGTTTGACATTGAATATGTGTATTTTAATTTCCCTTTTTGGTCAGTTTAGAGTTACCTCACCCAATATTGTAAATACTGTTGGAGCAATAAATTTTATCACTTTTAATAAAATTGTTGTTTGTTCAAAACTAATCATCTGATCATAAAAATCTCCAATTCTATGTAATTACTGGTTAGGTGTCGATATAAGTAAGTTAACTTAAAACAAGATTACTACATCATCGCCCAGGTTCGAATCCCACTCGTGGAGCAGATCCTATAGTGTGACTCTGAAAAGTTTGTCAGGTCGCTTACTGAGGTTTTCTCTGGGCACTCTGGTTTTCTCCACCAAGCCCAATACTGCACACTAATATAAGTGAATCTAGACTATGGCGCAGAACACTATTACTCTACACCATTTGTTTTGTCGGCATTATCACGAACGGAGAAATTTATTCTCATTTTCTCCAGTAGCAGTGGTTAATGCATGCATGGTTATTATGACCTGACCCCAGTTTCAAAATTATTCCTTAACTAAGATTTTCCTTAACTTAAGTATTGCAAATTTCAAATCTTATTAACTTTGTTATTTTTTAAAGATATTCTGACATTTAAGGTGTAATTTTATATACCACCTCATGGTTTTATAACACCTGTATTATTTTTTTGGTCAAAAATGTAGTTCCGAAAAAGATGACAAAAACTCGCTAAATTTAAGTTGAGGAAAATCTTAGTTTAAGGAGTGATTGTGAAACTGGAACTTAGAGGTCTAAATCGGACATACATGCTTGCCTCTCATCATCTAGGCCTGCTCAATCAAACTCGCGGAACTTGAAGTCCTAATTAGAAAGTTCGCCAGTTTGCTTGTGATCAATCAGTGACCTTTATTGCTATCTCGGGTAGATCTCAGTTGGCTTGTCAAAGGCCAGTATTCCAATTTTCCCCACCATCGCAAGCTAACTATGGAGGAATCTTGACTAGTGCGTAAAATAGCGTTATTCCACTCCACTCGTTTGTTTTATCATTTTTAGCATATATTTTATTCAGCAACAAAATCCGTCTTATAACAAGCTAGAAGGCACGAGGTCACTTGCTCGAACACGCAATAAAATCTGAGACACGAAGGCAGATTGTTATCAGTTGTACAACTTTCAAAAAAATATATTACAACTGGCGATCGGTACCGTGAATTAAAATCTTGACTGGAACGCCAACGATTCAAGAGAGACTTTCGGATCAAACACGAAAACTGGATAAAGTATGACCAATATTTATTTATTGAAGACAATTAAAAACTTAAATGTTCAAAAGTTGTTTCATTATTTAATGATTGTCGATATCATTCGGTACACATCACATTTCTTTTTTCTTTATTTTTTGGTCTTGATGTAAATTGCCAGAATGTCAGCTTTGTCATAACCTCCATCTGTACAAAATAAAGGATACAATTAATTTATATACACAAAATATCACATAAATGAAAGAATGAATAAAAGATATAATTTTCTTTAATCAGCACATGACAATGTAAAAACTTAATTCGTCAAAACGGTTTGAAATCATATGAGGGAAATGTTAAAACACATACATGTAGTTTTGATGTTAAAAATGCATACCGGTATAGTAATCTGGTATTTCTAAAATGTAAAATGAATTTGATTAAAAACGGTTTAAAAACATTGATTCAAAAGCGCCTAACACTTAGTTTGGTAAAAAATGTATAATGAAATCTCCGTGCAATGGGCAAATGTCAATAAAAGTCAATATCGTCATTCGGGTTATCGGACATATGACTGTGACATATTACTGTCTTCTGTCCAGTCCTTTGTTGTACTTACTTTCAAGATAGTAGAATTTTGATTTATGGTGTTTTTCTGCATACAGGAAGACAGGATATGAACTGTGTCTCTCCCAGTTACAAAATCGTGACTTTGACCCTTGGTATTTGTAGTCCACTACGGCCATCCAGTAATGGTAGTTCATATTACAGATATAACTCTCCTGAGCCACCAAAAACTTCTTAGCGTAACTCCTGAAAAAAAGTTTAAATTATAAACAACAACAACTTCCCAGTCCATGTCCAAATCAAAATCCAAAAAGCAAAGTAAAAGCTTATACTTGAATTTCAACCAAAGAAGTGAGACCGGGTGCTTCGGAAGGAAGATAAAGTTGAAGTCAGATGCACAGGAAGTATTCCGATATCGATATGAACTCTTATGGTAAAATAGTTCCAACAGCTATGTTCAATTTCAACAAGAAACCAGAAAAAGACCAATAAAGAAAAGACCAGATACCGTGTTGACAGATTAACATGACATTCATCACAAAGTCACAAAGATAGATAATACAATGAGCCATAACACAATGCCGGACCTACCCTCTCATTGAGAATGTCCTCTGACAGCCATCACTATACAGATCATCAAAGCTGTTCTCCAGTAACCTCTTGGTGCTGAACCAGTTTGTAGAAGAACTTCCAGTACCATTGAAGATCATATCAACGACCGCCCGTCCTTGGCTGAATAACACAAGTTTTACCTGAAACAAACAATGAAAGTATTGAAATTTTGGAGGTTGTTTATTTTTCTTGGTTGTAGAAAAAAAGTACAACTTTGTAGAATTGTAACGTCGAAGTTTGTGGTTTCTGTTTAAGGTGGGTTAGTACTGCTTCGTTGACATGAGCCGAGGTATATATGATTACATAACTTAGTGGATGTTTGACAGTATTTTGCAAACGTATTTTTGGTTATTTTGCTTTTGATTTGAATACAAATAACCAATTATTTAATTGCAGTTCTTTTAACCATTACTTCATTTCAATACGAAATTTTGAAGCAATTCAATGACCTTTTAGCCATGGCAATTTTGACCGTTCTATTATCAAAGATCTGAGTAACAAAACATGAAATCGACAGTACCCAAAAACGACCAAGAACACGATAGAATTTATCGCCATGGTTGTGCTTTGAAGCTTGGCTTTTATAAATGTGTCGTGTAGTGCTACTTTTGAATGAATTATTTCATAAAAAATAAAAAGTAGCACATGGCACCTGAAATACCTGAATTTTGGTATAATGCAATGATGTTACCTTAACGATGTTTAATTTTCGCCACTTTTGAATTAGTGGACTAACTAAGTGTTTTTTAGGAGCCTTGACCATGGTCAGATCCAGGTCCTCCGCTAGACATCCGTCATTCAGTCGGCATCGTTTGGGTGTCGGTCTGGTCCAGGCACTGTATACCTTCTCCCCAATACCACTAACCCCACGAAATACAAGCCTCCATTCTAAAGTAAAGCATCAAAATTATAAACAATATTTAAGGATACACAAAGATACGTGTATTACATATATGAGTTAAAAAACTGCAAAGAATACATTATATAAAATATATATGAAATACAAAACCACATATAATCATTAACAACAAAGACAAGTACAGCAAATGTTCCAACAGAAGCAAAAAATATTAACGTAGAAATGCATCACGCTTCATCATCTCCGGTTTGATTGGAAGCATTCATCTAATGGGTCGCTGCAAAGTCTTCAAAAGGCAAATGGTTCAATCTCACAGCTAATTATTACTATTAATAAATTAAGTCAAAGTAAAAAACACCAAATCATACAAAATAAATAAATAAATAAATAAATAAATAAATAAATAAATAAATAAATAAATAAAATAAATTATTACCAGAATTACACTCTTTATGATGACCACAATGAGCAGTGGCGATCACGCACATGAAAGACAACAGAAGTAAAGAGTTCATCTTGTACAGGTTGATGTAGCCAATGTTAAATAAACACTAAGCTCTGGGTCTGGTTTATATACACAGATTTTATTTAAAGCCGTATATTATGTTTCCTCGGTTCGTGTTCCAAGTGAAATGTCAACTGACACATAATATGTGTTATATATTTCAAACACGCACCTGCTATCCGGATTCTGAAGCTGTCCCTAAAATACATTTCCTAGTCATCATTTTTTTTCAAAGTGTTAATTAATGGAATTACATAAAAGAGGTTGTGATCTCAAATAATACAATCAACAGAAAGTCATATCTCATTTTTGAGGTGTTCATCAAAGGTTTAGTCAGGGAGTTAATGGTGTCAACATGCTGCGTTAAAACTATCGTGACGCCAGGGAAATCGACAAGGTTTTCATTGCCACGTCACTGGTGCCAGTTCCACTTTGACTCAACGGAACTAGAAGTCAGGGAATTCGATGGTGTTTTCAATATGTCACTGGCATTGGTGTCATCGATTTGCTGCGAGAAAACTATGTGTCACGGAGACCGGTTATGTCTTGAATGTGTCACTGGTACATGTGTCACCTTGTCGCAATCCCGAGAGCTAGACGTATGGGGTGTATTCGATGTGTCACCTTGCTGCGAGAGAACTAGATGTCACGAAATTCGACTGTGTCTTTTATGTGTCAACCCTGCTACAAGAAAATTAGACGTTAGAAAACTCAGTTATGTCTTGAATGCGTCATTGGTACTTGTGTCACCTTGTACAAGAGAATTAGACATCAGGAAATTAGTAAATGTATACGATGCCGAAAAAATTATACGTCATTGGAACCTCACTGTGATATGTCGCCTTGCGGCGTGGGAAAACTAAACGTCGATGAAATTGGTTACGTCTTCAAAGAGCCACTGTCACTGATGTCACCTTGCTACAATAGAATTAACGGGGTGTAAGAAAAATCGGTCACCAGCCTCCATGCAGGTATGTCTTGAACGATTTCCGGGTTTTAAATTGCACAGATACGAAAATTTTACGCCTTAGTTTACAATGGAAACGGCTAATATCCATCTGTGATCTACAAAATAAGAATATAATCATGAACAAAAAATTATAGATCATCTCAAAAGAAAAATGGCATTCTTAAAAAAGTAAAAGTACCTCTCAATCCTTAGCAGTAATGTCATGTGCTGATTTTGATTTTTTATTGAAATAATGCATTCAAAACCAGCACTTGACAGAATGCATTATTTTAATAAAATTTCAAAATCAGCACATGACAGTAACCATGGTAACTGGATATTGGTTGACCTTTTCCTTATATGTTATTCCTTGAATTGCCTATTGAACAGTAATTATTTTATATTGTTGCTATTTTCTATGTACATTTGTTTGCGCGGGAGTTATTCCGTGAATCAGTTTTCACTTAATTGTGAGTTTCCGTGACAACATCATCTAACCGTGTAAGATTACTGTTCGCCGGGTAACAGCTGTGATGAATGCAGTCAAATACATTTACACCTGTTTTTTTTTAATTATGGTGGCAAGGTATATAGAAATGACACAGTATACAAGTTACACAAATAAATAAATAAATAAATAAATAAATAAATAAATAAATAAATAAATAAAGTCCAGTTTAGTCTGCAAATTCAAGTTAGCCAGTTTCTGTCTGTAAGCCCATTGAAAACCATAGACTGAAAAACTTCATCAAACTAGAGTCTGTTTGAGTCGGATTCGAAATCCGCAAATCGGTGCCATGCTATGGAATAAAAGTTGTCAGTCAACTTGAGTTGTTTTTTTATGGTTGTATACATGTAAATGTTCTACTTGTGTCGGTTCATATAAGATGCTATTATAAGATTTCGCCACAATGGATTTCTGATACAGGAACGATAAAAATGTTATTTGTTTATTGTATGCCTGACTTTAATAAAGCTTTTAGTATTTGTATGTTTCCAAACAGTTTGAGTTCATTCCCGATTTGTCCTCGATCGGGACTGGGATACAATACTCGAGACTTGGATACAATTTTCTAATCGTATCCAGCAACATAATTGATGACGTAGTACACATACTTTTCTTAAAAGCCGGGGAAAACCAGGAATTATATTTAGAAGCATTGTAATTTCTGTTCTTTTGGTAATTTGAAGTGAGTGAATGTAAGTTATAGCATGAAAAATCGATAATAATTATCTTTAAACCATATTATACATTTTTCGCCATATTCTCTTTGTTGCTTGGCAACTTATTAATCCATGAACAAGCACCTGTTCTACTGTTCTAAGCCAGATAATTTTCAGCCATCTTTATAAACTTTTTTGCCTAAGTTAGTGGTATTTACAAGTTTGACGGCGTCACTCAGTGGTTTAATCTTTGTTTGTTTTGTAAAACATGTCGTTTTACTTACAGCTGTGTTATTTACTCTTTCAAAACATCACCATTGGAAACTCATCCACAGGAGTTAGTTTCATTTTAAAATACACTGCATCTTTTTTATAAACTATGATAATGTGTATTAATGAAACTGGGAATCTAGTAAGGTCGAACCCCAACTGGATCAGACTTAAGACTTGAATGTGGGCAGTTAAGTACTGTCATTTTGTCAAGCACTTCCTGTCACTGTGCCCCCATTAATAGTAGATGATTTGAATGTCCTAAATAAATAGGGTTTAAGTACACAGATATTCAGAGAGAGAGAGAGAGAGAGAGAGACCATTGGACTGGAATTCATTTACACTTGGACATTCCAGATAATAACATATCTCTTCACATTATCTCAATATCATTTCACAGACGTGCCAAATTTATTTTGTCAAAATGTAAGATCAATAATTATTATCAATCTTATATTTCAGATATTGTAAGATGTTAAGATCAGTAGGTTGATGTTCGTAGATCTATGATAGTACCTATAATAACAATTACTATAGTTTTTACAACACTGTGATGATATAGACGCTGTAGACATAGACACATTTTAACCACTATGGATGAACAGGACAGAAATAAACTTAAAACAAACAGAACATTTATCATCAAAAACCTAGAAAATGTTGTAGATGTTGTGGATAGACTTTTATCAAATAATGTTGTTACAGATGGGATGAAAGAAGATATTGAGGTATGTTACAGGTGCTAGAGACAGTATTGTTTTTAATAATCTGCTTAACATGTTTCTTCACTCTTTCTTTCTTTTTAATGAAATGCACAAATTATTTCAAAATATTAAAATAATGGTTTTACAATGATTATGAAATAAGTTATGACATTTTGCATTATAATCTACTCTCTTCATAAGTCACCATGTATACTCTTTGAGCACACTACATACCCAATAAAACTTCATTTTAATCCCTTCAATAACTGCTTTCTGGCTTATAGCCAAGCTCTAACCACATTGAATCTTTGTTATAATGCCCTTCAATTACTCTGCCTCCTTACATATTTTCACACTATTTTAAAGTCTCAAAGTCTATATCTTCTTTGTTTTCCAAATCTCTATCAGTTTATTACCAAACCTCTTTTTAATATCCTAATCTTGCTGAACTAATACAGATCATTAATCAAGGTTTTACTGTATATTAAACATTCCATTATTGTAAATACAAATGTACTACAATTGAGACTTATATTTATTTTCAGGTGGAGAGGGGGAAACAAGCACAAATAAGGAAATTGCTGGATATTTTACCACGACGTGGACCAGAAGCCTTCCAGCAGTTTTTACAGATATTGGCAGACACAGAAAATGGATTCATTGCCAATCAGTTAAGCCCTGGATTTGTTTCGATAGTCGGAACAAATACAACTGCTAATTATGGACAATCTTCATCAAACAATTTAGATTCAGATCCGCTCCCTATTAGTAAGTACAGTCAAACCTGTCTATAAAAACCATCTAGTAGAACTTGTACAGTTACCATTATGAGAAGATGACAGTCAAACCTGTCTTTAAAGGTCACTGAGGGAAACTTGTAAAGTATCCCTTATGAGTATGTGACAGTAAAACCTGTTTATAAAGGTCACTGAGTGGAACTTGTACAGTGACCGTTATGAGCTGGTGACAGTCAAACCTGTCTATAAAGGTCACTGAGGGGAACTTGTACAGTGACCGTTATGAGCTGGTGACAGTCAAACCTGTCTATAAAGGTCACTGAGGGGAACTTGTACAGTGACCGTTATGAGCTGGTGACAGTCAAACCTGTCTATAAAGGTCACTGAGGGGAACTTGTACAGTGACCGTTATGAGCTGGTGACAGTCAAACCTGTCTATAAAGGTCACTGAGGGGAACTTGTACAGTGACCGTTATGAGCTGGTGACAGTCAAACCTGTCTATAATGGTCACTGAGGGGAACTTGTGCAGTGACCATTATGAGCTGGTGACAGTCAAACCTGTCTATAAAAACCATCTAGTAGAACTTGTACAGTGACCATTATGAGCTGGTGACAGTCAAACCTGTCTATAAAAACCATAATTATGATTAGAAGTTTAAAAACAATCTTTGAAAGGAACATTATAAAGTGGTCTTTATGAGCAGTTGATGGACGATCCTGTCTAAAAAGGTCACTGAGGGTGACTTATAAAGTGACATTTATGAGTAGATGATAGTTATACCTGTCCATAAAGGTCACTTGGGGGGGACTTGTACAGTTATGAGTAGATGACAGTTATACCTGTCCATAAAGGTCACTGGGGGTGGACTTGTACAGTTATGAGTAGATGACAGTTATACCTGTCCATAAAGGTCACTGGGGGGTGGACTTGTACAGTTATGAGTAGATGACAGTTATACCTGTCCATAAAGGTCACTGGGGGGACTTGTACAGTTATGAGTAGATGACAGTTATACCTGTCCATAAAGGTCACTGGGGGGACTTGTACAGTTATGAGTAGATGACAGTTATACCTGTCCATAAAGGTCACTGGGGGGGGGGGGGGGGGGCTTGTACAGTGTACAGTTATGAGTAGATGACAGTTATACCTGTCCATAAAGGTCACTGGGGGGACTTGTACAGTTATGAGTAGATGACAGTTATACCTGTCCATAAAGGTCACTGGGGGATTTGTACAGTTATGAGTAGATGACAGTTATACCTGTCCATAAAGGTCACTGGGGGACTTGTACAGTTATGAGTAGATGACAGTTATACATGTCCATAAAAGTCACTGGGGGGGGGGGGGGGACTCGACAGTTATGAGTATATGACAGTTATACTTTTTTTTAAAGTTGTAGTTCTATTAGTTGTTTTGATACCATTATATACACATAATTCATACCATGACTAAGGGGGCCTGGTGGCCAAGTAATCAAAAATGTTGTCTAAGAAATTAAGAATGTGCTTCTCACTACATAGGTTAAAATCCAACTCAAGACAGCTCCTAGCATGAGAAAGTTCAACAGTTTGCTTGTTAAACATTGGTGGTTTTTTTCTTGGCATTCCTGTTTACTCCCCCATTTCTGAACTGACCACCTCAATAAAAGTGAAAGAATTTTGACTTGGGTGTAAAATTACTCTACAACTCCATTCTACTTTGCTGTACTCGGAGGTTTGGACTTATAATTTGTGTTTGGTTTTTGGTTTGCTTGGGTATTTTTGTTAATTTTTAGTCTTGGGTTTTTGGTTTACTTAAAGTTTGGATTTTTTGTTTACTAGGTTTAAGGGTTTCACTTTACTGGAGGTTTTTTTCACAGGTTCTACTGTATTAGTATTTATCACATGTATATATCTACTGTATTAGTATTTATCACATGTATATATCTACTGTATTAGTATTTATCACATGTATATATCTACTGTATTAGTATTTATCACATGTATATATCTACTGTATTAGTATTTATCACATGTATATATCATATTATTATTTCAGATTGGCCAAACGAAAAGGCTGTAACAGAAGAAATAAAGGTCATGTATTGTAATCCAGACATGAGGAAAACATGGAATGATCAAATGGTAATTCATGAAAATTTAAAGAAGTGACACCATTGACAAAACATTTTACTTTCAGTTTCAGAAGCATGTAATGTAATCCTAATGTAGCAGTCTGGGTAGCTCAGTGGTAGAGCACTCATCTATAGTATGGTAGCTCCCGGGTTCGATCCCCGGTCTCACCCTACATTTTTTCTCCTTCCTGTTACAGTTTGGTGGCCGTTATAGCCATCGGAAGTGATGAACTGGCAATGTGGTAGCCATATAGTCCATCTGAAGAAATTTGGGTGAGATTTCCCACTTGGGACCGTGAGAAACTCAAAAGTAACAGGGGAGGAATGTAGCGGTCTGTGTAGCTGAAGGTAAAAATTTCTGCCACTTCACCTACAGCTGGTGACGTCTCGATATACTAGAGTGGAATAGTAAGCAGAATATTTTTACTTGGCCATAAAACCCCATTCAATCAGTTAGTCAATGAATAAATGAATGAATGAATGAATGAATGAATGAATGAATGAATGAATTTAATAAAGAAATAAATAAATCATTATTTTATTTTATTTTACAGGTTTATAAAATGCGTAAAAAGGTCCGAGGCAAAGTCCTAGTTATAAATAATAAGATATTTTTTGGTCCACTAGAGAAGGATAAGGAAGGTAAAAAGAGGGTAAAATTATCAGAGAGACTCGGTACAGAAATGGATGAAGTCGCTGTGAAGAAATTATTTGAACAGCTACATTTTTATGTGGAAATTCTGAAAGATCAAAAAGCTCAGGTAAGTACTAGTTCGTTAATATTCACAGATAAATTTTGCACTGATTACAGCCAATCTAATTTATAATATCAAGATTGGTCCCAAATAACATGAATAAAGCAATTGCTGATTTAAAGAAATACAGAATTATCTCCCTTGACAGATCAACATGTTTCATTATAGGCAAATGTTATTACCACATATTTTTTATACCTGTATAAACCATATGCATGAATATAAGGTGAAATTCATACATCAATTGATTAGGATTTAAATGTTGAATTTATAATTAAATCCAAATTTTATTGATGTTGAAATGATAATATATATTTTATTTTGTGAGATTTGTAAAAATTTTCTTCCAAAAAGTCATCTTAAATGTTGGATGACAGATCGTGGATTATGTTGAACTGCAAAAACAAACCGACTATGTGGGGAAAACAAAATGGCGGATCTGAAAGCAAAATGGAATGGGGGGGAGGGGCTTATACATTCACAGAAAACATGATTAGAACTGGGCTCATAAACATAGACTGCGGATAAGATAAGCTCAGTATGAATCATTTATTTAAGGATATAAAAGATGTTTTACAAAAAGAAAAAGAAGACCCATTCCACAGAGGAGCTGACTGTTTTATATTGATCATACTCACACACGGGACTAATAATGGCGTGTACGGTGTTGACGGGAATGTTGTGAACCTAGAGGAAATAAAGACATTCTTAGATGGACAAAACTTTCCAGTTATGGCTGATAAACCTAAGTTGCTCTTCATACAGGCTTGTAGGGGAGGTAATATCTATTTAGAGTATAACCTTGTTTTATACCCCTCAATAACTTTGTTACTTTACCACAGTATTTCAAAGTTCAATAATCCATTTCTGTTTATACCCACCGCAAACGTAGTTTAGGGGGTATATAGGAATCACCCTGTCTGTCTGTCTAGTTGTCCATCCCAATATCGTTTCCTCTCCATATCTTCGATGTCTATGGATGGATTTTGATCAAACTTGGCACAAATGTAAACCAACATGCGACAATGTGTCACATACCAAATTTATGTGCATAAGTCAAAAGTTAAGGTCAGAGGTCAGTGTTAGGTGATCGTGAGTATTTGGCTCTCAAGAGACAGTTTTAGTTTTCTATATAAATCTCTTTTAATTTATCACCAAACCCCTTTATAATGCCAAAATTTGACTGAACAAATGGTGGTGATGAATCAGGGTTTTATTGTACTGATATCAAGATTCTTTAAATTCTCTAATGCATTACAAGTACAAACTTTATCCTACTTTTACTACTAGTACTTTAGTATGGCTTTATGTAGACTGATATATTTGTATTTGACTTATTCTATATTTATTATTTTCAGAGAATTACGACCAAGGCGCTGTACCTAGTACGGATAAGGAAATAGATGACCTCAAGAGTAAGCTGAATAAGTTACAAGTCGCAGACAACAACATACCAGATGCTCAACTAGAAGTTAAACTACCAACTAAAAGCCATTTTCTTGTAGCCATGGCATCAACACTTGGTAAATTATGAATAGTACCATAATCCTTCCATATTTTTGGACCCTCTATGTTTTTTTGACACCCTAATTTTGAAATTTCAATCATTTTCAAATTTCCTTTAATTTTGGACGGCAATTTTTTGTCTCTAAATCCAGACATGATTTTGCTGGAACTTGCCTGAAACATGTGACACACATTTTTTAATTAATATTGAATAAAAATAAGAAGAAATGTTGTTTTGTTGTTAATTTAAGTCAAATTTGTTATTTTTATAAGTCTGTTACATTGTGTATTTGTGGGATGGAGTCATGATTGTAACTTGGACAAGTACAATGTATTTACATCGTTTATGTTATAAAATTATTAAAATCTGTCCTTAAAGAGATTGCAATAAAATGGTTAAATGAGGACTCGGTGTATATACCAGTACTTGTTGCTCATTTTGATTTTTAGATTGATTATAAAACTGTTGTAGTTATAATGTTTAGTCAGTTTTTGTAAAATACTTGTATTTATGGGATTTTGCTTTATTTTTAGATTCTGTGTCCTTCAGAAATACAGTGTACGGTTCCTGGTTTATTCAAGCTATTGTGTATATCTTTAAGAAATATGCTTGGAAGGAGGACATTTTGAGCATGTTATCAAAGGTACTACATATAATTAAGTTACATCATTGGTGAATCTGTTTAATTAGCGATATAGACTACACTGCGCTCCATAAATTATCATACATGTTTAAAAATTGTCCTATCATAACAGACTCAAAATCTCCACAAAATTTAAGAAAATTACAAATAAATTTATTTTCAAGTAAACTAACTTTATTACATACATTTAGATCATTAAATTAAGATATCATAGATAGTGTATATACTACCAGTTCCAATGATTACCACTGTAAACTTCCCAGCAAAGTATGCAAAAATATAACATGTATATAGAGTGAAATCCAATTAATCTTTTAGGCTTTATGATTTAAAATCTATATAATTAGCCAAAAGTTCCTTTTTCTGCACAAACCATTGATTTTAGAAAAAAAACATATATGTGATGGTTGGTGGCTAGCTGCAGAAACAATTTATACATCTTAATTCCTTATTGGTCAAACCAGTCCTTTTGCAATCAGCTGTATTGTCAGTAACAAATGAAAATGGACATTTTGACAATAATACAGACAATATTTAGACAGATAAAATAAAAACTTACATCACTGGAGTTCGCCGCTGTATCAAGCATCTTCTTAACGTTTATGCGGGACGTTGGAAAATGTTAAAGTTGCAAATTCCCGGAGTAACATCATGTTTATGGGAAAATGTTATCTAAAATGATTCCATATCCATTGGAAATAAGTGTTTCACACAAATGTTAGAGAGTACATGTATCAGATGGTACAGCAGTGAACCCCATAGGTGCTCTACTCCATATATGAACAGCATATTGACGCTGCAGAACAATGAATCAAGTTACACTACCATAATACATTCCCTTGCATGGTATCTTTATATCTTTATATCTTTAGCCATAGCTTACTTGTGCTCTTGGGATACTCCACTTCCCCCCACCATTTTAGAACTGAAAGTTTAGAGTGTAAAACATCATTCTTACAAATAACTTTGTTTAAAATGGTAAATCTAGCATCTTAATGATATGTCATAATTTACACAAACATTTACTGTGGGGCCCCAAATGGTGATTGTTAATACAATTATATTATTATTATTATTATGTGAAGCATTTTGGTGTACAGGCAAGTTATATTTGTTCTACTTTTTTCTCACACATTTGACCAGTGAATCCAGCTATTTCACTGGTGCTAGATTTTCCTGTCTCGCCCTGTTTGAGACAGATTACACAAACCATCTCCCGCATTAATTGGATTTCTCTGCTTTTAAATTCGATTCTCTGAAAAAATAGAGGGCATTCCAGATGAGACACAATCACTTAGCTTCTGGACACTTAATTGATGACGTCATAATCATTTTACACAAGAATGTCAACAAAATTTTATGACATTATTTTCAGAATACACGGATGGTGGCATAAAAACTGAACATTTGATGCAAATATTTGTTTACAAATTGTGTTTTTATGTTGCAAATGTGTGAAAAAAGAATCCTACACCAATAACATTGTAAGACAGGGAACTATTCATTCTTTGAGATTTCTCTGTCTTCCACTGTTACCGGTGTAAGATTCTATTAGTATTTACAGTGATACACAGTTATCTTACTAGTCAATATTGTATACTTGTAGGTAAATATGTTGGTGTCTCGAGGCCGAGCTTTGTATGGAGATAAAGAAACAGTAGCCGTGTCAGAATTCCAGGCCACAATGTTAAGGCAGTTTTATTTCTTCCCAGGACTTTACGATGACGCATCATCACCAATAATGCACCCCACATCTTAATATTTAGAAATGTGATTACTAGGAAATTAATTCAAAAATATACTTTTATATGTATTTACTATGAATTTGAAAATATTTTACCTTTGAAAACAAAATGTACATAAATTTGTATATATCTGAATTGCAACCAGTACCAAGGGAGATAACTTTGGTTTCTTGTCTATGTCCCCTTTGTAACTACTACAAAGACATGTAACTTTTTTGTGTGTTTGTCTCTTCAAAAATTGCAGCCAGTTTTTCTACAAGCTTAAGATTTTGACAGAAACTTATCTTAATAACAGAACTACCTTTGGCCTTTAAAAATAACAGGATGGCAATGCATGTTATACTAAATGTAACAGTGTAGAAGAAATGACAAACACACCACTTCATCACAGGTTCTCGGACTGAAAACCATCCTAGTTCCCCATGGAGAAAAATCAAACATTATACTACATAGTTCAAGGTAAATGATCCAAGCCAAAATGTCTGACAACAGGGTTAAAATAGACTCATTGTTCAGAGTTAGTATAAATATTTTAAAAGAAGGCTCTGAAAAAGTTTTGGTGATGAAGAACCATATATTGCAAGCCAAATAGCTTACAGCTACTGTTTTGATTAAAGATGTTCATATTAATCTGGTCTGGTTTCAAGTTAGCAATTTTTGTATCTATATAAAAATGTTATGAACTATGATTTTTTCAGGGTTTTTTGTGACAACGTAGACCTACAGTCAAACCTGCCTTAAATGCCACCTCTATAAAAGGGTCAGCTGGTTTTATAGGCCAGTAAAATGTATTCCAAATGGTAGTTATTCCTGTTATTTCAACCTATATATAAGGCGATCTGCCAATAAAGGCCAATTTTACTGGTTCCCATTTAACTGTCACAAGAATTATAGTCGTTGTCATGTTTATTGTTTCTGTATCTGTAAACCATACTAAAAAGCACATGTTGATGTAGATGTCTGAAACAGTATTATAGATACATTTTGTTTAGCTATGGATCAAGGGAGATAACTTCCATAAATTTGTTTTGAACTTCCATAAATTTTGTTTTGAGCAGTTTACCATTTCTTTACCAAGTCTGCTAGAGTTATCTCTCTTAAGTTGTTACCGGTACATCTTAATTACAGGATTGTTCAAACTACATGTATGTCTACAATTAATAGGGATGTACAAAAATCGTATTGACTTTTGTAATATGTTGCAGAATAAGAAAACATATTGACTATGTAAGCGTATTGTACTGGTATATATATTTTTGGAATCATGTTAAAAATTGTTCTTATCATTAATAAAACCCACAAGTAGTTATAAGGCCAGGTTTATTGAGTTTCTTGAATTAATTGAGTTCTTGGTTGACTAAAATAACAAAAGTACATTAGGATATTTGAATTTTGTATCAGGTAATTGTTTAGGTTCCATTGATTGGGTTTTACTGATATATAGATATAACTATTACAGGGTTCGTACAGGCCTGGAAAGTCCTTAAATTTAAAGGTTTGCCCTAAAAAGACCCTAAAAACCAGTCTGACCCTAAAAAGCCCTTGCATTTATCCTGAAGGCCCTAAAAAGCCCTTGAATTTGGCCAGTTGGGTCTCTGTATATTGATATTAAGTGGTTGCAAATAGACTAATATAAATAAATTAAAGGTTCAAGTGTTGTTACTATGGACACATAAATAATTGTTTTATTGATTTGATTGCCTTTGCACCAATACTCTTTGCTGAAATTGTCCCTTTAATTAGGGTTTAAATTGGCAAATAAGACCCTGAAAAGACCCTAAAAAGTCCTTAAATTTGGAGTCCAAATGTCTGTACGAACCCTGTATTACATCTCTAGCAATTAAGATTTTTAATATTTATTAATGGTGTTATTTTATGTGCACATTTATGCATATTACTTCTTTTAATCTTCACATGTAACATCATTACATGAAGCACCTGTATGATCAAATGTTGAACCTTAGCCTTCAAAATTTACTATATTAAACCACCGTTTTGCAATTCTGATTTCCTTGATTAAAGCCACATCAGCCTTTTTTGTAGGATGTCGATGTAAATGTTTTTATATAGATTGATATATATAGAACATTAAAGTAATGTTTTTGTTTGTGTAAAAAGAAAATGAAATAAAATAATAAATATCAAATATATTTTGTCTTCAGCACTTTCTGATTCAACTGTATATCTGATCTTATTAATAACAGTGTTGTTCTCCGAACAGCTGGGTCATTTGGTACAAAGTTATCTGTGGAAGGTTCCTAGGTGGAAAAAGAGTACATCTGTATTCATAGGCGATGCATGTTTGTTTATCTGACTAACCACGGCATTGTGCATTTGGTCTTACTTACTTTTCTTACTTTGCTCAGTCTGTTTCAATCACTTTTAGTTTTAGGCGCCATTTATAGCAGCTACAGACTCTCTTTTTTTGAACTATACAGAGGGTTACTTTAATGTGCACTGAGAAACGGGAACTCAATTTGAGTTTTATCCAAAAGATTATTCTAGTATTGAGCTTTTTACAGCTATAGTATGGGCAGAAAAGGAAAATCATCTCAGAAAATTTCCAACTCCCGAGTGAGGTTTGAACTTACAACTCTTGACTACGAAAGCCAGAGGCAGTACCACTCGGTCATGTCCGCTCATACGGAGCTTCATGCTCCAGTTTCATAATCATTCCTTAGCTAAGACTTTCCTTAACTTAAATCTGGAAAATTTGAAGTCTTTATAATTTTGTTAATTGTTACGATATTCAGCAATTCAAGGTGTCATTTCCAAGATCACTTCAAGTTTATAACCCATGTATAATATTTTGTCACACAATATTTATTATTGGTTTCAAAATATATTGCCAAAATTTGCTAAATATAAGTTGAACCCAAAACCCGGCTATAAATCACCAATCCGTTACCTTAACCACTCGTCACGTTTCCTTACTTAACTTATTTCCCGGTATGGATTGATATCACTAAGATCATTACCATTTCCATATTACCAGCAAGTGATTTTTTTACCATGAAAGAGAGTCAGTAGGGTAAATATGAATAATTAACTTAAGTACGATTTCAGTCAAGTATCAAATATGTTAAAATAGCTACAAAACTAATTAAAGTTTTCTAAAAGCACATAGTCGAAAATTTTCCCGCAAAAACGCTTACCATGAACAAATTATCAACAGATATACATAACTTGACATAATAACAATACGTTCTTGAGTAAGAATACCAACATGGATTTTTTAAAATAGACTCAAACTTCACATAGAAACAGTTTTGAAGTTACGTTTCATAATACCAATGTCAAAACAACTCCGCATTATCTCTGAGTTGGCCTACATTGCGTTCTTATCTCCCTACTAAGTACAATACCTGGAGTTTACTATGGGTGCAATAATGGTGCTGAAGTGTCTAACATCAACATACCTCCTCATTGTCTGTTTTGCTACAGGTATTTTAAGATGCATATAAAACACTACTAACTAATAATGGACCTCTCCCAAGGAAACCGTTTTCCTATCGTTTTTTGTCTAGATAATCATGGTGCCTGAGTCGATGTACTCAACTAGCTATGCTATAATTTCACTAAACACTTAAAAAATTTAAATCAGTTGACCGTTCGGGTTTTATTTTCGTATTTAAGGGTGACCATTAATTGTTGTTAGATGTCGTGTTGTTATCAAGTACTATCGGACTTATGGAATTATTATTATTCAAAGTTATGTCATGCACTTAGAAACGGTCAAAGCCTAGTGTTACCTCACTGTGATTCAAAGTTTATGGTCGTAGGCTCAAATCCAACCCAGTTTAATTGAAAATTTCAGGATTTCGTTTTCTTCTGTTCAACACTAGAGTTGCAAATAGCAAATATAAAAATTGTCACAGTTGTTTACGCTAAAGAATCTCTGTAGGTTCCAATAACATGTGGCCAATACAGAGGATGCTTACTACAATGTACTAGAAAAGGGACCTCGGTGGCCGATTGGTCTAGATAAAAATGGCGCGTTAACGTATCACACTTCTGTTACCGCCTATGCCCCGACCCCACTCAGTACAAATCCTAGTGTAAGAAAGTTTGTCAGTTCACTTGATCTGTGATTTTCTTTGGACATTTCGTTTTTTCTCTACCGTCCCTTAAGTGACCGCCTCGATATAAATGAACGATTCTTGACCATGTTGACTGGGGCGTAAAACTCCATTGCTCCACTTCGCTTACTACTAGAGGTAACCTAACCCTTGTTTTGATGGATCAGTAAAATTAAGCCAATTAAGATTGTGACGAATTTATTTACTTGGTAGTTACTGTACTTGGTAAGCCATCGAAACAAGAACGAGCCATTTCTGGACAATGTCCATCAACGTTCATACAGTGTACCAGTACTGGTGGTTGTGTTCCAATACAATGGCAATGTGACGGTGAAAATGACTGTAGTGACGGAAGCGATGAACAAAACTGTGGTAGGTATATGTTATGTCCACCATACAATGTACCAGTCCCGGTGGTTGCGTTACAATACAGTGTTAATGTAATGGTGGAAACGACTGTAGTGACGGAACTGATGGCCAAATCTATGGGAAATGTCTATCTTGCAATGCACAGGTAACGGGATGACGAAAATGACTGTACTGACGGAACTGATGGACAAAACTGTGGTAGGTATATGTTATGTCCACCATATAGTGTACCAGCACTGGTGGTTGTGCTCCAATACGATTGCAATGTGATGGTGAAGATGGCTGTAGTGACGGAAGTGATGAACAAAACTGTGGTAGGTATATTATGGACTGTATCATACAGTGTACCGGTAATGGGATGGTGAAAATGACTAAGTGACGGAAGTGATGAACAAAACTGTGGTAGGTATATTATGGACTGTATCATACAGTGTACCGGTAATGGGATGGTGAAAATGACTAAGTGACGGAAGTGATGAACAAAACTGTGGTAGGTATATTATGGACTGTATCATACAGTGTACCGGTAATGGGATGGTGAAAATGACTGTAGTGACGAAAGTGATGAACAAAACTGTGGTAGGTATATTATGGACTGTATCATACAGTGTACCGGTAATGGGATGGTGAAAATGACTGTAGTGACGAAAGTGATGAACAAAACTGTGGTAGGTATATTATGGACTGTATCATACAGTGTACCGGTAATGGGATGGTGAAAATGACTGTAGTGACGAAAGTGATGAACAAAACTGTGGTAGGTATATTATGGACTGTATCATACAGTGTACCGGTAATGGGATGGTGAAAATGACTGTAGTGACGAAAGTGATGAACAAAACTGTGGTAGGTATATTATGGACTGTATCTTACAGTGTACCGGTAATGGGATGGTGAAAATGACTGTAGTGACGAAAGTGATGAACAAAACTGTGGTAGGTATATGATGTCAACCATACAGTGTACCGGTAATTGGATGGTGAAAATGACTGTAGTGACGAAAGTGATGAACAAAACTGTGGTAGGTATATGATGTCAACCATACAGTGTACCGGTAATGGGATGGTGAAAATGACTGTAGTGACGAAAGTGATGAACAAAACTGTGGTAGGTATATTATGGACTGTATCATACAGTGTACCGGTAATGGGATGGTGAAAATGACTGTAGTGACGAAAGTGATGAACAAAACTGTGGTAGGTATATGATGTCAACCATACAGTGTACCGGTAATTGGATGGTGAAAATGACTGTAGTGACGAAAGTGATGAACAAAACTGTGGTAGGAATATATGGACTGTATCTTACAGTGTACCGGTAATGGATGGTGAAAATGACTGTAGTGACGAAAGTGATGAACAAAACTGTGGTAGGTATATTATGGACTGTATCTTACAGTGTACTGGTAATGGGATGGTGAAAATGACTGTAGTGACGAAAGTGATGAACAAAACTGTGGTAGGTATATTATGGACTGTATCTTACAGTGTACTGGTAATGGGATGGTGAAAATGACTGTAGTGACGAAAGTGATGAACAAAACTGTGGTAGGTATATTATGGACTGTATCTTACAGTGTACTGGTAATGGGATGGTGAAAATGCCTGTAGTGACGAAAGTGATGAACAAAACTGTGGTAGGTATATTATGGACTGTATCTTACAGTGTACTGGTAATGGGATGGTGAAAATGACTGTAGTGACGAAAGTGATGAACAAAACTGTGGTAGGTATATTATGGACTGTATCTTACAGTGTACTGGTAATGGGATGGTGAAAATGACTGTAGTGACGAAAGTGATGAACAAAACTGTGGTAGGTATATTATGGACTGTATCTTACAGTGTACTGGTAATGGGATGGTGAAAATGACTGTAGTGACGAAAGTGATGAACAAAACTGTGGTAGGTATATTATGGACTGTATCTTACAGTGTACCGGTAATGGGATGGTGAAAATGACTGTAGTGACGAAAGTGATGAACAAAACTGTGGTAGGTATATTATGGACTGTATCTTACAGTGTACCGGTAATGGATGGTGAAAATGACTGTAGTGACGAAAGTGATGAACAAAACTGTGGTAGGTATATTATGGACTGTATCATACAGTGTACCGGTAATGGGATGGTGAAAATGACTGTAGTGACGGAAGTGATGAACAAAACTGTGGTAGGTATATTATGGACTGTATCTTACAGTGTACTGGTAATGGGATGGTGAAAATGACTGTAGTGACGAAAGTGATGAACAAAACTGTGGTAGGTATATTATGGACTGTATCTTACAGTGTACTGGTAATGGGATGGTGAAAATGACTGTAGTGACGAAAGTGATGAACAAAACTGTGGTAGGTATATTATGGACTGTATCTTACAGTGTACTGGTAATGGGATGGTGAAAATGACTGTAGTGACGAAAGTGATGAACAAAACTGTGGTAGGTATATTATGGACTGTATCTTACAGTGTACCGGTAATGGGATGGTGAAAATGACTGTAGTGACGAAAGTGATGAACAAAACTGTGGTAGGTATATTATGGACTGTATCATACAGTGTACCGGTAATGGGATGGTGAAAATGACTGTAGTGACGAAAGTGATGAACAAAACTGTGGTAGGTATATGATGTCAACCATACAGTGTACCGGTAATGGGATGGTGAAAATGACTGTAGTGACGAAAGTGATGAACAAAACTGTGGTAGGTATATTATGGACTGTATCTTACAGTATACTGGTAATGGGATGGTGAAAATGACTGTAGTGACGAAAGTGATGAACAAAACTGTGGTAGGTATATGATGTCAACCATACAGTGTACCGGTAATGGGATGGTGAAAATGACTGTAGTGACGAAAGTGATGAACAAAACTGTGGTAGGTATATGATGTCAACCATACAGTGTACCGGTAATGGGATGGTGAAAATGACTGTAGTGACGAAAGTGATGAACAAAACTGTGGTAGGTATATGATGTCAACCATACAGTGTACCGGTAATGGGATGGTGAAAATGACTGTAGTGACGAAAGTGATGAACAAAACTGTGGTAGGTATATGATGTCAACCATACAGTGTACCGGTAATGGGATGGTGAAAATGACTGTAGTGACGAAAGTGATGAACAAAACTGTGGTAGGTATATGATGTCAACCATACAGTGTACCGGTAATGGGATGGTGAAAATGACTGTAGTGACGAAAGTGATGAACAAAACTGTGGTAGGTATATGATGTCAACCATACAGTGTACCGGTAATTGGATGGTGAAAATGACTGTAGTGACGAAAGTGATGAACAAAACTGTGGTAGGTATATTATGTCAACCATACAGTGTACCGGTAATTGGATGGTGAAAATGACTGTAGTGACGAAAGTGATGAACAAAACTGTGGTAGGTATATTATGGACTGTATCTTACAGTGTACTGGTAATGGGATGGTGAAAATGACTGTAGTGACGAAAGTGATGAACAAAACTGTGGTAGGTATATTATGGACTGTATCTTACAGTGTACTGGTAATGGGATGGTGAAAATGACTGTAGTGACGAAAGTGATGAACAAAACTGTGGTAGGTATATTATGGACTGTATCTTACAGTGTACCGGTAATGGGATGGTGAAAATGACTGTAGTGACGAAAGTGATGAACAAAACTGTGGTAGGTATATGATGTCAACCATACAGTGTACCGGTAATTGGATGGTGAAAATGACTGTAGTGACGAAAGTGATGAACAAAACTGTGGTAGGTATATTATGGACTGTATCATACAGTGTACCGGTAATGGGATGGTGAAAATGACTGTAGTGACGAAAGTGATGAACAAAACTGTGGTAGGTATATTATGGACTGTATCATACAGTGTACCGGTAATGGGATGGTGAAAATGACTGTAGTGACGAAAGTGATGAACAAAACTGTGGTAGGTATATGATGTCAACCATACAGTGTACCGGTAATGGGATGGTGAAAATGACTATAGTGACGAAAGTGATGAACAAAATTGTGGTAGGTATATGATGTCAACCATACAATGTACCGGTAATTGGATGGTGAAAATGACTGAGTGACGGAAGTGATCAAAATTGTGGTAGGTATATGATGTCAACCATACAGTGTACCGGTAATTGGATGGTGAAAATGGCTGTAGTGACGAGAGTGATGAAAAAATTGTGGTAGGTGTGTATTATGCGTTTGGCATATTCGTCTGTATAACAAGTGCCAACCAATGTAATACCAATGCATTTCATATTTGTTCTGCTTGGCTTGAATGTATATGTGTTTGCCAGGATACAGAAAAACCTCGTCACAATACCCCTCGGCATCTTGTATCACAAAACCGAATTATAATGCCAAACTTTGACTGCACAAATAGTGGGGATAAATCGGGGTTATTTATAAAAAAGAAGTAGATGAACATTTCCAATTACACGAGAGTTTGTTGGATTTATGGTCAGGTATAAATGTGTTTTACTTATTAATCTTTCTATACTATATTTATTATCTTTTTATTACTGTTGGACCTATGTCTTCAACTCACTACAGTAGCTATTATCACTTTCTAGGAGGTTCAAGACCGACATTTCCCACCACAACTACAACACCATTTGTACCAGTGACCGAGTCGACCACGACAACCACACAGAGACAGACAGTCCCCGGTCAGACTGCAGCCCCGGGTGTTACTAACGGCCCAGCAGTGTCGGTACCGGCGTCTGTGGAATGTGGGGCACAGTATTTTTACTGTAGGGCAGACAGTGCGTGTATCCCCCTAGAATGGCTGTGTGATGGTGACATAGACTGTGTTGATGGCAGTGATGAACATGTCAAATGTTGTAAGTTCATCCAAGTCAAAATCATCTCAAGTCAATAACGGCTAGTACTATACCGCTGTTTTTGAATGCTGAAAATGACCCATGCAAAAAATATTTTTCTCCTTCAGAAACATTGTACAGAAAAGTTTTCTTTTCCTTGTTTTTAGAACTGTAACTATGATTGACAAAGTAATTTGTGTACATCGAATTTAATTTAACAAAAACTAAACTTAGCCATCAGCTAATCATTCGATATTATACATACAGTACATGTAGCGAAATAAATAGAGGAAAGGTCTTATTTTTTGCTCATTATAAGTTAACGAATTCCACACTTTCGGTCTTGTTCATTTAACTTCATAATCGCTACTTGGACAAGTACCAATTAATTGTTTCTAAATGGATAACTAGTATGACATGGCTTATTTTTTAATAGCAAACCAAAATTCTGCCACAACTTCCATGTTAAAGGCGTCTTCAAGTGTAGTTGCTATGGTAACGTCAATGCTACCCAACTCGGCTGGTCCCTCGACTAATGGAATGAAAGTTACAAGTGGAGTCCCGGTTGCTTCTCAGACTCAGTCGCCATTGCCATCCCAGACTCAATTGCCAGTGAAAACAACTGCAAAACTGAACACTGTTGCCATGGTAACACAAGCACCTTCGTCAAGGTGTCCAAATGGGTATTATGAATGTGATTCCGGAAGCTGTCAGCCATTACAGTGGGCTTGTGACGGTGAGGCGGACTGTGACGATTCCTCGGATGAGAAGTATTGTAATGGGGGTATAAATAATTTTACTTTATTTTATGTGTTAAGACCATTATTACTTGTCGAAAGTTCAACATTATTGACTAAGCTAACAAATGAATGCAGCTCATCTCCCTACATCGTCATTGGATTTCCGCAGTTGCTCAACTTTTGGTCCACATATCACTCATTTTGGCAGCCGAGGTTTCGCTCAGAATTTTTGTATCGTATGTGTAATTTGACGTTTTTGTTGAATATTAAATACTTAACCTAGCCTAATTTCGATGATGGAAACTTAAGCTTGGTGCAAAGGTACTCCGATGCATTGTGCTTCATTTTCATCAAATAAAGCTTGGTTTATTTCGCCACCGTAAGTCTCCTCTGTCTCGTATAAATTATTGTCATTGTATACCGTGTATCCAAAATTATCTCGGATGTATTTCATGTCCCATGTTCCTCTCTTTCTCAATTTTGATTACATACGTTGTGGGTGTAGGTAGCTGAACAGGAGGTACATGTCCTTTCCGGAGTGTCCGGCCTCACTTCCCAGGTGGAAGTTTGTGTTTTAATTTTGTTTGCCAGTTTCAAGATTTATACTTTACTGTGGAATTGTGTTTTGGCCGTAGATTGGTATAGTTCGCTTTTATATCAATTTGGCTAATACTTGGCGCCCACACTTGATTTTGTTTAAAGGGTCATGACTAATGCAATATCTCTAAAAGTGTCCAAATTTTCACATTTCACAACCATGTTAGTTTTAATCTGAAGGTCATGTTATCCGAAAATGCAAAACCCAATTTCTCATTTAATGAGCATTTCTTTTATCTATTTATATACAACATATAGTTTCCAGACCAGCGTCAGTAACACAAGCTTCACTTGTACAGAATACCAACATTCAAACTGCGTCAGCCCCACCCGGTGCTACAACAAATCCAGGTACATTTGCGCCCTTTGTGACGAGCACCACATCCATGAACGCTGGTGGTTCCTCTAAGGGAGCTAGCGTCTCTGGATCTCTGGAATGTGGTACCGAGTATTTCTTCTGTAAGTTAGACAGTTTGTGTATACCAGTGGAATGGCTTTGTGATGCTGATGTAGATTGTAGTGATGGCGACGACGAGCATCAGTCATGTCGTGAGTTTTACATTTTGACTTAGCAATATTTTAATTAATAACCGCACCACTGGATATTATTTTGTCCAGCGCACTAGTATCCGCTAAAAAGTCCATTGACCTCGGTACGCGTTTGTTTCTAGGCCGAATCATCGATGGCAAGTTACTTTTTATATTGCTACTATTTTGAATACTGCTAGTAACACAAAGTAACTTCAGTCTAGTTAATTTAGCGGCTTGTAGTTTTGGCGCGTTTCTTAGTTGCTATAACGACGGCCAAATACGTGTTTTTGCAGATTTAATGTTTTCGTTATATTTTTCGTCTACAGCATCATCTCCGCCAACAACACCCACAATGGCACCACCTACTGCCAACCAACGTGCAACCACCAGACCCGCCACAAACACGATGGCGGTCTCAGGAAGTACTAGCGGTGGGAGTCAGACACGCCCCTCATTACCACCCTCGGGAAACTGTCCTTCTGGGTTCTTTTCGTGTACATCGACCTCGACTTGTTCACCGAGTACCTGGCTTTGTGATGGAGAGAATGACTGTTCTGACGGCTCAGACGAACAAAATTGTGGTACTTCGACATAAACAGGCATTGCATCAAGAGATTTTACTGTTAGTAAAAGTATATATTTTTTAAAATTCATTAAAAATCTTAATGCCTTGTTGTGTTGTATTTTGTTTTGAATTTGAATTTGAAAAGTTGAAAAAAAAAAAAACAATTGCACATGGCAGTTTTCTTTGGACTGCTAGCATGACGTGGTAAAACAATTAGGAGCTAAAACTATGTAATTCCAAAGATCCACGATCGCTACACAACTTGGAACGGCCACTGATTACAAAACTCGATAGGCATTTCATATATTATACTGATACACAGCGATGTGGTTCAGTTAATTTCACAATTAAGATCAAAACTTCAAGTATTTACCACAAATTGTCCTCTGTGGACCTTATGTCGTTATGTGGAATGTAGGCATTCTTTGCGATTAATAAATGTAGAAAGTATCGCACATAAAAGTATCTCTATCCGCTCCAACCGTTTGTGCATTTTACTTATTGTACCGAGTTCAGAAAAGTTGTAAATATATTTATATTTATGTTATTTATTTTAAACCTTTCTGTGAAAAGCATTTTTACAGAAATTATATGCTGGAGAACGCCTGGAATTCACATCCATGACATAAATGGTTTCTATCGCAATAATTAAAAACAGTGTTTTATAAATGCAGAAGATTGAAATAAGACTGAAATGCAATAATGGTGATTTATGTCCCAGTCATATAATGTAATAATAATTTAAATTTATGTGCTATGGGTGACCGATAATTAATATGAGCATCTGCAGTAAACAATAAGACAATTGAAGACCATTACTATTTTAATACAATTGTACAACTGTTCGTAACACAACTTGTAAGAAGTGTCCTTCGAAATCTATCGTAATGTAGTCATTACTTTATAAGAACGTTGTTTATAATGTAGGCTAGAACTACAAGTGAACCAATCCCTGCTAAGTACCAGAATTTCGGCCACGGCTTTATTTTAATTTCATCTATGTCAGCAAACATTTTGTTCCATATTGGTGTCCATTCCGGACCGTTAGACTGACCATCGTGGAAGTTATAAGGTTCTACCCCATTTAGCTGCTTAGCTTTCGTTGTCATGGCAGTCGGAGGGAGAGTGTCAGTCATATCTACATTTTTGGGTGAATATGAAGGCACTACTTTATCAAATTTACCAATGTCCTGCGAGGACCAGTGCGTCGTCATGCAGACCTCATTGTAAGCAGATTTCTTTATTTGAAGGTCACTTTTTGTCGCCCAAATCGCAGGCGTCATCGACACCATGACAACATATCTCCATCTACCAGGATTTTTCCTTCCTTTGATTGGTCGAGCATTTGCATGTAGAAGACGGGAATCCCATAATACCATCCCACCTTTTGGAACAGGAACCCGAACCATTTTACATCCTCTTTCCTGAAACCATTCCATATCTCCATCACGGACATGATAATACTTATTTATGGAACTTTTAAATGCTGATTTTGGGTGTAACTTGTAAAATTCGTCCATATATAAATGTGATTTTTCAACAACATGGAAGGTCCAGTCATCCTGTTCCGCCTCTTCTAGATAAACTCCGCCCTGATACGCATGAAGTCCAACCTTCTCCGCATCCTGGTCGCAATGTATCCAGTGTTGTCCAGGACTCGCAAATGTTTCTTCGCCATCTTCCGGTGGTCTGCCTATAGCTACCGCGTCGATGCTAGACAATAATTTTTCCGTTTTCCAAAGCTTAGCAAAAACAGATTTTGTCTTCATTCGTATACGCCATGTTACATCAAAGTGACCAATGTTGTATCTCTGTATAAGTGAATTCTTGCTGTACGGCCATGTTCCGGGTTCGAACCGAGATAACCAGTCTTTATATTCCTGAATACTGCTGTCACATTCCTCGTGCGATAAAACATCGCTGATGACTGTGTAACCTAGGGTCTCCAGGTCCCTAAAGTTATCTTCAGAAAGCATCCTATAATATAAGAAATATAAAAATGTTGCTATATAAAGAGAATCTGAATCCAATGTACCTCTAAGGACCTTGTTATGATTGAATAGATAAACATTTCCAATGAAACCAGAAATGGTGATTGATTTTTAAGAGAATTTTGTGATTGTTACTATAAGTTTTAATTCAGTTTACTCCTTTTCTGGCAGTTAAAACTTTGCAATCACCATGTAGATAAAACAATAGATCAAAGACTGGTCAATCCGTGTCTAAACCACAATCCCAAAGCAAAGTGAAAACTTTGATAATTATCACACTGGGAAACCAGGTAAAACACGTGAATTTCCACCAAGGAGAGGAGGTCGAGTGCCCCGGAAGTGCAAGTACTTCCTGTTTATCTAGCTACATATCCGTCAAGTAAAACAATTACCGGTAAATGAAAAAAAACTTCTAATGAACATCGATATTGTTAATGGTCTGTGACTGGATAATGCGTAGCTTGACACCGAGTTACAAAGGCTTGACATCAGTTTTTAAGAAATAAGAATATCACATATTTCAATAGGAAAAATGAATACACTATAGATAACTTACCTGTTAACTTTGAAAGACGTTTACCTATTATTTTACCCGTTATCACAGGTTTTCCCTGTTTATATATAGTACATAGTTTATGTCGGTGACGTGGAAGTTTTAACGTATCTGATTTTGATATGATATATATCTCCATAAATAGGAGATATAACGGTATAATGTTTCTTTAAATAAATAAATAAATAAATGATAATTTTATTAGAAAAGACAAACAGCGGTGCTACCCATTACATTACAATATCAGAGAGAGATGAAATTAAAAATAATGATTAAATTTGACAATAGCTCTTCTCAACGTGGGTATATATCTTTACTTTGGACGAACACTTGGTGTTTAATACACTATTCTATTTCTTTTTTAAACATGGTATGAAAAATAATAATTTAACACTTTTAATATTACCACGGTCATTTCCATACCTCTCAGTTTCTCTATGTATATACATTTAATACAAATAATATACATCTTAGACGCGTTGAATTAATTAGCCTATATATATTGTATACACATTTGTATTCATTTTTAATTAAATTGTCTCTATTGTTATATACATCAAGGGGGCGGACGTAATTACAGTAGTATTGTATGCTTGATAAGACTTGACCAGTGTCCACTCTAGCAGTAGTTTACCCGTTGCCATGGAACTCTATAAATAGTGTTGACAGGAAGTGCTTGTTAGAACACGTGTAGACCTAACTTTCACTAACATTATACGACAAAGCATGTATACAGCTTTATAAAATCTTGATAGCGGAATTATTTATATCACCATCGTCCTGTGATACAAAAAGGTAAGATTTATATACAAATAATTTGTAAATATTTACAAGATGGCAGCACAGTTTGGAATTCCCCCTGCTTCATAGCATAAATAATTTATTCCGTTTTTGTTGATTTTTACATGTGGTAAAAATGGGGATATATTTTACCCTAGATAGCCAAATGACATTTCTTATTATTCCATACATCGGAATTTTACATATCCTTTGACAGGTCAGGTCATATCAACTTTTAACTTTACTTCCGGTTTCACCTGCTGATGCAGTGATCATAATGGGTAAATTGTATAAATATTTAATTTCATCAGTCCAGATTTATCACCTCTATAAAGAGATACATGTACATGCCAATAATTTTAATTGGAATCACCGATGCATGAAATAATATGGTTGATTGACACTGATCAAATTCTGGCCTAATTAGCTTTGACTTCAGGTGTTTTTACATATGTAGAAAACCCTTGTTCAAACACTCACCTTTTTGTTACCATTAATTAAGTTCGATTTACCTGTATACCCCCGTTTTAGACAGAGATTGTAAAAACAAAATTGTGTCAAAGATTTGTCCTTTTTCCTTTTTATTGGATTCCTAAAAAACCTAAGGTATATGCCTAAAAAAATAATAATCTTGCTAAAATATTTCAATAAAATTGATTACATATTATTTTAGATTATTTGAAATAGTGAATTTTTTCTTTTAATTTATATAGTTTTAAAAATGTAAAATTATGACCAATTGATAAATTGGAATTATTTTTGTGCATTATTACTTCATACCCCATGGAATGTTGACATGTCGATAGACAATACTATAGCATTGATGTAATGGGGTGCAAGTCATTTCGGCACCGAGTAAATTTGGCACCTACAATAGGTCACTTCGGCATCTATGATCGGTCACTTTGGCACCTCCATTTATTTATTTACTTTTTTAAATTTTTTTTTAAGTTGAATCTATTACATTATATTAATACTAGATTTAAATACATATGTATTTAATTTTGTTTTTACAGATGAGGAGTTCTTTTTCAGGACCAGGATTGCCTAAATATGCTGATGACAAGCAGTCCAAATCCACAGCTAGACCGTTCCCTCTGTCTCCATACTCTGTCCTCTTCTCATTTATAATATGGTCATTTATGTTCTATATGGCCATTAAGGGACTACAATATGTAGGTGTCCATCGGTCACTTGATGACCAGGATATCACATTTAAAGACGAAGAAGTTTGTAAATTTAAATTCAAAACCACAGTGGCAGAAAATATTGAAGTGGTGGAAAAATACAAAAAGGGAGAATCTGGACCATATTTAAAAAGAATTGGGTCTGAAAAGTTCTCGGATGAGTTCCAGGGCACAGAAGCACCACAGGACCTGTCGCAAGTACCACCAGTGGTGACAGCTGTTAGTACAGATAATTTCTTTGAAGTTCAGGGTCTTTTACAACAGTTGTCTGATGAAGGTGTAAAGAAGATACAAGGTCTAAAAGTGATAGTATATGACCTAGGAATGTATGCTCGAGAACTAGAATTGGTGAGAACATTTTATGTATCAGCCTCAAGTTAAAACTGTATATATAAACAATTTTATCATACCCCCTGCAGATTCAATTTTTGAAGTATATTTAGTAGTCTGTCCCAATATCAGCTCCATATTTTCCAAGTCTATGGATAGATTTTGATCAAACTTGACACTATAAGTTATACAGGGCTTTGGCAGGTTACACGGCCCCATGTACCCTGTCAAAGATTTATGTACCCTGAGCCGCAGGCGAAGGGTACATTCATCTTTGACGGGGTACATGGGGCCGTGTAACCTGCCAAAGCCCTGTTTAACGTTTTTGTCACCCTTCAAAGCGTTACCAGTTGGATCTTTTTAACTTCCATTTCGTATTTTGTGTGACTTGTGTACGCTGTCGCCATGTTTGTTTACTGTAACTAGACGTCAGCGTTGTACGAGTTACTTCCCTTTTACCGCTAAATGTCGCGTGCGTCCATGTACCCCGGCAGATTTCCGAACATTGTTCGATGTACCCCGGCAAGTTAACCAATCGCTATGCGAGAAATTTCTTTGAAGGGTGACAATAATGTATATCAACATGAGACAATGTGTTGCATACAGAAGTGTCCATAGGGATGGGGTGGAAGTGGGATGGTATTTGTCTGTAAGAGACTCTACATGAAAATTTCTATCTGTAAACATAATTACCCGGTAATCCATGTTCTAATGTGAAAAAAGTTTCTGATAACATAAAATCACTAGTAGTAATTTTGAACCAAGTATGTTAACAAAGTATAAATCACTAGTGACTTTATTCTGCCAGTAACTTAATCACTAGTGAAAACTATCCTTTGGAACACATTCACTGGTGGAATAAACACTTAGTGACATAAAGCGATAGCCTATATTTTGCACCACTTTAAGCAATAAGGTTGGAATCCAACTCTGGACACATGCTAGTGTGAGAAAGTTTATCATTTTATTTGCTGAAGGTTAATGGTTTTCTCTAGGCACTCCAGTTTCCTCCTTCATTTCAGAACTGACACACTTGATACACATGAAAGAATTCTGACTCGGGTGTAAAATTCCAATGCAAGTGCTCATTCCATAATTGGGAGGTTGTGGGTTCCATCCTCGTCCGGGTCTGACCCAAGATTTGAAAGTGGGTAGTGACTGTTCTTTCACCAAGCACTCTGCGTTACAAATGAAAGTCACAGTTCTTTCGGATGGGAACTTAAAATAAATGAGATCCTGTGTCACAATAAAGAAATCTGCTGCATGATGCCATCAGCATAAATTATCTGGCAAAATTTCAACACCTTCGCTTAAAGCTGGCGATGTCTCAATATGAGTGAAATATTCTTGACTGGGATGTTAAACACCATTACTCCACTCAACTTAACTCCAATGTTACTCCACTCCACTCTATATTTTGCACATCACTTGAAGTTTTTAAGCAATCACTGTCTATGATATTTATGATACATCTATATGTAACATGTTTTATCTAACATTAGACAAGTTTTTCTACCTGATCTGACGAAATACAACTTTTATCGAACACGTATGATACAGAATCTTGTATCACCACAGTGTGGTGATACAACATTGGTGGTAAAGTACACATGCACTTTTAGTCGGATTTCTCATTGTGATGTCATCAGGGAATCTCTGATTTGTCAAATGTAAATAATGACCTCATTACTACAGAACGTATGTCATAACATAGTTCAGCGTTTTTTTGTGGTAAAATATAATTTTTTTATATAAAGTTTTGTTTTTCTTATTAGTTAACCTACTGTAGTTGGAAATGTTAGATAAAAATATCATATACACAGTGTGTATATAATATGTATGTATTTTTGTATATCTATGTGTAACATGTTTGTATTTTGTGTATTACAGATGAAGGATCATTGTAACTGTGAAGTTCGTAAATTTGACTTCAGTATTTATCCAGATCACGTAGCTTATATAGATAACGGAGCTTGGCGACCAATCGTATTACAGGTATATATCAATCTACCCGTTATTACAGGTAGTTCATATATGTAAAGAATAATTCATCCCAATCTGTGTCCGCCTGGAGAGCAAAAACATCATGGGTTCAAACCCTGACTGGGTCATACTGTAAATTTTGAGATGCTGCTTTGTCACCTGGTGCCTGGTATTAAGAGAACAGAGTATTAACTGGTTCACCTGGTGTTAGTATAATGTGACCGGGAGAGTGATATACAATGTACTTGTCAGCAGCATACTGACTCTGTAGGCTAGCACCTTAAAGTCACTCAGAATGTGGGCTGGTACAAGGCAGACCATAAAACACACTCACATTCTTATTGACGCATGAACATATTCTTAGATTAATCCTTATATGAGATTAATAAACTTGCTTTAATCTCAGATAGCTGAAAAATTGCTAATGCGATATTGAACAACATAACAACCATCAATCCAAATCCAATTTTATATCTATATAGTAATGGCAGGTAATGCTATGGTATACTGGATCACAGTAACTTGCGCTGCCATAGGACTAATTTTTTTATACCACCCACAAACTAGTTTGAAATATAGAAATCACTATGTCTGTCTGTCTGTCTGTGCACATCTCATAATTCCTTTGGACGACTGTCAATAAACTTCACATGAATAATCTTCATGGTCCAAAGGTGTGTCATGACCTTCAATCAAGGTCATATTGGATAGCTCAAGGTCACAGGAAAACATTAAACCTTTGTAGATGTTGGTGGGCTGGGAGTATTTGGCTCTCAAGAGACAGTTCTAGTTTGAATTAAATGTAATTTATTTAGACTTTACCAAAAAATTTTGCCCAGTAAACCTTGATTCATTGTCACCATTTGTTTAATCAGCTTTTGGCTTCATAAAGGGTTTGACAATTAATCCAGGGGGACTTGTAAAGAATCATATACCAGTAAGAGAATTAGAATTTGGGACTTCGAATTATTGTGATGATATCAATATGTGTAGTTGCAAAGTTAGATAGGGGCATTATAATGAGGTTTACTGTACAGGTATAGGTTGTTGAACCCTTTAGTTAACAAGATAAAAAATTTTATAATCTGTAGTTTAGTTTTTTTTTATGTATTATGTTTTCTATTTTCAGACTATATTGGAGGAGTTTGGTTCCATTGCCTACTTAGATCCAGCAGCGAGGCTGAAAAATGTGAATGATCTGAATATGTTGAAGTACCGTGGACGTCATGATTTCTTCCTGTGGGAACATCCAGTATATACCTCAGTAATTGCCTATACAAATCCCAAAATGTTTGAATATATGGGAGAAAAGCGATGTCCTTTTATGGATTCTGGAATGATGGATATTAGAACAATGGTCTTGTACAGAACGAACACAACATGGCATAGTATTATGAAGCCACTGTTAAAATGTGCTCTAGATCAGAACTGTATTGCTCCGTCCGGGGCACGTAGAACAGAATGCTTCCATTTTAAAAGACCCAAAACAACTGGTTGTCATTGGTATGACCAATCAGCATTCAGTATTATAATGAATCGTGTTTATCAGTTTACACAACATTTAGATAAGTTTTCCATTCCACGATTAACAACTTATGATTTAGAATTAGTTTATTATTTTCCTGTTCAGCCGTGGACATATACAGAAATTTTACTGGTTATAACAATGCCGTTACTTTGTGTTGGTGGTTTATGGTATTTAATCATGTTAAAGAAAGGGAGACGATCTGCTACAAAAACATTTCTCAAACACAGATAACACATCTTGCTCGTATTTAGATATTAATTTAAATTCTGATTTTTATTTATTATTGAGCAATCAAACAAAAAATTTATATGCATAATAATTCCTTCCCACATTTCATGATTTGTTTTTCACATCACACATTTTTATTGTCAAGACAAATATGTGTTCATTAAATTATCCTTTTATAATGATGTATCTATTTTATGTACAGAGTTATCTCCCTTTCATAAGCACAAAACAAGCTACATTTAATTTTCTACATTTTTTTTCACACAGCTGATGTGTTCATTCCATTGTTTTCTTATAATGTACAAATGCATTTATTTTATGTACAGAGTTATCTCCCTTTCATAAACACAAAAGAGGCTACATTTCAGCCCCAAAAAAACTTTGTTTCCTTTCCAAGTATCAAAAATAGCTATTGGTTACTATAGTAATTTTTGTGAAATTCTTTCAAATCAAATTTGTGAAATAAATAACATCATAACTTCATAAGTCTTTGGAACAGACTGGATTGAATTTTAAAAACATTTGTGAGTTCATTCTTCAAGTTCCATTCCCTATATCTGCAATTTTTTCTTAATAAATATGAAACCGTCTATATTACAAACAGAACACATTCTTTCATAAGGGGTATATACCGGTACATATAAATAATATTACAATGCTTTTAACCATTGTGTCATATGCAGGTTTAAGAGGGCAATTTGATATTATGAGACTTTGAGATTATGAAATGAAAGTTAAAAAAAACCCCAACATTTTCAGCTCATTTGCTTATTTCTGACATTTCTGTAATATTTTTTTCTTTAAAAATGTGGACATCTCTATCACTAGGCAATACATTGTTTATTCAGGGTATACAACCATATTTTTTTTACTCACTGTTCTATGTACTATATTTATAAAACCTGTTTGTAATTTTTATATCAGTGTTCTCTTTTAAATGTTTTTATACATTTTGTACTCTTTTTCTATATAATTATATATATACAAACACCATTGCTCAACATTTTGTTGATGTTTTTTTGTATGTCAGTTTTTATTGTTTATATATTGGTTTCTTGGAAAAATTTTATTTGAGATTAAATGAAAATTTTTTATAACCTTAATTTGTAGTTAGTTGAATCAAGTTTGATCAGGTAACCATGGAAACTATGATCTGTAGTAATGGTGATGTTAAACACTCTTGTTGAAAAACTGACGTATCTGTGATAATCTTTATTGTACAAAGTTTTGTTCAAACTTGGCACAGATGTTAACCAACATCAGCTGATATGTTGCATACCAAATCTAGGTGCAAGGGTCAAAGGTCAAGGACACAAGGTCAAATTTAAAACAACAACTTGCCATTGTTTGAAATAGGGGGTGTATTTGTCTCTAAAAAAGACTATTGTGGTTATTATTTATATTTAGTTAAACTGCAATGATGGTGCAGCTGTTTAGTTCTCTTGGAACATGTCTTAAACCGTTTTGGTGTACTTGATCATCAAATATTGTAGCTATCCAGATTACACTATGACACTGTATGAATCAGAGTTACTTTGGTTGCTGTTTGAACTACCTCTTGTAGAGGATGTACTTTGTGGCAGAGCCAACCATCTAAACCACTAGTTTATTGATCACCATACTTAATACCATCTAGGTTTGAATCCTGTTCAGGCAGTTCTTAATGTGAGAAAGTTTGACAGTTCTTTTGCTTTCTAGAAAGAAGTGGTTTCCTTCACCACCCAAGACCTTACTGCCTTGATATATGTGAAAGAATGTTGACTGGTGGTTAAAACATAACTACCGGTATGTCACATAACATTTGTTTGTTTTTATGATATGATATTATGATAATTAGGAAATTAGTCACAAAAATAAGTTCAAACTCATGTAATTGTTAATTAGAACAGAAGCCCAAAAAGTATTATGTCCCACAAACAAAGTAGGGAGGACATGTATAGGAATTACTCCATTTCTTCTGCCAACAAGTTGTCCCCACTTTTCTGGAAAACTGTGTAACAGATTTTAATGCAAATGCCATGGAGTAGATCTGTTATTGCCTATTCGTATTTTGATCATGTACATGGTCGGGGATTTTCCAATTTTTGATTTGTTTTTTGAACACTTTTAAAATGGCATCCCATTTCTGTTATAACTTGTTGGAATAGTTATTTTTTGACTTCAAATATTATAAATGTGTTTGTCAAGAATTTATATGTTTACGTACTTTTTATTTATTTATACAAGATTCTCATAGTTTATATTTTGATAACTAAAACACATATCCAAGGGTGGACAGCATCTGTCTATTATATACAATAAATCATTATGCCACAAAGCTGTCAATCATAGAATTGCACTTAATTCTGTTGTCAGATATTAAATTTTTAGATGTATAGGTAAACAATATTGACCTGTCTGCTTATTTTTTGCGAGTAGAAAATTTTGCGTCAAGACTATCTTTGCCTTCGTGTTTGGAATCTTATTGAATACAACATATGTATGTCAACATAGAAATATCTGTTTGCTGAAAATATTCGCGTGGTATTTGAATTTGCGAATGGGATAAGTCGCAAATTTACTGAAAATAAATCTCTCGCGAAATAAAAGTGATCTACAGTAGGTGGATTGATCCTCATATATGAATTTTCCCAACAAAAGGTCAAGCCAGCAGGTCATTGTTGTTTGTCTATACTATGTATATGCAACTTGTACATTGTTTTTGTGAGATATGATGTATGTTATTTAAGTGTACTAGCACTGTGTCTGATTGTGTGTACTGGTACTGTGTATTTGATCTGAACTTGAGTGAATGTGTCACAAACATGTTGTGTTAACAATAAAACAAATTATTAAAAGTTTCCATACAAGTTAGTAATTCGTTAGTCCCAAGCTTTTTTTAGATACATTATACTCTACACCATTCTTTACTACTAGTATCTTGTAAATTCATAATGCAGTTGGGAGACATAGTCCTGTGAAAAATAAGACTTGCTTATTGAAAGTGATATGAATGAAAATGTGAGCTGGTTTTCTGAATATGTCATTGGCAGAGTAGATAAGGTGATTCCGCGATCCTGATGAAACCTGAAAGGTTTTCCCTCCATTCGTCTCTCTCCAGTCTCCGGGCAAAATTGAGTTCAAGCTTAATTTAAATTAGTTTTGACAGAGTTGTGGCCCTTCGAAATTTTACTTTTTAAGTTTTCCATATTTTTCTCCTTTAATTGTCGAGATATTGGATTCACATTAATAACTTTACATATTTGACATACAAAGCTTGGTTACCTAAGTCGATTGATTTGATAAAAAGACCAAAAGTGAATTGAGTTTCACCAAACTGAATCATTTATTTTAAAATTTTTGATTTAATGGTATGCTATTTTTTATTCTTGTCATGTCTTTTATTTTACGAATCAATGATAAAAGTAGTCAAGCTTTAAACAACTGGGTCCAGATATAAAGGGTTACAATAAGGTGATTTATTTTGGCCCCTTTTCTGGTTTCGTGTGTCATTCATTACCCAATATCCGTTTCTTGAGAAATATTAAGACGTCACCAGCTGTAGGTGAAGTGGCAGAATATTTTGATATTTGCAATGCGCTCAGGTCAGTATGTACTTAGAGGGTTCTTTAGTGTGCCACGCCTACGGCGGCCGGGTTTAAGGTCTGCTTAAAAGAACCCGATGACTTTATTTTTAAATGCCCAGTACTTTGTGAAAGAACAGCTACTGCCTATTTTCAAGTCTTTGCCAGACCCGGCCGGGGTGCGAACTCACGACCTGTAAAAGGTCTAAAATATAGCTTATGCAACGGAATAATGTATTTTATAAACAAATGCAATCAATTAAAAATACACCGTCACAATAAATCGAATAAATGATGAACAAAAACGTAAAGCATATATTTTTTCGCTCTACACTTATCGGGGTTTGAGCACAGGCCACTGTTACAATAACTTAATAAAAAATGTCAGAAGACCATGTGGTTTTAGGGGACTAATTAATTGTACTGGCTTGGCAGGGGAGGGTTCATCTGAAACATTCATTGCGCGATTCCACAATCATGGACACAATGCGACCAAGACATAGCTGTCAATGGCATTATAACACTACAAGTCTACGCTACAGACTGCAATATGCATTTCAATTATCTCCCTTTGTCCAATAAACTATGTGTACCATTCAATGATGTATATATATTATTTTGAGCTGTCGGTGATTGTTTTAAATGAACAGGTGCTATGTACGCAATAATTTTGACATTTTTTAAAATTTTAAATTCAGAATCGTATTTATAATGGTTCCAAGGGACAAGTCACTCAAACAATACAGTAAAACCCCCATTCATTGTCAAATGTTTCTAGTGAGAGCTTAGCTTTTAAACGGAGTTTGTCTATAAATCGACAGAGACTTAATAAGAACAACTATTAGGCAATGGGACTTCACAAGAGTGTTGCAATAAATGAGGTGACCAAGCTATCTAGGGACATTATAACTAGGTTTCACTGCGTCAAACACAGGCTTTTGTTCAATCATGGCAAACCTTGAAAAACGTACGCGCATACAGCAAGGACTTGGTCCTGTGGCTTCTCAAATTCGTTATTCACCTCATTTTGTTCTGAGCGGGTTTCTTTGGCTCATTGCAGATTGTTGCTCTTATCAAGTCAACTTCACATATCTTACTTCAGTCCCGATCTCTGTAATGGTCTTCACGTATTTGTCAACTGAAACTTAGGCATTTGTTCGGTAAATTTACCGAGTTATCAGGACACAGTCCGGTATCTTCGCAACTGATCGTTACCAGCGTTATCTGACTTTGTAAGGAATCAGGATAGAAAGCTGAAGAGTGTAATACAAATGATAGACTTAAATTTCCTAAAACCGTAAAACATATGCGTTATAAAATATCTGCAAAAAGATCTGCGCATGGCATCTGTGAACGAACCTCGAATAAATGAATACCGTGATTGTTACAGGTTATAGTAATGAAAGAATCTTAACTGGGCCGTAAAACCCAATTACTCCACTTCACTCCACGATGGACAATTATATGCAACGTCTTCATAAAGATCATCTAAAAAAACAGTAATTATCAAGCGGTGATGATAGCAGCGCGCTAGTTCTAGAAAGTTCATGCTGAGAAGGTCAATCCAGATTTTGTATTTCGTAAAGAAGGAAAGGAAAAGTTAAGAGTAGTATGAATTTGGGCTACAGAAAATACAAGGTTTCAATTTGTGATGAAATTTCAACGGACATACATACGTGAGAAAGTAAATTTAAATTACAAAGACCTTTCTATGATCATTAATCATTGTGTACTCGTGCAAACGTCAGAGAAAATTGACATCCTTTAGTATGCAGCAATAATATTGTGAAGGCTGTGTACAACGTGGTTCAAACAGGCATGGCAAAAAGGTTTATTTTTACATATGAAACTACATGTATATTGAATTCGTATTAATCTTTAGATGAATTACCGTGACCACCTTCCACCAACAGTTTGCAAAACTTTGATGAATCAGTTGTACTCTCCGTTCAACCATTTCCACAATGTATGACAATAAGTTAAATGCAATGTCACAGCACCGAAGCGGATCTGTATTGGTTTTATGATAAACCTTTTTATTAGTAGCCTGACAAGATGTTTGCAGAACTTGCACGCATGTTAAATGGAAGGTGCCTGAACATGATTATACTTTGCCTGAACCCGAAACACCTCCGCGGAATCAAAGCCAAGAACTCACTCATAGATATTAAACAGACCAGGCCATTGTAGAAGTGTCCTTAGAACAAACATGTGTCAAGTCAAGCTAATACAATCCACCGTCTGTTTCATTTTCTACTCCAAATTTGGCCATTTCGGTTAAAATGCAAGTGGAACTATCGGGTATGTTGCAGGCCTTTCAAATAGAGCCAGAAGACAATAGTAATAAGTAATTATCAAATGAATTGCAGACCTCATAGGGTAATCATTAACCCATCTCATCTGGTCAGTCAGGTAATTAAAACCCACTAGCTGGCCCCTTTTCTGCTCACAATCCGACAATTTGATTGTCAAGCAATACCGAAAATGATGCAGCAGCCAAAACGAACTCGGTGGCTTATCACCAGATAGCCCGTCTTTATCAAAATAATTTTACAGGTTTTTAGTCTCCATCCATTGAAAACATCTAGAATATTGTACTTTGACAATAAAAAGTCTAAAATATGCCTCTGTTTACTGAGAAGATGAAAACAGTTGAAATCATATGGAATCAGTTATAATAAACAAATCTCCAACAAAGTTCCAAATTGATGAAGTAGTTCATGGTTACCTGTCTGAGTTGTACTGATGCTTGGAAGCCAAAATCACTATCTGATTATAGAGATCATCCCATTAGAAGGTACAATGTAGAACAGGGAGTGCCAAGGTATTCGGAGAAAACAACCAAAGAAGTTGGAGAAAAACATGTCATTACCCCGTTAAGGGATCGTATGAAGATCGGTTGTATGGCAGATATGACATGTAATTCTAGTCTGACCCTTTTTACCTAGTATGTAGACGAAAGAACCTGGCATCTCAGATAGACAGATACCTTACTAGAATCTGGATTGATCATTACAAGTTCTGTCTGTGGTGTTAGCTGAAACGAAATTAACATAGTAGGGCGATGGCATTGGGTATTTTGAAAGCATTGGATAGGCTGGATGCAGAGTTCATATTGATAAAAGGAAACTCAAATCAATTTGAGATTTTACAGCAGATGCTAGGCAAAATGATTTTATTTGTATGTCAAACCACAATGAATGAGTGAATATTGAAGCAAATAAAAAAGTATAAGGTATAAAAGGTTCGTGGATGGTATAAGTTAAGATGCTATTCGAAAAATAACCTTATAATGATCATATTTTCAATCATTTAGGTTCTGATAGCAACCGATCATGAAAATCAAACATGTGGCATCTTGTTTTCGTTTAATGGTCATTATTATTCTTGGCATAAAAATCCGTTTCGGTGTTCACGAGGAAGATAGAAAAGTGTCGTTGAAAGAAGTGTGCAAAGAATTTTGAACCAGAAAAAGAGATGCTCTTGATAAAATAACCTGAGAGTCCTCAGACATTAATGAAACCCGAAAAGGTCAAATCAGGTACAGATCTAGATAAACAACATTCGTGTATCAGGGCTTGTGAAGAATTATGGTGGCTACCGGCGATCGTCAGGGCAGCACAATAACGACCAATATGTTTGAAAGATACCTAAGCCACAGCTATGTTGAGATAGAATGGTCAAATGCATAGTTATAAGGAAAATACATTTGAGACTATCAGCAGTGACAAAAAAGTGTAAAAATCAGTTGAAAAGACCATCGAAGACAAAGACAATATGTATAGTAAACCATTGCTGCTCAGTCCATTAGAACCACTATTGAAAACTATGTAATACATGCGAAACATTTGGATAAAATTTTATCTTGTGTTTGATTGAAACAATATTGCTCAAATTTTGCAGCTTTTGAACAGCATTTTGTAAATGTGAGCATTGTTAGGAATCTGCAATCTAGACCAACGTCGTCTTATTAGAATTCGGACCCATGTCTCAAAACGCAAAATCTAAACATAAAGCAATCAAAATGCTTTGTTGTTAAAGATTCAATTTAGAAACAAATAATCGCTTTATATTAGGTCTGGGTGACTTTATTTGTCCTGAATAAGATCTGAAGTTAATGTAGTTGAAAAGTGGTATTTGTATATGTATTAGTCGGGATAGAGTTAGGTCATTATTGCTGGATAATCTCCATATATACGTGTAACCACAAATGTACCAGTGATATCAAAGGGGAGGTTATCTGAGGTTGAACTCATTAAGTAGGGAATGAGTCTCGGCGTCAGACTCTACCTTTTGCAGGTAACTAATAATTCAAGCATAAAAACTTACCTGTGTAGAGTTAATTTAGCCTGAAATTTCAATAATTCAGAGTATTGATATGTACAGTATCCTGGGATAAAAAGTCGCTCTCAATCGCTTTGATGCGGTGGCAGATATTTTCATTTTACGAAATATTTTCACGGTTAATTTGTGTTGTATATTCTTCTGTGTATATGACAAAAGATTTACCCACACATACCTGTATGAAATCCAACACCATCAAAACAACTTTCAATATGATTATAGAGCATAGAATTATATGAAATAACTTATTTTAATCATTATCATAATGACCTATTAATATAATAGTGTTGATGTTCACAGATTTAGCAATCTTTTTGTAAGAAATATTGTGTAAAAACGTTTATGACACTTTGATTGTTAGAGCTTCCTTTTAAATCAAAATCTGACAGTAAATGATGCATATAAAGACCTGGAACATTTCTTTAAGCAATGACTGTTAATTTGATTTTTATTTCTTTAATCAAATAATTTTCCGTTTCATGTAGTGATCGATATAGATTATGCGGTAGGTTTCTAACATGGTGGTCATTTTTTCTCAATCTGCTTGGAATAAATTTGCAAAATTTGATGCAGAATTTGTTTATTTCAATTTCACTTGTTAGATGTGATTTCACCGTCCATTTCAGTAAGTTATATGCTGATTTAAATCACGTTTTCATATTACCAATTTCGATTTGAATGACTTCCCTCAAACGAGATTTAAATACCGTCTGCGGACGGGTAGAGCACATGCACTTTTTGATGAGACTCGCAAACATACATGTATGTATTAAACTAAGGTGTTGTAACCATTTACCATGTTTATATAGATACAGAAGGACATACACACTTTTTATTTTTGCAAATTTTTTCAGTATCGCTAGCACTCCTTGTCATGATTATCCACTGTAAGGTAAGACAACACTGACATAGTGGTATGCAGAACAGGCTTGAATATTACAGATTCGAATGACAACAAGCATAATGATCAAATCTCTTTAGCACCAAATGTTCTACAAACCATCAAAACTGCCGATTTTGCCAATTAAAGCAAATACTTTAAAAACAATTTCTTAACTAAAACTTTTCTTTTCTTTCACATCTGTTCATTTGAACTGGGTTTTATGCCTGGTGAGATTAATAAAATCTATCCCTGCATTGTACTAGAAACATTAAAATCTCATCTTTTGGGATGAAATTATTTATTTTCCAGACCGAGGATTGGTGAGGATAAGATTTTCTTATTCTACATGGATACTCACAATAGATTCTTATCATCTTTATTAAATCTCAAACCCTTCGGTAGCATTTTTGGTACTAAAATTAAAAGTTTAGATGAAATTCTAATATAGATATGATTTATCGAAAACAAACATACAAGTCCATGTTAAAATCACAACAAAAACAAAGTATATACTTTAAAAACTGGCAAATTTAGTTAAACATCTACTGTTGAGGATCTTCGCCCACCACACATCTATTAATAAAAGGATTATCGGACTATGGGAAGTCAGAATCATTCATGGTAAATTTGAATAGAGAGACATACTTATCAACAATGTTGTGATGGCGGCCTAAAAAAAATGAGGGCATTGAGAAGCATGTTCCTAAGCCACCAGATTTATGGCCGTCATCACAATATTGTAGATAAGTATGATGTTTCTGTATCCAAAATTACCTGGAATATATTTGACGCCCCATAGTTCTATGTTTCTTTTAATTCCCAATTTTCATTACACATGTGGCGGGTTAAGCTGGTCAAACAATAGACGCTTGTCATTCTGGAACACCCTGTCGCATTTTCTTGGCGGATGTTTAACCCAATTTGCCAGTTTTGATGTTTTTAATTTGCTTTGGTTTGGTCGTGGAAAGAAATGTTTATTTTTGACTTATTTATGGCAAATGGTATATCTTTTGTTTGTTGAAAAAATAATTACATGTATAATTAATAAATAAATAAATTAATTAATTAATTAATTACGTGTATATAATATATACATGTAATTATTACAAATAATACATTTACAATCATCCTAATAATGACATCTTGGGACTTCATATTTTGGAGATTTAAAACAATGTAAATCTTTGACATCCCATAGTTCAATGTTCGGCTTTCACACGATTTTGATTTCCCACGTGGTGGGTGTAGCTAGCTGAATAGGAGGGACTACCCGCCCTTACTTCCCTAGTGGAAGTTCATGTGTCTAACCTAACTTGTAAGTTCCAAAGTTTTTATTTGATTATGGGTTGTGATTCGGACATGGATTTGATTAGGGGAATGAAACTTCGACTTTTATCTTTTTTCTTGATGTTTTTTCTTGCAAGTATGATAAAGTATTAATTGTAGTAGAATAATTTATGAACGATTACTTCAGTATTTATAGCTATTTCTGGAAATGCATGGCTTAAAATATTTGCTGTCAGTCTGACGTTGACACAAGATAATACAATATACATCAATCAAAAACAAACACCAATCCATGTCAAAATCACAATCCCGAAGCAAAATAAAAACTTTAAAACCGGTAATTTAAGTTAAACACATTGACGTCCACATATAATGCAAATCAAGGGAATTTGATGCACTAAGTTATATAATATATTGTTGCATATCTGTTTCAGAACGTACATTGTAGGAACTGGTGGTTGTAAAATAAATGGAGCCCAAAATTATCTTGAACGCATTTATATCTCATAGTTCTATGTTTCTTTTATTCTCAATTTTTCATTTCACAAAAATACCGAACTACATTCAAATCACAATCCGAAAACCAAAGTAAACGCTTCAAAAAGAGCAAACGAAGTTGACCTTCCATTAGGGGTAGTGAGGCCGGGTGTTCCGAAAGGTCAAGAAGCTCCTGTTAAGCTAGCAACACACAAGATGGCCGTCGCTACAATAAATAGCTTAATGCCATAAATGATCAAAAACAAACATACTAATGCATGTCCGAATCACAATCCAGAAGCAAAGTAAAAACTTTTGAACTGACAAGTTTGGTTAGACACGTGAAATTCCAACAGGAAAGTGAGGCCGGGTGCTCCGGAAGGGTAAGCACCTCCTGTTTAGCTAGCTACACCCGCCACGTGTGTAATCAAAATTGTGTGAAAGGAACATGGAACTATGAGATGTCAAATATATCCAGGGCAATCCTGGACACAGAAACATCAAACTTATTAACAATACTGTGATGACGGCCACAAAACTTTTTGAGGGCCTTGATAAGCATAGGCTTGCAATATCCCTGAGTCAACAAATTATTTGCAAGCAGCCTGATACAGGTTTGGTTTGATATGTTATGAACCTTGTATTGAAGGTGCTTAGTATCAATGTTCTTCTTTAGCACTAGTACTTCTTGCATAATTACATTCATGTACCCAAAGACTGGTAGCACTCTAAAGTAAGCAAGGCAAGTTGCGTTTTCAAATCGACAATATCGGTGAAAAACAGTGATCCAATATTGGCATGAGAAAGGTTTAGATATCTAAATTGATATGGTGGAGATACTATATAAAAAAACCGATAAAATTACAAAAAGTTTTAAAATGCAATAAAATCGATTTATTTCTGACACATTGGGTTCAGGGCTTATCAGATAAGATACAATGTAAAACAATACAATTGAATAAATGCGTGATCTCAGGTGCATGTGAATCAGTATAATAATGACATCAAATGATGTACATATAAAGCATAGTACAAATCAAAATAAATAATGTATGTAGATAAAAAATAGTGTATTTAAATACAAAATGTAAATGTAACAAACCGAGATGCATCGTTTGTAAATGTTAATAAACAAATAAATTTACAAAATAATCTATCATATTTAACAATTACATACACATGTACTTGTATTACTTAAACTGTTTAATTTTGTTGCAATAGACGGCTGTTTCGGAATATTCCAGTAATCAAAACATTCAAGAATCAAGCAACTGTATAAGAAGTCTACATTTCATATTTTTAGCATTGTGTGTTTATATGTTTTAAGAACCAAACATTTATGAGTGTACACGTAACCTTGGTTATGAAATATCTCGATATAGGCAAATCAAACTGACCTGTCTGCTTCACCTTGATTTAAATATTCACTATGGACGGGTGCATTTAGAAATAGTTCGTCTATATGATGTGAACTCTAATCGAGAGTAATGCGTATATTACCAGCAAATCCTAGCACAGCACATGTATCAAGTGGATCCTCCTGTATGAATATTCCTATTGAAAGGTCAAGCGGACAGGTTAATATTGTTCACCTATGCCTGTTATAAATCCAAATTTTGAATAACAATAGCTTTTAGACGTATAAAGTCTTTAAAGTCGAATATCCGGTAAAGTTGTTAAGACTGTCATTTTATCGTCATCACTTGCATTACTTTGTGTGTCACTGATGGACATTGAGTCAGATAGACGACAGTGGTCTGTATCCATCGATGTGTCAGTGCTGGCTCCAGATATTCTGTAAAATAAACGTGATTCCTCTGTTTTCAGTCTATTTCTGAGCAGTAGAATGGGACATAGATCGTTTCTGTCTATATGCATTAACAAAGACATCAAGAATTCGGAATCATTTTCAGAAACGAGTCCTCTGCTCCACATGAAACGTAACAAATCAGCTGGGTTTTTTAAGTCCGACATTTTCCGCTCCTTTATATGTCCACTGACTTGTAAAACAAGTTTTATGTTCGAGACATCGACATCAGTAAGTTGTAGCGAAATCTTCAGTAGTTTTTTGGCAAATGACGACAGAACTGGATTCATACTATCCTTATTTTTACCGTGTCCAACGTCTCTTTGGGTAGAACCTCCATAATCAGCATGCGCCATTAAACAGTAACACCTTAATATCTCTAAAGTTGTCAGAATCCCAACCCAACAGAATTTGCGCAGATACCTTGATTTCAAACAAAAGTGAAAATTAAATTTGGAAACCCCCTAGTTGGTCATTAAATTACAACACCCTTACCTGTACACTCTTAATTTTATCATTCGGCGCAATAAAACAATTTTTTAAGGTTTTACCTGTATATTACATAATGCTTTAGGTAGATATCCGTATATTCGTGTCTAAAAACAAACATGCCTACGCATTGTATATTTTTATCTTGATATGCGCACGTTCCCAATTAATGCGTTATGGTAGAGCTTGTTCCAACTATGGGAACTTTATACAGCAAGCTACTTACAAATAAATTGTCGACACAGAGATATTAGAAGCTTAGGCCTATCAGAGCCCTCAAAAAGTTTTATGCCGTCATCACAGTATTGTTGATGAGTTTTATGTCTCTGTGCCCATGATTACCCTGGGTATATGAATCTTTCACTCAATTTTGATTACAAAGCTAGCTAAACAGGAGAAGCTTACCCTTCCGGGCACCCGGTCTCACTTTCCCTCAATTGTTAAACCTAACTTGTCAGTTTCAAAGATGTAGCTTTGCCTCCAGATTGTGGTTCGGACATGGATTAGTAGGTTTGTTTGGATATTGAATGAGTTATTTGGCCATAGTATGTTGTAGTACACCGAGGCCAAATAACTTGGTCACAATGAAAATAGAAATGAACCGGATTAATGATTATTAATTAACATTTCAAATATTAAACATCAATTAATTAAGGCTACTTGTATGACATTAGCTGCATTGTTCATCGGGGAGATGTATATTGATGCTTGATTGGCGCCAAAAAACAAGTTAAGTACATTCCGTAAGTGGAAATTATTGCACTTTGCCAGCTACTTTATAACCATTCATATGTACAAACAACAAACTTTTCAGAATCATTTCGTTTGTAATCAGACAATAGTTTTAATTTGTTCTTATCCAAAGACCTTTTTCCTAAGCAAAAATGGCTGTCTTTTTGATATTAAATAAAATTTCTTCAGTGCCCATGCACGCGGTCATATTTTTATATTGGTCTAGTTTTTTTCGTAATTGCCAAGTTTATATCATATGTGTCCTGTCTTTTTTGAAGCCATTGGTAAGACAGAGTTTTACGTATCAATAGCATAAGTTGTCCATACACCCTTTTATATATTCATAGAATTAACTTGAAATGAGAATTTGGTAGGTTTGATGCAATTCCGAAAATTAAATAAATCAATCGATGGTCTCAATGAAAATGAAAAAAAAAAACCGATTAAATCTGACCATTGGAGATCCTGCAAACTGCACATACTAAATGTAGTACGACCCTTTACATTTACAAAAATATACCAAAAATGCTTTGAAATTTCCAGACTGTTGGTCTGAGGGTTAATCTGTTGAATTCATTGATAATAACATTGTTTTTTTGTTTCAATATGATGTAATAATAAACAAATGTGAGAAAGATAAAAATATATTTTTCACTCCTTTCATGCCACCTAACCTAAGTATCTTGCCATCTACATTGGCTGATATCACTGGCGGGAAGGGAATCAATGGCCGATACTTTCTTCAACTCAAAAGATATAGGTAGATCTCGATTCCTACACATTGTGTAAGACTTTCTGTAAACTAGCTTTCTTAACGAGCGGTACAGTATATGACCTTTGTAATCATTTAACCATAGAACTGTCTAGAAATGGCGTTATATTTACATTTCGCATTTGTATTTGGAAATCTTATTTTGGAATTTAATCTTGAAATGATTTCAAAACACTGTCATGTACGACATTCATTCACCAATCGCTGAAACAGCTAATCAATGACGTAAAGCGTATAAAAAAGGATAATCATACTCCTATAATTGCATTTCTTCAAACAGAGATTAATAAAAACATCACAAATATAAAATATACGAGTGATCAAATAAAATAAATATTATGAAATTATTTCTTTACGTTAATTCTGATAGATGGCAATTTTTTGTATGATTGTTGCTTCATTATTTGGTTAAATAACGGTTGTGCTAAATTTTATGGACCTTTTAAGGCTATTATAACCCTGACATTGAGCAGATGTTCAAATACCAATCTGGAATGCAGAGGTCAGTGGTTGTTATATGGTTTTGTTTTTTCTTGTGTTACAGACAGCAATAAACTTGAATTGAACAAGAGATAAGACCAACAAAACAACAAAATTTTGTTTTTAAAAACATTTAATAAAATAAACCCAATTATCTCTTATTACAAAATGTACAATAAATTAACAGACTTGACTTTGCAATATAGATATAGTCTAGAAGTCCATCAAATGAAGAGTTATGAGTGTTTATCTGTATCCGAAAATCCTTTGTAGTAAATCCTTTTATGAAAATGTCCGAACCAGTCTTATAATAAAGTTCACAGTTAATTTCCTGGTAATAATTCCAAATTATCAAAATCCAGTTTTGAATAAATAACGTTAGTTCCGAAAATCTTAAATATTTATCTAATTGTTTTAATCAAACAGCGCCCACAGTATATTAATTCAAAAGCGAGTTCCAAGTAAATAGATATCAAAATACACATAAAATGACATTACAAAAACTTATCAAACTTTCTCTATCTCTTCATGCCCAAAATCTCCATACATATACAATATTACCAGTCACATGAATAATGCTTGAAACACACTAGTTCTAGAAATTGTAGATACAAACCTAATTCAAAACATAATAATATGTATAACAAAGAACACTCTAGTATATCTAAAAGTAAAACTTGTATAACGAATTAATTTAAAAAATGAAAAGATATTAACATATTCAACGTCATTGAGTAGTGCATAGGGTTCAGAGTTTGTTAAAGAAATACGAGGTTTTTTGAAAACTCGACAATTTACGGTTGAGAATTGCTATGATTTATTTTACTTTTAAGATGCGTGTACCAGGCGAAATAGTTCATATTCTTAGGCTACCAACAACCCAAGGTAACATTATAAAAACAAAATTTCTATAATACTTGATTATTGTTGAGGCATATTCGGCTGTATATAGTTCAAACAATATTCACCTCAATTCAAATAGAACAGTATAGCGTGACCGTGCACTTTTTATGACTTGTTGTATTTTGGATTATTAGTGGCCTTAGAATATAAATATCATGCCTGGTATACGCATTTTAAAAGGAAAAAAAACCACTTGCCATATCTTGGCTGTATCGTGGTCGCACTGCTATTTAGGGTATAGGTAAACAACTTTGACCTGTCAGTTTGACCTTTAATTAAATATTTATTATGAATTATTTTGTATAGTAATGAGAACACTAATCACTTGTCTTGTGTACATATTATTAAGTTGGAATCCTACGACTACCTATGTACAAATGTAGGCTCGACCCGTCTATATGAATATTCCTAATGAAAGGTCAAACGGACAGGTCAAAGTTGTTTGCCGATACTAAATTAAATGCGTAGGCAACAAAAAGATTTCTTTTACTTCAATTTTCTCTACATTTGTATATAAAAATGAGAAAAGTGTTAAAATGCAATAAAATCGAGTTATTTCTGACGCATTAAGTTAAGAACTTTGTCAGATTTGATAAAACAATGCAATAGTTACCTGACCGTTAACGTCTATGAATTGCGATAATAATTTATCCAGTGATGTAGTTTAGTTATATACACAAAGTATCATGCAAATTAAAACAAAGTATTTACCAAAAACAATATAGTCTGAAGGTTGATGATTTAAACTGAAATAAAAATTACAAGTTTTCAATTTCCTTTTTTTGAATTTGAATGTGATTTGAATGTAGACCGTGTTAAATTATTGCATTCCAAAAAATACTAGATTTGGAATTGACATTAATATTTAGATGAAAAGTTAATTGATAATATTCTATGACCGCATCGGATAAATAAAGGTTCCGTTATCAAAAGTCATTACCCACACCGTATTCACGAGCGATGTCGTGTCATTAAAACAAATAGGTTCATCTAAAGCAGGTCAATTTCAATTGTTACATTGATAATTCTGTTAATATTTTTAAAATTGTGAATAACAATTGATAATACATCTTCTCGTCTTTAAAGTCGAATTTCCTGTGTAGTTTTTAAAACTGCCATTTTATCGTCATCACTGGCATTACTTTGTGTGTCACTGATAGACATTGCATCAGATACTCGATGGTGGTCTGTATCCATCGATGAATCAGAGCTGGTTCCAGATACTGTGTACAATAAGCGTATTTCCCCTGCTTTTAACTTATTCCTGAGCAATAGAATGGGACATAGATCATTTCTATCTATATCCATCAACAATGACATCAGGAAATCGGAATCATTTTCAGAAATGAGTCCTCTGATCCACATGAAACGTAACAAATCAGCTGGGTTTTTTAAGTCCGATATTTTTCGCTCCTTTATATGTCCACTGACTTGTAAACCAAGTTTTATGTTCGAGACATCGACATCAGTAAGTTGTAGCGAAATCTTCAGTAGTTTTTTGGCAAACGACGACAAAACTGGATTCATTAGATCATTATTATTATCTTTTCCAACGTCATTTTGGTAAGAACTTTCATAATCAGCATGCGCCATTAAACACTTAAAGAACTATATCTCCAAATGTTTTAGAATCCCTGCATATTTTGACCAGATATCCTGATATTAAGCTAAATCGAAAATTAAATTTGGAAAACCCCTTATTGCGTAAGTATATTTTGGTAATTAGAGCAATGAGCCTTTACGTACACTATACCTGTCTAATTGTTATACAAATTTTAAACACACTGTAATTGTATCACCTGTATTACGTGTTTGTATTTGGGTAGGTACTGGGCCCGGTTTCACAATCATTCCTTAGCCAAGATTTTCCTTAACTTAAATCTTGCAAAATTTCAATCCTTTATAATTTTGTTAATTTTGAAGATATTCAGTAATTTAAGGTATCAATCATAAGATCACTTCTAGATTGAAGCACCTACATTGAGATTTGACATACATATTCATCAGTAGTTCCAAAAACAGATTAACAAATTTTCCTGAATTTAAGTTAAGGAAAATCTTAGCTAAGGAATGATTGTGAAACTGGGGCCTGGTATATCTACATCTTTCTTGATACGTACAAATATTAATAGTAATATACAGAATTTTGCCTTTGTATATTATATGCCCTTCCGACAATTAAATCAAAATTATAAAATAAAGAAAATGTCAGGATTTTAATATTTTGATTTGCAGTAGTTGATATGGTAAAATGCTATGGACGTATACAGTATAGTTTTAAGATAAGCAAAATGACCCTCTTAGTATTCAGGGGAAAACAGTCACGTCTCAACAAAGCGATGATCAAGACAAATGTCTACTAATAATAAAAAACAAATACAAATACACCAGAAACATTCGAAGCAGGTATACTGTATGAAGTTGAAAATAGTAAATTTAAGTAGCTACTTTTTTCATATATCTTCAAACGTATTCTTTTGTGGGTATTTCTCCTTAAATGTTCACCGTTAAAGTTTTAAATAGTCATACATTAAACGGATGCATCAGTTGTAATAATTTTTTACTGGTTAATGTTTAACTCGTCAAAGTGCAGGCATAAAGTATACGTGAAAATTATTGTTATCTTGGTATTATATCTGCTTCTCCTACTTATGGTGTGTTTCTTCCCCAAATAATACGCTACGGTAGAGCTTGTTCCCACTGCGGGGACTTGTTTGTTTAACGAAGCAGGCTGCTTGTAAATTGATTGTTGACCCAGGGATAATGTAAGCCCAGGCTTATCAAGGCCCACAAAAAGTTTTATGGCCGTCATCACAGTATTGTTGATAAGTTTGTTGTCTCTATGTCCATGATTGCTCTGGATATATTTGACGCCCCATAGTTCCATGTTTCTGTCACACAATTTTGATTACACACGTGGCGGGTATAGCTAGCTAAACGGGAGGTACTTACTCTTCCGGAGCACCCGGTCTCACTTCCTTGGTGGAAGTTCACGTGTCTTACCTGACTTGTCGGTTCCAAAGTTGCTTCTGGATTGTGATTCGGACATGGATTAGTATTTTGTTTTTTTATTAGAAGAACGTTGTAACTTGCAAAAGTGCAAAAAATGTGTGGACTTGATGATTTGTGATGTGCTAATTTTAATTATTGAAAAGGCTAAAACTAGTATTTTTGAGACCATATTTTTATGCGATCTGCATTTATAACGTGATTAAGTTTTACTAAAATTCAATCATCAGATCTGACCCATCTCTGTGATTCATTTACAGCTTAAACACACTTGACTGAATGATTTCACTAACCGGTAAAACTGATAAAACTGGGATTGATTTTTTCGAAAAACATCATAGTGATATGTTGACCTTAATGTCATATTTATGACTAACTATTAATTTGACGACTTAGTTATATATTGTCCTTCTGTAACCCCGTTAAGAAGGATATCATATTTGAGGGTACTTTCTCATGAAAAATAACAGCTTTTGTGATTATTTTATTACACTTCTCTTAAATTTGAAGGAGTATGTGAATTAACATTCTAAAAAATAAGTAATCTATCTTCATAAGGTTACCCAACCGTGAAATTTACAGAAGCATAAACGAGCATATAACTGCACGGTATCAATGCTGATCTTCTATTACATTTTATGGGCATTAAAATTACATTGTCATCGTTTACAAGGGTCTTGTCGCCTTTAAAACGACTAAAATGTAATAAAATATTTTGGGCAAACATTGGGTTTATCGAAAAATATTACCTATTCTCGCTAAATGGACCGAAAAACCAAATGAGCAGAAATCCTCAAATATCAATAGGCTGTAATTGTTTGTAAGCAAATTCTGAAGCTACGGAACTCTTATGAGACTGTATAAATTTTGATCTATTATCGCCATGTAACGAACAAAATATGCAAAAGGAAGACGCGGGTTATTTTTGATGTTTCAGATTCTCCGTATGTGTGAAATTTTACTTTTCTTTTTGATCATGGCAGGGGACCCTATGTTAAGAATAAGATATAAAATCATATATACGGGTCATAAATACGCTTTTTTTTTTTACAATGAAACTTTTATATTAATTGAAAATTATTACACAACATAAAATTTTAATATCTTATATAAAAAATAAATTTGAAATTTATTTCTCGATTTATTAAGATAATTTATATGCGCAATGAATGTTTAAATGCTTTACGGATTTTTTCTTGTGATAGACGCAAAAACAGATGTTTTCGCACTATATGCCAAATGCTGTGGGTTCTTTTTTTCTAGTTCGGTTTATTCATAATTATAATTAAAAAATGATTAAACACCAGTTGATGCATACAATCCTACTGAAATTTTCTTAATTTACTGAACAATGCAAATCGTTTCTCATCGCAGATCAAAAATGAATAATTATGAATATTGCTGTGTTCATTTTTTCATGAACCATTGTAATACTTGAGAAAAGCACACTACGTGGGTTTTTGTCCTAAATACATGCTGAACTGAATTTCTTTAATTGTGGTTATTTAGCGTAAAACAGATTGGTGTAAAATTTCGTAACAATCTTTATTGAATTCTTAAATACTAGATGACCCTTAATTTTGTGTTTTTTATAAGACAAAAATATAATTTTATCCATTCATTTCAAATCGCTTATTGATACGTTTTATCAAAACATGTAAAGACAGTTTTTTCTTTTATTTTGAACAACGTTCTTTAGCATTTTGACACAAGTGTATATTTAGTCTTGTTCAAGTTGTTTAATTTTTTTCATAAAGAAACCGTTTCGGAGCAGCCGGCCTTAATTCCCTGGTGGAAGTTCGCCATGTAATTTGGGCCGGTTGCTACGCAAGGGTAAGCGCCTCCTGTTTAGCCTTCTATACCCGTTACGTGTGTTCCATAAATAATGTTGACGAAACAGTAATAATTTCCATTGATAAATTTAAAAAAACTTTTGATATTTTGACCTATCGATGTATCTATTTTACTATTTTAAAGCGTAAAAATATTTTCATTCGTTTTGACAAAATACAAGAAAAGGTTTTATGTAGACAACATTAAATAATACATTTAATCAATATATAAGTGCAAATTTTCAATTTTGATATAAATGGGACATTCAAAACAATCACATAACAAAAATAAAATTATCTGACATGTGTTTCTTTTGTATAATTAAGAATTTTCATGATTTTAGAATTGTTCAAAACTTAATAAGATATAGTATGTAGACAAACCATTTCATGCGAGCCTCTAGAAGGCCGGACCAGACGGTGATACAAATTCTACTTTTTTGGGAAAGAAATATAACTCAACGGAAACATACAATTCAAATGTGATATTGTAATTTAATATATATTTAATATATAATATATTATATTCTTGCATTGTGCATTCCAAATGTACAAATAATATGATACAAGTGTACAATATCAATGTTATTTTGGTCAATAACACTATATAAATGTTCTCCATGTACTATTTAAATATCATTAAATATGGATTTCTGTAGATTAATCTTGAAGTCTAATTAATGAGAGACGGCTCCAAAAACTGTAAATATATATTAATATCGCTAATCAGCGCTACACAAGCATTAAATTTTACTCAGAGAATTACCGCGTTATCGTCAGCATGGTCGATTTTTCATAGATTTTGTTTTGTAATTATACATTACTATCGCTATTTATGTTCTGCAATAAAACTTGTCTATCTATTTAGATGCCAAATTGGTACAATTGAAGAAAACTTTTAATAACAAAATCAGGTGCTAATTCATTTATAAACTAACACCAAAGCATTCATGTAAATCGTTGTATACATGCATGAATATAAAACTTTTTATTAAGCATAGTGTATCAATTGGCAAAACAGGGAAATCGTTGTTAGAAAACCAACCAATGAAATCGAAGTGATATCTAGTCTAAAACGCCGCATTGAAAATGGGTAACTGCGACAAAAATCCCTTGCTTATTTAATATTCTTAGATTTCAACAAAGTTTTAATAAAAAAGCTGTACAATTAAAATTAATCTAGTCGCCATTACTATATCGGTTAGTGTAGAATTTAAAATCAATTTTTTAATTTATAAAAAATAATATAAACAATTCACAATTGGTGATTATTTCAAAATTCATTTAGATAATTATTTAAAAAATAATATTTTTGTTAAAATAAATATAAAATGCTGTAGTTGAATAATAAAGCGCATAAAATTAAATAAGAACAAAACAAAAATTCCAATGTATACACATTAGAATAAAACAACCAAACAAACTTATCCATGTCTAAATCACAATTTCAAGGTAATGCAAAAAACTTCAAACTAACAATTGAAGTTAAACACGAAATTTCACCAGAGAAATGAGGCCGGGTTCTCTTGAAGGGAAATCACATCCTGTTTTGCTAGAAACACCCGATGTTTTTGTAATCAAAATTAACAACAAAAGGAACAAGGGACTTTTGGATGTCAATAAATATGTGTGTTCTTTGACGTTTGTGTAGTAAAACAAAACACAAAGGCTGATGGTATTTATCTTTTCTTTTTCTGTTAAAATTATATTGTTTGATTGTTACTTACTGTAAAAGTGTTTACTTTTCACTAATACAGCGGATGTTTTAAGTAGAACCAAAATGCATTTGGAAGAATAGATTAAAAAGTACCAGTGACTCGTTGGAGCTTTATTATTTCAATTCCGTCATAGACAATGTTCCCGCACCATGGCAGACAATCCATACTGCATTTTGCACAAACTTTTGTATCAGCATTGCTGAATGTATTGATGGTATGACAAAGATCTTTGTCAATCTAATTAAAGCATATCGTCGACATAGATTGACATCTGCTGGATTCGCCTTTACAATCCGGAACAGTTTCATAGACACTCTAGATATATATACAATATAATGCATATCTATTGTGTCAACACTTTATTATTGTACACAATGCATCTATTAATGGCCAGACGTAAGTTCAGGATTCATGTTAAATCAGAAATGAAATTATGATTACACTGTTCATTTCGTTTAGTGTATGTCTTTTATCTTTTTCCCCTTTGTTGACAAGAACTTTTGTATATTATAAACTAACTGGAATAGCATTCCGCTTGAATAATCATCCGTTTTACCAATTAAATGCAGATATTCCCTGTAAACACATATCTTGTTAATGCACTGTTTGCAAAAATACGATTTCTAGATAAACTCAAATGAAATGCACTTAACAGAAGCCAACAGCACCGAGAACATGTTACAACCACATTGTTTTTTAAATGTGTAGTTTCATGAACCATAAGTTTTAAAGATTGTGATGTTCTACAAAAGTATTTGAACAATATATATGAACATGTAAACAGTATGTTATGTCAATATATCCAGTGTCCGTCACAGAGATGTGATATTGGCAATAAACCTTTTAGAGGGCCTTTATTTATACTTGCAATATCCCTGAATAGAAACTCTCTTAGACAAAATTATAATACCTTAAAGTAAAAAACAAACATACCCTATCTATGTCAGAATCACAATTCAGAAGCAAAGTAAAAACTTTGGACCTGACAAGTTAGGTAAGACACGTGAACTGTCACCAGGGAATTGAGGCCGGATGTTCCGGAAGGGTAAGCACCTCTTTTTAGGAATCAAAACAAACATACCATGTCTAATTCTGAAGTTCAAAAATAAGTCAAAATTCCGAAAAGAGGCACATTAGGTTAAACTCACGAACTATAAAAAGAACGTGAATCCGGTTGCTCAGGAAGATTAAGCTACTTTTTAACTAGCAACATCCGCCACGTATGTAATTAAAATTTAAAATGAAAGAAATATGGAACTAAAGAACGTCAAGTATATCCAGGGTAATCTTGGATCAAGGGACATTATACCTATAAACAATGTTGTGATGACGACCATGAAACATTTTATTTGATGGCCTTGATAAACCTATAGGATTGCAATATCCATGTGCCTACCATTATTTTGTGTACAGCTTGCTTGGTTGTATACAGTGCACCGAAAAGTACAGTATATGCAGGAAAAACCGAGGTATATTGTTGGATGGAAATAGATACTTGACAACAGAAAAATTTAAGTCATCATTTTTGTCATATACAAATGTAGCCTTTCGTGAGTGTCATTGGTGTATAGGTCCAAATATGGAGCAGAACTTGAATAATCAGGAATATGACAAAATATACAAAACTATGGTTTCGCTTGGTAAATTCAATTTTTGCCATTCTATTTATTTCCTTTCAACATCTAAAATATTTGTATTTTAACAATTTTGGTCTGAGCACTAATGATGAGGAATTTCATTCCGAAACGGCCGTCTAGTGCTGTAAAGCTGGTTTGGTAATTAAACAAATAAAAACAATGTTATATCACAACTTTTTATCATAAGGCCAAATTAAAAAATACACAACACCAGTCATAAACCTACAAAATTCAATTTCTACCCATATCAATACGTACGTAATGTTGTCTTGTCTTCTGATGTAATGTTTTTGTCGTGCCTACTGCTCTGCTGTCCTGCCATCGCTGATTCTCCTTCTTAAGTGGGGATTTTTATCAATTCATTCAAACAGCTGTCCTAAACAGTTTTTTGCAACCGAGGTTCATCTTTTCTAAATACGTGTATGCTATGACTACTTTGAAAAAGGTTTTTTTTAAACACATACTGACTATATGTTAATTTATTGGCCTGATAGAGCAGAAATTTGTGTTTTGTTCATATTTGTATTATATACCAGTGACAAAATTGAGTCGGACGGACAGGGCCTTAATTTAAGTCAGAGCCTTATTGTTAAAGTCATTGCCTATATTTATTTTACCAATGAAATTGCAAAAAAACCTTTTATAAGCTATTGGTTTTATCTATCTCATTTTTTCAGAACTTTCCCTCTTAATATTTTTACTCTTCTAATTTAAACCAGATGGACCATGTCAGATTATCTACCGTGTACAATTGTTTTCATTCAGTCTCTAATTGATTTACCTTATTTGTCAGTTTTGTTGTTTTTACTTTGCTTCTGGATTTTGATTCGGACATAGTTTAGAATGTTTGTTTGTTTGTTTTTGATTAGTTTAGTCAGCGTTTTATTTGCTTCCATTATTATTCTAATAATAAACATTATTATTATTCAGAAGAATGAATTTTACACTGGAAACAATTTTATCTGCTTCACATTTCTGAAATGATGGAGGTGGGCAATAATAATTTAATGAAAAGGCATAAAACAAAAGCTAGATGGAGTTTAACCAATGATAAAAAACTCTTTAGTACAGGTTTTTTTCGAACAACTCGCAATTTAATTATTTTGCTTATACATGTATTGACCATGTAAGTCCAGTGGTCAAGGCAACGTATGTGTTAACAAATAAAAATTAATAATATAAACACATAGAAGTTACCTTTTTCAAATATAAATGAAACAAAAAAATATTGCTTTAGATGTTTTTTAAAACAAATATGGATTATAAGATACATATGTAGAGTTATTGCTTCATTGTTTAATAGATAAGCTATTTAAAATGACAATCGTGCAGAACTATGAAGTACATATGAACTACGTAGAGTGGTTGAGGCAAACTACTAATACCGCATGCACCAAACACCGACAAAAGTTGAAAGTTTACTTCTGATTAGGGATCCCCTTTAGACATTGGGACATGGGAAATTCACACGTAGACCTGAATGATATTGATAACAACCAAGCACCTTTGTAAGCTTTGGAAATGAAAAAAAAAATGAAATGATGATAGGTTAGACAAACAATGAAGACTTTGGATGAAACTGACGAAAAAGTTGCACCAGTTTCATTGTACACATATTATTGAACCTTTGTCTGATGGTGCTTAAGCTGGCAGACTTTGTTTGGTTTTAATTTCGCACTTTCGTTTTCAATTTTCGATGTCAGATAGAAATATTGATTGTTTTTCAAGCGAAAGATTTTTAAAAACACAAAATTAATTTAAATTTGAATTTTAACATTTGATTTCTTTATATTAAGATTAATTTACAACCTAATAAAGAAATAATAATACATAAAACGGATCGTTTAATTATACATTCTGTGCAGTTTTTACAATATTCATCGATTTGAATACTTGAAGCTTTAAATAATTTACATATTTATATAATGAAATAAATACAATTTAAGGTAATTGTGAATTATTATAATTATATTATATTATATTATATTATATTTATATTATATTATATTATATTATATATTATATTATATTATATTATAACCAAAATGAAATGTAATTTAACATATATTAAAATAGTTACTGATTCAAATATTTTATTATGATATACATACAAGTTTCTTTTTAAAAATAAAAAAATAAAATGATATACAAGTATTATTTTTTTTTCAAATTTATGCCCATAATTATCTTTCAGTGAAAATAAAGTAAGTTTTTGGAAATAAAAATTTGATTTTTAAATTTGAAAGTTTCATAGATGTACAAAATTACCGTTTTATCGATCAATTGAACTAATGTACATATTTCAATGTACAATCTGTAAAATCTGAAAATAAACTATGCAATATACATATACTATGTTTCAAAAAAAATTAGTGAACCATACGGTGATGCAAAAAAAAAACATTTACCAATGCATTTAAATGTTTTGAGTTTAATAGCTATATCAAATATAGGCAATACGTTAATGTTTATATTTAGTTTAATTTATTGGAAAGAGTCTTACAAATCCCACTAATTTTACTACTTTGAGCTATTATAGTCGAGACTCTTACGTCATAAGTTTTGAATAAATTGTTCTAGTACTTTATGTTTCTGATACCAATTTTACTGCTTTAAACAAAACAATATGAAGAATTAACGATCATTAGTTTCTGGAGAGATAAATTGTTGTGGATTTTAATGTTTCTATTATTGGTATTTCTACTTGCATCTCGTAAAAGTTTCTTCCATGACTTTAAGTAAGTTTTTTAAATTAATGTATCTTCTGATTTATGTATAAAACACCCGAATTAACAATAGAGTTTTATTCAATTTGGCAATTTAAGTACTTACACATTTCAACGATTCATATTTGAATTGACATCGATTCATAGGCTTGACAGGAAAGTAAAAATCATTTTTATAACTTTATTAATTTTACAAATAAGAAAAATATTGAATAAAGTAATAATAATGCAAAAAGTAATTTAAATGAAATAGAAAATGGATAATTATTGATTATTACGCAAAATTTTATCCAAAATGCGTCTCTATGTTATCATTGTATTTTTGTTTTTACAAATATGAAATTGTGATAATAAATAAATAAATAGATAAATAAATATATCTTAGAAATAATCAAAACTAATATACTAATTATATTTTTAAATCACAATTAAAGAAGGAAAGCAAAAACTTTAAAATCAAAAACAAACATGCTTAACCGGCAAATTAAGTTATAATAAAAAACCAAACAGAAACATACCAGTTCAAGTTCAACTACATTTATTTAACTTAAATGCATACATGAATTAATAAAAAAGGATAATAAATCAAAATGCTTACTTAGTTTGTAAACGCACTTATTCGTCATCCAAGTTACTTCTGTTAGTTGACAAAAATTATCTTGTTTTCAGAAATCCTGAATATTAATATTATGTTACTATAGAGTATCCACTGTTATGATGTTTTAAACCCTAAAACTCGGATATTTTATTGCATAAAGTTTGTAGTTGATTAAACACAAAATTATGAACTTATCAAACATCGTTTAAATACTATTCGTCAAAGAAAGGGATTTAAGAAATTATTTTATTGAAAATTGTTTAAAATTTAACATTTTAATCTGAGGTTGCATCACTTGAATGGACACCTCCCACATCTGTAATATCACCCACAGAGTTTATTCTAAGGACATTTCCTCTTTCCTTTTATTTTTGTTTACCGTTTGAATAAATAAACACAACATGTCTGAAAGAAGACTATTATCAATATTATCAATTTTTATTTTACAGTTTTACCAAAAAAAAATTAGAATTTTCAGAAATCTCCGTTTTCCATATAAACGCATCATCGGAAGACACGGATAATTCATTGTTTGACAACTTCATACAACGAAACAGCAAGCTGTCTACAAATAGCTTGTTGACCAGGGTATGCAAGCCTAGGCTTATCAAGATCCTAAAATAGTTTAATGGACCGTCATCACAATATTGTTAATAAGTATGATGACTCTATATTCAATATTACCGTGGATGTATTTGACATCCTATAGTTGAATGTTACTTTCATTCTTAATATCGATTACAAACATTACTGGTGTGGCTCAGGCACGGGGTAATGCTAATTTGTAATTGTTATGCCCTGTAATGCATTACATTTTCTCAAAGTAATGCATGTAATGTGTAATGCCTTAATTTTTGCATTACATGTAATAGTAATGTAATGCATTACACACACAAAAATGCATGTAATTTAAGCATTACATGTCATTACATAGCATTACTTCTCAGTATTAAATGTTAGATATTATTACCATTACAATTCAGGGCTAGTAAGTATCTACATGCTACTTTTTTCCCTAATATAAATTATGAAAATCGATGTCTAGAAAAATTGTAACTTTGAACTGTTGTCAAACTAATGATTTATTTCAATCAACCTTAATACTAAAACTATATATATGATGCTAAAAAGTTAGTATACTTCAGATCATTTTGAACTTCCAACAAATGTAAAGGATAAAAATACATTTTAATGCAAAATGCAAATGCTGTTTTTAGTACTATCGGGAAGTCTAAAGATCACATCAAAATGTGCAACATATCTAAATATAAGTTTCAGTAAGTACAATAATTTGTAATTTTACTTTAACTGATAACCTGTGATGAAAACAATTTGATTTTTACCAGAATTTTTTTTTTTTTTTTTTTTTTTGCAATCCTTATTATATGCTATTAAGGTAACCTATCTTTAATGATTAAAGAAGTTATTTGTTAAAGGTATGGTTTATAAATTACACCTGACAATACCACTAATTAGTTTGTATGCCTATCAACTTCTTTTACTGTTTTGAATTAATGGTAATTAAGAAACATTCAGTGAATAAAATAAATAAAAAATAAAACATATAATATGTAAAAAATTCCTTACAGCATCTCTTTTTTTCTTCTTAATTTTTAGAGTAAAACAGAAATGTATATTTGGATAATAAAAACCTGACATAGATGAACAATCAACTTTGACAAATTTTGTAAAACCTACTGGTAAACAGCAGAAATATCAGTTGAATGACCCAAAGCAAAAATAATCTATACATGCACTTATTGATTATATATACTCCTGTTTTCAACAGTTGAAAATCAAAACATAAGAACTTTATAGAAAAAGAACCCGAAATTTCAATTTCAAATTCTTAATCCGAAACATATACATGCATTATTTATATGTTTGGATTCTTTATGAAATGTAATGTGTAATATAATGCATTACTTTGGTAAAGTAATTGTAATGTAATGCATTACTTTGGTAAAGTAATTGTAATGTAATGCATTACTTTCCAAAATACATGTAAATGTAATTGTAATATAATGCTACTTTTGTCAAAGTAATGTAATGCATTACATTGCAATGTAATTCGCCCCATGCCTGGTGTGGCTAGCTAAATAGAATGTGCGTACCCTTCCAGAGCACCCGACCTCACTTCCTTGGAAGAAGTTAAACTAAAATCGCCGGTTTTAAAAATCTTTACTTTGTTTTTGAAATGTGATTTGAATATGAACTTGTATGTTTGTTTTTGATTTTACAGTCATAAACTACAATGACGTATTCCTCTTTTCCCACTTCAATAGTCAATGTAAAATATTACTTTTTTGTTAAAAATTGGAGGTAAAATTTAATATTACTATATTAATATAATACTATTTATATTATAATATAGATTAATATATAATAAATTAACATATATTATCAATAAACTAATATGTAAATTGTAATATTAATTTTACAGCCGTAATTGTAACTAAACTTGTTTTGATCTTTAACAATGGACGGACGTTACAGAAATAAAATTCCTCATCAGTAAAACTCGGGTCAAATCCAAAAATATTAAAGAGGTTGAAATGAAAAAAGAAAAGATTTACCATATCCACCCTAAGTTTGTTGAGTCAATAGGTTTACTGTGTCCACAAATTTAAAATTAATTGTAAATTGTAAATATCCACCCTATGTTTTTGAGTCAATAGGTTTACTGTGTCCACAAATTTAAAATTAATTGTAAACAAATTTACTAAATTTTGAAAACACAGTTTTTTTTCAGTGCTTTTTTATTTTAATGTTTTATTTCTTTTATATTCATCTATTTTACTACATATTGTTGCCCAACATTATGTTACCTAAACCTTTTCTATGAAGACACAACATTAGAACATTCTCTTATAAGAATCAATTTACTATCGAATACTGTTAGTCTTGGATATTTAACATTTATGTGTTCCATACTGTTTTTTCTTGATCGAAAAAATGAAATTATTATAGTTGATAGTTTTATTTGTCAAACTCTTTTGGAAATAACATAACCTATAAAAATAAAAATGGAAATGTTTTGAAATTGATCACTTTATAATGTTTAACTAATCCCTGTAATGATCAATTTTTCAATTACTTTTACTAGTAACAGTAACATAGAATATAATTAATTTTAACAATATAAAAGATCATACACTCATGCATATGTTTTGCGCGCAGACAATTGTCGATGACAATGATATAGTTAATATATAAATTATAAATATAACATTATACATGTTAATAAAAATAAAAATTGATTGTTAAAACCATTGATTTGTTGAATTCCTAATATCTTTTTTTCCGTACTTTAAAAATTATGAATAATTAAGTTTTTGTTGTTACATCAAACACAAACTTGCCGGTCTAGGTTTAAATCACAATCCCAAAGCAAAGTAAAAGCTTTGAAAACCGACAAATTAAGTTACGCTTGTGAAATGAAACCAGGCATGGTGCTCTGGAAGGGTAAGTAGTACCTCTTGTTAAAAAAGATACCCGTGCAATGTGTGTTATCAAAATTGAGAAAGAAACTAAAGAAACATGATTCTATGCGATATTAAATGTATCGAGGATAATTTTAGATAGAGCAATATCAAACTTATTAACAATATTGTGATGATGGCCACAAAGCTTTTCGAGGGCCTTGACAAGCTTGCAATATCCCTACACCAACAATTTATTTTTGAGCAGCTTGCTTTTTTAGAGAACAAGCTCTACCGTAGTGTATTAATTGTGAAACAAAACCTCATACACAGCAGAAGCAGATATATTGCTACATAGAAAAGGAATTAACAATAGAAAAATTAAAGTTCTCACGCTTACCATACAGCTTCATATGTAGAATTTCGATGGTGTTAGAATTTAGGCATAAGAGAAATATAAAACGGAACGCATTGGTATCTTTTATTTCAAGCTCACTAATTTTTTCAGACTTTAAACTGTTGTGTGGTATAACAAGACTTATTTACACATTGCATTCATAACTATGACTATTGTATGAGAACTATTTGCAAATATAATAGAACATAAAGTTTGTAGTTGAAAGACATAAAGCGATGCAACCAAGAACCTAGAGAAACAACAAATTAAAAAAACCAATGCAATGCAAGATAAAACATATCAAGGTCACTGATTATAAAACTGTATACTTTGAATAAGAACTGGTCTTGGTTAATTTGTTTTTCGAATTTTAAGAATCTGCATGTCACTACTAGTATTTCAATGAAAACAATTCAGAAAAAATTACATTTAGTTTTGCATATACTATTTATGAAGATAAAAAACAAACATTTTTGTCCATGTTCAAATCTCAATCCAAAAATGTAAACCTTTTAAACTGGCAAATTAAGATAGACGTGAACTTACGCCAGGAAAGTGAGACGGGGTGCTCTGGAGAACCTAATAGTCCTTTTTCTTATCTATTAGACTCTGTTTATAAGAAAATGGAATTGATGGATGTTGGCCATTGGTTTTACATCAATATCCATTATATATCTCGATTTTTCAACCTATTTTTACTTTTTCTTTTTGGTACATTTTCCTGGAGCGTGTTGTAAATGCTGTACTATATTTTAAAACGCAAAAATAAAACATTGATTATGAAATAAGTTCAAATAATAAATAATATTAAGATCGTAAAATGTTATTTTGAATACGTAATTGACATGGATTTACATGTTTCAGGAAAAAAGGGTCGGTGGCTCGGCGATCTAAATGGAGCGCTTATTGATCAGGCACTTCTCTACGCAAAGGGTCGAATCACACTCAAGCGGACCCTAGTGTGAGGAAGTTCGCTTGCCGAAAGTTGTTAGTTTTCTCCGGCGCTCCAATTTCCTCCACTATAATATAATTGACAGTACTGGTACCAGTGAAAAAAAACTTGACTTGGTCGTACAAAACCATTGTTCCAGTGTAATCCTTGTTGAAAAATAAGACAATCATAAAAAACAATAAAAGCACCAATGCATCGAAATAAGAAATATATCTCGTACCGGTAGCCCATTTTACGAATGCATGATGGGCTTATAATACTAGTAGTATGGGAATATACTTTATTAACCATTAACAGAGTTGTGAAAGGTCACAGAGCCATTCAGAGTACATCTACAGTCTATACTTATCTCAAAGCAGTCAATAAATATTTACCATTGATTTCATGCTATTGGGTGCTTTACCTGTCGTAAAATTACATTTTCACGAACAAATTCAATCTTGAGTTCTTGTCACGGAACTTTCCGGGTGGCTTCAAATCCGTGTAAGTAATAACGAATTGAGTTTTGTAACAATATTGTTCGAGCACATATCCCATTTTCAGAATTTACACCTAAACAACATATATGGAATTGGTTTATGTTTCATTTAACTTTTGAATTTACAATTCCATAGACGTAGAGTAGGCTTGTATACACCTTTATAAAGGTAACTCGTCATACGAAACTAATGGAGTCCGCGGGGAAATCCTTTCTCTATTGAGATCAGTAATAATTTCATTAGTTCTTTGAATTGGTCTTTAATACGTCTTTAAGAGTCATTACTGACTTAGCCAGTTAGAGGCGCCAATATATAATAAGTCTGACAGACACTCAAGTAAAAATACAATATTAATATATTTCTGGTCTATAGAAAAACTGAACGCTGGATTAGAGGTCAATAGCCGTGATAGTATAATTTGCAATTGCTTGATATAAATGCATAAAGTGATTTTAGTAAAGTTATCAAGTTCAAATCAATCCCACCGCTTCTTGCAGCCTATGTGGTCAATACGACATATGTTAACTTTTACATGCTTGGTAAACTTGTGATAATTAAAGTTGTGATAACTGACTTTATTTACTGACAACAGAAGTAGCAGTTGCACCCGTTATATCCAAAATAAAATAAAAAGCTTGTAAAATCGAATTTCTTGTTACAAATTTTTCACCACATTCTATCTTTCTAACAGTATTTTTTATCAAAATGAATAAGAACCGACGAAATGGCCAATTTTGTTCAAAATAAAAATACTTGTAGCAACGAAAGTAGTCTATAGCAACAAAAATATCCACGACATGCAAAAAATCATTACTCAAAATGACAATCCAAATTTCATATTTTCGCCAACAAAACATATACTGTATTTTGTTATGTAGTAAACGTGCTCACATTATTCTGAACTTGTTTGTCTTCAACCTATTATTGATAAAACATATACATCTACATCTGGTTGTTGGTTTACTGTTGAAATTAAGGTTTATATTACCCTTTCGGAGCACCTGGTCTCACTTCCCTGGTGAAGGTCCATGTGTTTACATAACTTGTCAGTTTCAACTGTTTTACTTTGCTTATGGATTGTGATTTGGACATGGATTAGTATATATGTTTGTTTTTATATTTAGAAATGCGTATTTGGGGACCATTAGTGATTGGTTAGGAATCTCCAAAAGTATGTAAAACACGCCACTTGATATCATTTTATAATCATATCTATAATACTCATTATATTATAGTTTTTAGTATCAACGGTCTCAATGTGTTTCTATCTGTCCCCTTGCTTTATTATATGTACTTGATTTCTTGTCATTACATGCTAGATTTCTATATTTTATATGAATGTAAATGATATTTCTCGATTTCATGATTCAAGGAAATATTTATGGTTTAAAAACATCTGTCTTACATCAGAAGCGAACAGAATAGAATTTTAATTTATTTTTTAGTAATTTTGTTAATTTTCAGTTTATTATAAAACTTGGCTGTGAAAAAATTTATATCTATTAAGGCATCATTCAAAAACAAACACACTGATCCATATTCGAATCAAAATCCAGAAATAAAGTAAAACATTAAATTAAACACATGAACTACCACCAGGGAAGTGAGGTCGGGTGCTCCGGAAGGGTAAGCACCTCCTGTTTAGCTAGCTACACCCGCCACTTGTGTAATAAATGAGTAAATAAAATAAAATAAGAATAAACTGTTTTATGCCACCTTATTAAAGCTCTTTTGTATCAATAGTTTAGTTTTTCAGTATGTTAGCTATCGTATCCCTCAATTACAGTACAGACCTGTCGAACGTTAACACTAGGCTGACGAAAAAAGAATCAAAGCAAAACTGCCGAGTGGTCGAAATGCGGATAACTATTGGCCAAAGAACTTCCAAGATATAGATAGCAGCTGCCAAAAAGCTGTGCAGATATAGGCCGAGATAAGCCGTCTCTTCAGTACTTATTCGTCAAATTGGTGTTAAACTTTCGACAGGACTGTACCGTATGTGAGTGAGTTGTTTAACATTCAGAACACAAATGGTCCAGACATGATCCATGTACCTGTCAGAAGTATTGTTGATTTGACTTCAAATAATGCAATCAACCATTAATCCTAATCGAATTAAGACGATTTAATGAGAAGATTATGAAAATAGATGTATTAAAACAAGGGGAATTGTTCAGTGAATTAGCTTTTATTCACTGTTTCAGGGCTATTATTCAATGAATTAAGTTTTAAATGAGGCTGTCGATGGTTGCTTATTATTGTTTAGTGTTAACGTAAAGGTCGTTAGCTACATACTCATATAATACCGCTGTTTCCTAACTTGTATATTAACTGGAAAACTAAAAACACTTTTAATATTTGTGATGTTTGTGTTCTTTTTCATGTTATTTATGCTAAATTACACTCCTAAAGCCGTCACATATTGCCTGAAATTATTAATTTTAACAGACAGCGTATCAAGCCATGTACATGTTTTTGTGCTTTTTTCTTGCATTGGTATGTAAGGGGTCTTTAAATAATAATAATAATAATAATAATAATAATAATAATAATAATAATAATGGTGATTTCGAATTATTTTATTTCATTTTTATTAACCGTTACAAATAATTAGTAGATGGGTTCAAACTCCCGTCGAGACATACATAAGACTTTGTTACTGTTTCTTCGCCCTGGTAGAGGACAGAGTAACGAATGATTCACCCTGTGTCAGTATAATGTGACTTAAGGAGTGGTGTGCTTGTCTGCGACGTACTGTCTATGTGAGCTAGCTCCTTAAAGTCGCTCTGAGTGTACGCTAGTTCATAGCAGACTAAGAAACACTCACACTATTTCACACATACACAAACGTATATATACAAAACATATATGTTCTTATATTATTCCTTAGATTTTAATTTGCGGATCATAGTGCATCTTACTGTCAGATTCGAATTCGATTCGAATTCAACTCTGGAAAGATCTTAGCGTGAGATAGTTTGTCAGTTCGCTTTTCGGTAGTTTTCTCAGGGTATCCCGGTTTTCTTTCACCATTTATGAACTCGGACCGCCTCGACATTAGTGAAAGAATTTTGATTGGAGCGTAAAACACCATTACACCACACCCACCACCTTAGATATTAATGAAATTGCTCTTTTAGCGAATAGCTGAAAATTGCTGCTGTGACGTTAAACAACATTACAACCAACAACGACAAATTAGAAGATAAGGAGCTGAAAATAATAATCTGTCAATCACTTTGGGTTAACATTTACCGAGTTTTTATGTTAGCTTTCATGAAGTGATAAATATTAATTTATTTGCCTCTTAAATGAAAAGAGAGGCCGCGGTGACTTAATAGACTTCAGTCTACAAATACAGGGTCTCTCACCGATGAGAGTTCGAGTTCCGCTCAGACCACATGTTCCTTGCCGTTGGCCTTTACTGGTTCACCCGGTGTCAGTTTAATGTTACTGGGGGAGTGGTACGCTTGTCTGCGGCGCACTGACTCGGTGAGCTAGCAACATAAACGCGCTGTTACAAGGCAAACCATAAAACACACTTGCACTTCATATGCCAACATAGATTAATCCATAGAGATTAATAAAGTAGTTCCCGTCTCTGAAAAATTGCTGATGCGACGTTTAGCAGCATTCAACAACAACAATCTTGAATTAAGTCTATCTTATTTCCATTTTAATATTTTAATATAAAAAGAAATATCCCCTTTTAACTGCAAACAGGAAATCAACAGTAACTTAAAGCTTATACTTAATATGTCCCCATGTTGATGTGACAGAAACGTCTCTTAAATTCGATCTTAAATTTAAAAATATCAATTAAGTATAAATTTTTAACTGAATTTTGAAAAAATTATCGACAGGTTGGATTATATTATCGAAGTGCTGGAATGCATTTCCGGTTATGTAATATGTACGAGGAACTTAAAGTTAAGTTCAAATAAATAAATTGAAAAGATTATATGCAAAAATTGCCATTACATTGTAAAATGGTTTATGATACGACCTTTTCATGGTATTATTAACAATGAAAAAGACGACGCTTTTTATGACAATTATGTCATTCCCCCTGCTTTTTCTTTGTTTGTTTAAGGTCACATACAACTTCTGATTTTGTAATGGTTTCCTTTTTGACAGCAGTTTATCATACGGCGTTGGTCGAAAAAACATCTGTAAACTTTATTTTATTTTATCCTAAATAAAATACAGGGTCAGTTAATTTAAAATGAAAGTATTTTTGTCATATTGAAGACTTTGCAATGACTGACTAGATGTACATCACCAATTAAACCAGAGACGATCAATGTTTTGATTCATATTTTTGTGGCACGTTCTGCTAAAGTCATATTTTTAAAAAAAATCTCTCTTATTTTACATTTATTGTTTTAGTATTTTGTGTTACGAAATAAATGTTAATCCAATACATGTTTCTCCAACCGACAAAATAGATTTAAATATCATGTTGTTACCGATCGTACTGGAGAAAAATCCTTAAGTCATACATCGTTTGCATTGTTTATGATTCAGATAAATTATCTATGATACTTTCAAAATTAGGACTAATTCTACGTCTTTTGAATAGCAAAGATGTTCTGGATTGTTGAATCACTAATTTTTCATTTGCTCAAATGACAACATGAAACTTTGTTGTTATTATATCCAGTGATGCCGTTCTAAGTTAAGAATTTTATAATTAGTAGTCGAAAAATGCGTTGGAATCTTCTTCTAAATTCAAATTTTACCTCTTTCAGAAAATGTTCAGAACGTACTTATAAGTTACATGCTAAAACAAGCAACTTAAATAATTTTGATGATTGATTCCCCGTAACTTGCTTGGCGCTGTTTTATATGCATCTATCTCGCTATAAGAATCATTATACATGTAGCTATCTTCTTGATTTTTTTCTGTAACAGATACTGGTTGTACTTTGTTTTAAAATAATCGAAAAATTGGAATATCTGACTTAAAATTTATAATTATATTAACCGCAATTTCACCAATCCATGTTCAAACCATAATCCCAAAAGTCAACCACAAAAACACCAATCCAGGTTCAAACCACAATCCCGAAAGTTAACCAAAGCCTACTGACCCATGTTAAATAACAATCCTAGAAGTCAAATACAAACGTACCAACCAATGTCCAAACCACCAAACCCAACAGAAAATTAACTAATTAAACAAATACGTGAACTTTCATCACCAGAGACGTGGTAAGCAAATTTTGTCTAGTTCGCTGGTCCTGTCACGCGTAAAATCATACTTGAGAATAAAAGGAACATTGAACTATTCAGATGTGAAATACCAAAGACAATGTTTGATACAGATATCATACTTATAAACAAAATTATGACGATGATCATAAAACTTTTTTTCGGGGGGGGGGGGGGGGGGGGGTGGTGTTTGATAAGCTTTGGTTTGAATTATCTCTGCGCAAGCAATTTGTTTGAAAGAAGCTTGTTTTGTTGGAAAGAGTTTTCGTAGATAGAACAATCTCTACCATAGTGTAATAACTGTGAAACAAAAACACAATAAGCAGAACAAGGGAAGCGGGTATATTGTCATACGAAAGAGAGCAAACGTCATAGTTATAATAGGTCCCTTGAACCCATATACAGAAAATACAACCCAATGATTATAAAACAAACACAGTTTAATTAAAGCGAGTTGATATATACAAATGTAAAATGCAATAACATTATACACAATAGTGCTGTCATTTATAACTACACATTATCTACTTACATACAGATATCAATGTGTCTATATATTTACATCTTCTAAATGTCCACTACTATTTATTATGTTGTTTAAACTAAAATAATTTCATTTTATTGCTATGACTTGATGTATGATTCCGAACAAAATTGAATAATTGAATATCAGCGATACGTGTGCTTGGCAATCATTTCGTAGCTCAAAAATATCTTTGTCTGGCGGTTTTGTGATCTGATGGATCCAATCTGTCAATGGTTGTCCACACTGTAAGCATTACTTGGCACATCAAAAATGTAAAAAAAATAATTATGCATACATTCATAAATTTAGCACTAATATAACACACAGATAATTTTACAGGTTTTTTGTTTGAAGAATGGGGACATCCATGCCTTTTTCAGAATCTTTGCTTTTCAAGCATTAAGTGATTCATTTCATATTTCAATGTTTCACTTATGATATGGTTTCCATCTTTTAAAAATTTTACACATAAATATCATCATCCAATACATACGATTCATCCACATGCATATCATAATTGTGTTGAAACATCCTTGAAGAAGCTTTAGTCTATGAGTAGTCAATTTATGGACTTCTGCAAGAACGGTTAACTTCGTTCAGAGAGCCGTGTCATGGTGATTAAAATACAAATATAAATAAATCACCTTTAGACGTGTCTTGTCTTTGTTTCTTTACGTCAACCGTTCAACGTTAGCACCATCATGAAATCTTATGTCCGAGATTCTCGTTCATACGTCTCGTTATAGGGTGGCGAGAGTCTTGCTCTTGGGTATACGGACCTAGAAGTGATCAGATCTATAAAGGTCAAACACATCATTCCTTGAATGCAACACAAACCAACATCTTTCACTTAAACCATCTTTATTTAGTTGACTTCACGTCACTATCGTTCTAACTAACATCTTCACAAATAGGGAGCAATCGTTTGATGTTAAGGCTTAGTGATACAACATTTCTTAGTGTTTCACTACTAAATGAATGTGTTAAAAGTTATTAGTCTTTCCCGTTTCTGCCACATGCATTAGACTTAAAGCCGCAGAATGTTCACGTGACTTCATACGTAATGCTACCAAGCTGTCATCTAAAGAGCATCTGTCCATTGTTGACACTGCAAATAAAAATAACGGTGCTTATTCAGTAAAGCAATAATTATGAAATTACAATCACAAAAGTCGACCACAAACATACCGGTTCATATTTAAACCACAATCCTCACAATCAACTTCAAACATGCCGATCCATGTCTAAACCATAATCTCAAAAGCTAAGTGATGTTTACTAAGGAACTGGTGTCGGGTGCTCCGGGACGATAAGCAACTCCTGTCTAGCTACTAGTAGTTCTACATCGGCCACTTTTCAATCGGAATCATCATTGGGAGCAAAAACAACATGGAAATATGACGTCAAATACATGTATAGCCAGGATAATTTTGGTTACAGAGACATCAACATGATCAATCTGATTCAAAAAAGAAAATAATAAAAAAGCTTTGTATCGGATAGCTGCAGCAAATCTACCAAAATACTATAGAAATCGGACATTTGGCTTACAGCAAAATTCTTCACAAATTACATTACGTGTGTAAGATTCCCAACTCTATTATACTTCCATAAAAAAGAAATAATGTTTTCATTTTTTAAATTCTATTTATAGAATTGTTTCAACAACAAGTCAACAATAAACAATATGTCCGTAGCAAGAAGAAACATTTGCATTGCTATGGCGAGGACATTCAAACTTTGTTCGTCTTCCATAATAGCACGACGTCATTAAGAGCCAATCCTTTCATGCAAAAATAACAAAACCATTTGCCAAATCAAAATGCTAAAAACAAATGAGAATTGAATTATAACTAAATGATTATACATCAAACTTACGAGAGCATACCTGGTGGTATATGTGGTGGAAAATGTAATGTTTTAGGCACTTCTCCATAAGGGTGATAATGGTGACTATTTGAAGGTGGATAAGTTAGTGACGTCACGGTTGATGACGTGGCAGGTGTTGACCAAGTGCTTGTATAACTGTCAGTACTTGCTAAAGGTGGAATACTATGAACCTGTAAAATAAAAGAGGAAAGTAGTCAAAAACTTTCAAGACATTAAATATTATATTTACTTTGCTCACAATTTTGTTGGTATTGAGTGGCTAGGATCGTTGAGTCGTAAATATGAGAGTACGTGTTTGAATTGGAGTTTCCTTAATCACTTAAAAATTATCATCCTGTATAAAACAGTTTGATTTCTGGCTTTGCATGTAATGTCGGGTTATTCGTTCCATTCTTTTATCCTATGCATAATTAATTTTCAATTCTGATACAGGTATTTTGAATGAAATATTATTCATAGAGTGTGAAAATGCCAGCGACAGACTGTGATAAATAACGTTGCCTTTCTGCTCTTTCCAATGTGTTTCATTCAACCCAATAACAACAGTTTTTCTTATATTTTTGGATAAGTATGTGAGTTTTGCTGTTAATGCTATGATTTAAAATGATTATAATTAAGTGAAATTATGTCAAGTGTATATTTAGAAAATAATTCATATTTATCAATATTAGATTGACATCCCAAAAATACCATTAAGCAGCCATTTAATGTGTTCAGAATGGTAACTCTCATAATTAATATTTTTCAGAGCTACATGTATTCATGTAATGCGTATAACTGATTCACCTGTGACGTATGTGATAAATAACTGTCCATAATGCCTGCATAAGAACTCTCTGATTGTTTTAATGATTGACTAAATGACTGTAACGATTGTGCAACAGGTGGGCGGTGCCAAAGACCATCTGAAATAGACACAATGTATAATATAGAAATAGGGGTGAGCTGAAAAACACTTACCTAGTGTCTTGTGCTTATTTGTAAATTTATATGAAATACAGTACATGTAATTAAAAAATAGCACATGACACTATTGATGTCCACAACAAACACGAACACACTACCAAAAATATACATACCAATCCATGTTCAAATCACAATCCCAAAAGCCAAATACTAGTAACAACTTTGATAACTGGCTAATTTAGTTAAACACATAAACTTCCATCAGGGAAGTGAGGCCGGATGCTCCAGATGGTTAAGCATCTCCTGTCTAGCTATATCCAACCACCACGTGAGAAATATAAAATAAATGATTAAAGAAACATGGAACTATGGCACTCCAAAATTACTAGCATTCAAGATAATTTGGATACAGAAATAGCATACTTTTCAACAATCATGACGGAAATTCTTGATATATAAGTCAAGGATTACAAAATCCCTTTTTCAGCAATCATGACGGAAATTCTTGATATATAAGTCAAGGATTACAAAATCCCTTATTTATTTGTGAATTAATTATTATATATAAATGTTAAAGTTTTGGAACAACAACTTACCTGGTCCTGATGGGATAGGATAACCAGTAGAATCATGTAAAACATAAGATGAACCAGGAACACCTTGTGGAACTTGTAATAAACTATTGAGGGCTGTAATCTGGTTACTCCCCATCTGCTTCCTCCATCTTGCTCTTCTGTTACTGAACCATACTTGTACTCGTGCCTCTGTTAGCTTTGTTCGCTGTGCTAATTCTTCTCGCGTATATATATCCGGGTAATGTGTTCGTTCAAAGGCCCTTTCGAGTTCTTCTAATTGCTCCGCCGTAAATGTAGTCCGGCTTCTTCGTTGTTTTCTTTTGACGGTCAATCCGGGTTCTGAATCGCAATCGGAATCCTCTGTAAAATATAAAGAAATGCAATATATGACTATGGATAATAAATTCATGCGTAAACTCGATACCATTTCCTGGCATACAAGCTTGTGTTTTCCACCATTTTGCGCAATTTCATGTCTAGGGTTGTTGCTAACGGCGAGCACATTTGTGGATTCTAAAGACAAAAAAGAACTTCTATTATTTTATCTTAAATATAATTAATAATTTGTTCCATCGCTTTCTCTTCTGAAAATAAAGACCGATGCTAGCACAATATAACAATAGTTCCTCCTAAGATCTAAAGTTACAGTTAATCCTTCCAACTCTCCAGATCGGAGGGGATTTTTGACAGATTTATATTAATGGACTAAATACATTGTTACATTTTTGAATTGGCTGAATGAAAGATATAATAATAAAATTATAATTCTTTCAATGTTTTATTAAAAATTAAAAAATACAATGTAGCATCTATAAATAATTTATAGACTCGAGTCACAAAAAGATGGAAAGATGGTCTTACATGAGCGTTTATACAATGTAGAATTTATCAATGTACACGTAGTTGTATAATTTTTATGCATTTACCCAACGAGCTTAATAAACTTTAAAATATTATATTAACTTGAAAGTAAAATTCGTGTTGTTGTATTTCGATGTTATTTTTTTCTTTAGAAAGCCTGTTTTTACAATGGGGAAAACAGTCAAAATGTCGGTAGTGTCACACAAAAGTCAGTAGCCCCTGAACTAGACTAATGTAAAACATGTTTTAGTATAAACAACATCGGTTACATGCAGCTTTTTGGTAGTTACATGTTGTTTGTAACCGATGTTGTTTCTACTAAAAACATGGAAATATCTGTTTCGTCTTATCCAAAACTGGTAAAAAAAAGTTTCAAAAACGTTCACCGACGTCCCTGATAAGGGCTTAGTAAACAAATGCAAATGAATTATGTAAAAACTAAATATTCGCAAAAATTTTTCGCGGTGTATTGATACTCTCGCGAATTTACGCGGAAATAAAACGAACGCGAATATTTCCCGATTTACAAAATACAAATTTGTTTCATATAGTCAATCCAATCGTAAAGTCATGTTATTTCCGACTGTATGTTTACATTTTGTTTGTTTTTCCTTGTTTTAAACAATTTTTGTGTATTATCAATAAATTTCGCCAGTTTGAAAGTTTTAATAATTTGTGACATTATTTCGATGACATTTACGGATATTACAAAGACAATGAAAATAACAAATAAAAATTAAAGTTGACATATTGTTTATGATTGGTGAGATTAAACATTACGTGAAAAATTAAAAATCATCGGCCAGGTATGAATCGATTTTTTTTTATTTATTACTCTTCACACTGTCGTTCCTTACTGCATGGTGCATCTCGCTTCATTTCTCATCTGCCGGCCAGGGAAGATAAAATCAGAATTTCTAAAAATTCTATTAGTTTTTTTATATTAGCGGAAAAATCAAATTTCTATTTTTTAACATTTTTGGGTTCACGAAGGACTATAGACTGATCCTTGATAGGGATTAACTACATCATGCGGAAGGTTTCGTACAAAGCACAGCGGGAATCGTCTATCGTAGAGTTACAAAGTCTGAACTTAGCGGGGTAGCATCCTGATTTGTATTCATACTCCAAAGCTCCCAATCATTCACCGAGAAATAGCTGTCTTAATGTAGTAGAGTCAATACATGCATTCTCTATATCTTTGAACGCACTGAAACACTTCACTTGTTCAAAAGAATAACAAATTTATTAAAAGACATTCAGTCCTAGCGTGCTATGCTTGGTTGTTATAGTGGACGTAAATGCTCCACATGCAGTTGTGCTAACATTCCAGTTATATTCCACGGTTCATAATCAGTCAATTATAATTTTTCCTATTTGGGTGGTTTTAAAGATGAAATATAATATTTATTCTCACTCTAGGTGTTTTTAATCTAAGGACAATATTTCAATTTTCTACTAATATATTGAAAAAATTCACGATGATATTTACTAATATCCTTAACTGAAATCACGGGGCGACAGAGGTCATTACGGATAGGTACCCCAGGGATGAGGTCAAATTTATTTTTGATGATTTTGATACTTAATTAATAACAAAAAGAGCAACAAATTGCAAATCATCATTTGCAGGTGCAGGTCCCTATGAAACATCCCACTAAGTTCATTAATCTTTTTAAAATGGACAATTTGCTTTATGATTTTGACAGAGTATTTTTCATTTGGTATGTCCAAATTTCACACTGAAGTGCAGAAAAGGCTATTTAAAACAGCGGGTACCTCTTTAAAAATTATCAACACTTGTTCCCCTTAGAAAAGGTAAAATACGTATGAACTCGCAGTCCTAAGCCTGGTCAAGGTTTTCGTAGTCGTCAGAGTTAAGGTTAGGGTTGAGCATAAAATAACATTTTCACAAAAAGCGCAAAAGAAAGAAACAACGTGAAAAGTCACTTTACACATAGTTGTTCCGTAAAGTCAATATGCCATCATCCAATACATATGTACACTATATTATATATGCACAATATCATATGAAGATACAATTTCATATGAAGTACCAGTTTACCATAATTCATTCAGTTTGCTACATATTTCCTCGGTTTAGCGCCAAACTACTTTAATGCCAAAATTTGACTGGAGAAAAAGGTGGGGATGAACTGGGTGTTTACTGTATCATCAAAAACAAACATACTAATCCATGTCTAAATCACAATCTAGAAGCAAAGTAAAAACAAACATACTAATCCATGTCCAAATCACATTCTAGAAGCAAAGTAAAAACAAACATACTAATCCATGTCCAAATCACATTCTAGAAGCAAAGTAAAAACAAACATACTAATCCATGTCCAAATCACATTCTAGAAGCAAAGTAAAAACTTTGGAACTGACAAGTTAGGTTAGACATGTGAACTTCCACCAGGGAAGTGAGGCCGGATGCTCCGGAAGGGTAAGCACCTCCTGTTTACTCAAATTTGTGTGAAAGGAACATGGAACTATGGGACGTCAAATATATCCAAGGCAATCCTGTATATAATATGTATATTGAGTCAAATGTAACGTGGTTTGCATGCATCAAACTTTTATGTAAATACAAAAATTAGTCAATGTATATTTCCGTTTGATATTTGTGATTAAGAATTAACATGTAATATAAGGAATTACATCTTTTTGGTCCTTAGAATGTTTTTTCAACCCCTTGAAAAATTATAGTTTCAAAACTTTAGTCAAATCACTGCTGATGAGAAATTGTATTCCATAACGGCCGTCTAGCGCTGTAGAATTTACAATGGCATAATATGTAATATATGAATAAAAGTGCAAAAATTTTGATCTAGAACTTTTTATGTTTTCATCAATATATTTCAGAGATAATTTAGAACAAAGGTGCATTCCGACAAAACCCCAAAAAACTGCACAGCAGCCGGATAATAGATTCATTATCAGAATTGAAAGCTGAAACGTCTCTTATGCGATTTTAATGAGTAGTAGCCTGAAAATGGGTCTCTGAATTTATTTATTTATTTATTACCATTTCATAAACATATAATTGAATTTTCACGGTTTTAACATCATGGAAGTGTGTAATTAAATATTCAACACTATAAGATGTTGCACGCTTACAAGTTTAGATCGTAATAACGTGTACCTATTCCTAATTGCGGTATTCAGTTTTAATATGAGGTTAAAAAGAAAAATATTTATTTCCAAATTGTCCCGGTGGCTATACCACATTTAATTATGATGTTACATTGATTTCACAGATAGAGAGAGTGTGTCATAGTTATTTTATCAACTTTATCTGTTTATTTTTCACGCCTTCTCATTCAATTTAAGTTGTAGCTTACAAATAATCTATTTCGCTATTGTGTAATTTTTTAACGCCAGTGGCCTTTTCTGATGTCCGATTATATTGCCGCCCTGTCAATCGCTCTACAAAATACAAGCTATCAAAATAGTCCGACACGACTGTGTTATTTTACACAACAAAGATATCGTCCCTTTAAGCCACGGACACGCCCATCTAAATATGTTTACTTTCACAGCACGTGGTTATACTCCCAGAGGACACACGATAAAAGCAGTCAATGTGCAAAAGTAAATCTTAGTGGTCTTTTTGAAATAAGATATTACTATTTATTGATAATTATTTGATCATGATATACCAGTATTAAAGATGCTACCATTATACATCCTTCAAATAAATCCCATAATGGAAATCTAGGGATAATCCAAAAACTTTTCTTTTAAACTCAAAATTATTGATGATTAAACTAGTATACCGTTACAATAAAAAAGAGAGAAAATCCACTGTTTGCATACAAAGGTCCATTTCTCTTATATAACATATACATGTATATTCCGTTCAAAACGCGCTATTTTGCATTGTATTCAACTAACCTAATATGATAAAGATATACCTACAAAATTATGGTAGGACTTCCTTTTGTATTCTATATAAAATTTCGGAAAATGTTATTTTTAACATATTGGTTAAAATAGCTTGATTTCATCATTTTAGTGTTTTGTCAGTAATTAAAATTTCAGTGGAGGATATAACTTAATTAAAGTCATTCCAAAACGACAACTCTTCATAGCAACAGAAACGTATGCATTTTTAAATCATGCAAAGTTTACGCACAGAAATGATTTTTGATACTGGTGTTACTAATAATAGTAAATAAAATCAAATACGCATTATATAGTATAGTTTTTATTTTATTTTCAGTATATTTTACTTATGTTACAGCAAACTAAACCATTTACAATTGGTGTTTCTCTGAAAATCTTAAAACTGCTGTCACACGAAATCAGAAAGCTGGTTAATATAACAGTTTTACTCTTGTTTCCGGATTCTGATTTGTAAAAAAAAATGTTTCATTACGTTCTTCATTAATTTTGATTTTCAAATAAAATATTGTTTAAACGTAACGAAACCGCTTTGTATTATCGCATACTTATAATTATTTTACCGATTTACATGGAAAATAACCGCAGTTTTGTTTTAGCGCAACAATTTTTTTGCGTGCAAACGAATTCACTTATATTTCAATTTAGCGCTGTTTTATTTTAGCAGAAAGCAAAACCGTGTACCAATAAAATAAAAATTCTGTTAAAATATCCCTATTTACATCGTGTAAATATTGGCAAAAAACATGTTTCAGCCAAAGGACATATTGCAAAAGTATAAGATATAAAAAGCAAATTAAGAAAAGACAAAAACATACAGGGACCACTGAGGATAAAATGATAAAACTAAATGAGTGTTAAATGATTATAAAATACATGACTAAAAAGTCAATCTGAGACAAAACTATCAAACATAAATGTATTAAAATAATTTTCAAAATTTTATTGTTATCTATTTTGCTATATATTTCAACACTAAATTGTAATTACTTAATGACTGTTCTGTTAAGTTCATTCAGATTATTTATTCTGTTTTTTTGACCACACGTTGCATTTTATAACGATACTTCGTATTATTCAATTCGCGAATGTCGATGAATTTATTTCATTTTAGCTTCGATTGTTTACATATATTTCTCCTCAAACTTTTTCGGTAATAAATAATTTATTGGTTTGACAACGATTTAGAAACAAATTAAACAATGTGTGTAAAATCTGAAATTTTTGGGCCCTGTTTCACAATCATTTCTTAACTAAGGTTTTACTAATCTGAAAACTTGTAAATGTCACATACATGTATGAATAATTTTGTTAATTTTCAAGATATCCATGAATTTAAGATGTCATTTTGAGAATATTTTCAAGCTTATTACATTTGTATTTAGTTTTTTTTTCGAAAAAGTTAATTGATAATTATGAAAAAAAGGTTGCGAAAATTTGTTAAATTCAAGTTATGGAAAATCTTAGTATAGAAATGATTGTGAAACTCGGACCTGGCAAATTTATGTGTAAATTATTTTGTTGATTTCCCAGATAATCGAGGATATAAGGTGTAATTTTGAAGATCACATCAAACTTATAGCATTAGTATTTAGTTTTGTAAAAAATACTAATTGTTAGTTTAGAAAAGATTCCAAAAGTTTGCTAAATTTTAGTTTATGAAAATCTTAGGAAATTATCATGAAACTTTGGTCCGAGTATGTAAAGTTAGAAATGTTAGTGCAATTCGCTCATGATGTACTGCTGATGTCCGACTGATCATTGGTCAGTCAGAACCTTCCACTTATCACAGAGCTGATACATTTTGGCCAAGTGGTCAATTCTTATCTAAACATAACAATAATAATTTATATAAATGAAGCGTATTTCCGTTACTCCTTGTCCTGGTCATCTGGGCATTTCTGTCCCCTTGACGATCACCGCGAGATGCTAACCCAGACAAAAAGTTAAACATCAAACAAGTCCTTTCCCTTGATATTGTTTTTCAGGAAATGGTAAAATTTCAAAGAAAAAAATTCTAAGTTAAAGTCTGAATCACAAAGTATTCCGTGGTCTTTGAAAATGAACGCGATCCATATGGAACTGAAATCGCCTGTTTGAAGAATTTATTTAAACAAGTCTATCGGGTTTTTGATTTAAGAAAATTATATCTTGTAAGTCATTTTAAATTCAGGAAGCCAAAAAAAGATAAATAAAGATACAATTAAACCATAACATAAAATAAAATTTAATAATGAATTCTAATAAAAACACAGAAATAATAATGCAATTAATTGATTAAAACGCAACTTCTGAAATAAAATCAACTGCTTTGAACATTTTAATTTATTTTATCGTGTTTAAATAACTATAATAAATCAATAAGTATTAAATTAAAATACATTGTAATTTTAAATAGTTTTCAGAACAAACTTGATTTGTAAATTGTACTATTGAATTTAAAATTATAGGCGTTCGATAATTTGGGTTACAAGACTTACAAGTCAAATGTATTTTACAATATTTTAATGCTCCGCCCCCCAAAATTAACTCGAGGAATAAAAGAAATAGATCGTGTAATTTAGCGTGAAAAGATATATTTTAAAATTACATCAAGGCTTTCAGAAGCATATTACTTCTTCAATTTTGGTCCATTTATTTGTCTCATTTCAACTCTTAAAAATACAAATGTATTAGGTCCGAGCACAGCTGCAGATGTAGAATTTTACTTTAAAACGGCCGTCTAGTGCTGCAAAATTAAGACAGGTTTGGTAATAATTATACATTTTTACGATTTCCTTGTATTGTCACTTGTTATGTATAACTATGGACTCAAAAGATGGACACTTATTATGGACAACGACAATTCGCTTCAATATTGGTCAGCAACAACGGACAGAGCTATATGGACACGATAATGGATACTAACTGTCATGTGCAACTTTTGAACGCATTATTTTATCAAAATTCAAAAGTAGCACATGACATCACTATTGTCACTTTTATTGGACACCTAATATGGTTACACGATATCGGAAACAAATCAAGAACACTAACGATGGACACCAAATTTTAATCACAAAATCTAACAATGGACACCAAAAGTTTGTCATGTGCACACGGAAGAAATTCATTTGAAGTTTGGAAGACTGGCGGTTTCTAGTACAACATTCATTTTTAATTTTTGTTTTATCGCTAACAAAGCAAAACGATAAAGACTACGAGTATCCTATATATGTGTGCTACTTTTGGATGTTTCTGAAACAATGCATTCAAAAGTAGCACATACAATACTAATGGATCAGGAATTAAGATTTTGAAAATTTAAAACAAAAATTTCCTTTTGTCATATTATAATTTTTTTGAATTTTCTAAAATAAATTTTTGAATATTTATTAAAAAAATCAAAAAATTATAAGATGACACTTCCATTAATTTGTCATTTTCTCTTTAACGTTATATCCAAAGTTTTATTAATCAAATTAAGATTTACAAACGTAACAGAGTCGGAACCGAAATGGCGCAATATAACCTCTGGGGAAAGGCGTTTATAATGAAGTGAAGAGTAAAAAGATTATGTTCTACAAAGAGGGTTATACATTTGATGTATCGGCATCTATGCGGGGTTTGTAACTGAATTAAAGGCCGGCAATCAACTAATGAGTTTTTCACAGATGGTTTTCGGGTTAATTTAAACATTAAGTTGACCGGGACAGTTTTTGTGTATGACGTCACGTGGTGTAGATTTCATGGTTTCCATCATGGGAGTCCTTTGAGACATACTGGAAAATTGTCATTTCATTCACATCAAAAGGGTAAATGCAATTTTTCGGTGTTGGGTCTGGTTTGGGAGTTTTTCAACTTTTACACAATAGGTTAAATATTCCCTAAGAAATTTAGTTTGTTAAGTTGATGTTGCGTTGATAATTATATTAGTGTACGCCAGTATGTATAAATATGTTACACACGAGCGTGTCGAATGACCAAGGCAACCCTAGTCATGTCGGAGACAAATTAACTAATTGACTAAGGTGTTCCGTGACTGTTGGAAAACCGTCTGCTTTTCATGGACAATTCTCATGAAAATAATAGATACAATGTAAAAATTGATTTTACAACGAGTTAACGAATTGTTCAGAGGGTTGTTTTTGTATATAACCGTACAATGTGGATGTTTTCAACAAACAATTTTTTCAATCAAAAACCTTTAAGTTCAGATGGTTTTCGTATATATCTGCTCGATGTCGACGTTTGCGCTAAATTGCTGTCTCAATCCCTTCTTATTACATTTAAATATTATGAGTAAATTTCTAGCATATAATTGATTTTACACATAGTTTGTAAAAATTTACGAATGTTGTTGAAATTGCATATAATTTATTTTTAAATTATCATTCCATCAATTAATTAATAGAAACTTATGTTTACACAGCATTGCTTTGTAACTATAGCTAGGACCCACATTGGATATTTTTCTTTTCGTCATGATGTTATTGATGTTGCATTTGCGCCAAATATTCCCTCTTTCGATGTGGGAGAAAATTTCCTAAGTTTCTTTAGTGTTTAAAACATAAATTGTGGTGTCAGAACTTCTACAGCTCATTCTTTTAAATGCCTTTTCTAAACGTTTATGAAACGGTTATTATCATATGTATTTTATGCTAGAAGTGAAAAGCTAAAGGATTTTTGGCGCCAATGAAATTCAAATTAGTGAAAATGATGAAAGCCAGTATTAAATGCATAAACTAAACGAATAAAATGCACGTTATAAAATGCATATTTAGGAGATATGATGTGTAGTTATAATAATAGAAACTGGTATTTTGAAATCAATTTGAACAATTGATGATGGTAAGACATATACCTGCACTAATGTGATTGATTTTCAGTAAAAGCATACAATTTTAATAATACATCAATTTTACTTGTCATTTAGACTAAGTTTTGATTTCCACCGTTAATTATAATGTCTTAATTTTTTTTTAAATTTATCTTTAGATACATTAAATTATTGCAATCGGTAATAATTAAAATTATTAAATACTAGTAATAGTATATAGCAATGAGATATACGGAAAATATTAATTTGATAATTTTCACTTGCAGAAAATATAGTTATACTGGCAACCAACAAATATCTTGAATTTGATAAATTTTTGTGAGTTAGTTTCCATGACTACTTGAAAAAAACCACGTGTAATTCGCATTCTTCCATCGACGTTTGTTTTGCTTTTAATGAATTTCATTGAACTGATTTGATTAAACTCGTAAAAGCAGATTATAAAAGTGTGAAAAACCACAAATAAGGGTAAGATAGAATTATAACTGTTTGCATACATGTAGTCAACATAAGGCAATAAACTTTCTTAAAGTATGGTCAATAAATTTTCAATTCAAAAACGCATATCCTATTTGCAAAAATTAATAAAAATTTGACGATTTTTTTGTGTTTTTTCGCTGTTGATCATGAGTAGAATGATAAAACCAAGGTCACTATAGTGGAGCCATGTGGTTAAAAAGGAAACATGCAAGAAGATGTCCTTTCTTAATGCAATTAGTTTTAAATTCGATATATTCATGACCTGGTTCAAAGTTAGAAAGCCCGAGTTTTGACAAGCCCCTTAAAAACTGGCAATGTGATAGCCAGTGGCATGAATTCAAAAGAAGTGATTGGATTTGTCCAGTAATGGTCAATTTGCATTGTTCATCACCCTGTCTAATTATTTTAAACGGGTGTAAAAAAGCAGCACGCGTTACTATGATGGGCTACACGTACATGTACTTAATTAAAATTGTTTCAGATTAAATTACAAAATTATGTAATTAAATGATAAAGTAATAAAACAGTTTATTAATAGAGTTGAGTCTTTTTATCTTGTTGGACGTTTGTTGATGAAACTCTATACATTTATTTATTAGCCGATAAATGGCTTTAAAATCAAAATGATTGGCCGATAATTTTCTATTCGATGTCACGCAACGAATTGATTACGTTGTATTGATAACTGGCAGTGTTAGCGGAGTCAATAACATCTAAATGATGTAACGTATTAACGAGATAATCAAGATAGTCATTTTCAAACAGCCATATAATAACTTGAGATAAATTAGTTGGCGAGACTGTAATTAATTTTTGAATAAGTAATGATCTAAAAGCTGAATATATAAATCTAGACCTAATGTCGCTCTCTGGGGTATTTGAAGCTAATATCGACTCGTTTCTATGTTGTAGGGGTTATTGTTGTGTTTTTATAATAAACAGAAAAAAGTGTAAAACTATAAATTATTCTTTTGAATTTTCCATGCTGCAATTCGTGGTTGAATTCTCCAAGAAAGAGGAATTATTTTACATGGATAACTGCAGTATTGTGTGAATCGGTGTGTACTTGATAACTCAAGTGCACTGCTTGTTATAAATGAAAAGATAAAAACAAGTGAAGGACCTAATAAAAACGAAACACGGGAACACTCTATGAATGAAGTGTTTTCAGCCAAAGAAACGCTGTATGTATGAAGTGTCCACATTGTGTGTCCGATTGTTTGACAACAGCGGATGTGATTTTATATTTTTCTTCCTTTGATAGACTGTCGATTTAATGCATTGGTATGAATGATTTGATAGGTTGATTTTTTCTTCCAAACCATAGGATTCTGTATGTTTTCCTTACAATGCATTGTATTCCGGATGTTTTTCCTGACAAGGGATTGGATTCCGGATTTTTCCCGAGGCTAGCTGATAATGCATAGGATTCAGAATTTGTTTCTGGAAATGCATTGAATTCCTGTTTTTGTCTGTTAATGCGTTGGATTGATAATTTTCTCTGAATATGCATTGGATTCCGTTTAATGTCAATTTAATTTAAACAATATTTTATTCAAGATTTTGAAAAGGATTGGACAGCAGGCATTGCCTATATAAGTCCTCTCCTTAGTCAGAGTATATATAATGATATATATAAAATAGATTTTTTGTGTCAATGCATTGGATTGTGTTTTTTTTTTTTTGACAAGTACAATGACTTGTGGATTGTTTCTTGACAATGCATTGGTTTGCTGTTTTTCTAATAACAATGCATTGAACTATGAATTTTTTCCTTTTTTTTTTTTTTATTATTGATCGTTATTTATAATTTTGTGTCACAATTTCAATAATTTCTAATTGTATTATAAAAAACTTTATTCTTAAAATAAATCTTCAAATTCCTACCATGTACGGTTTACAATTGGAACCACCATTGTAACCAATTTGAATAAATCAAAAACAAACCATACAAATCCATGTCCACTGTGTTGAATAACAATCACACAGCAAAGTAAACACTGAAATTGGCAATTTAAGTTAAACGTGAACTTCCACAAGGGCAAACATTTTTAAATGTTTCTTGAAATGGTAAATAATAATGTTAAAGAATACTACTGTGTAACTTGTGTTTAGTCCAATCTAAATTTAAACATCACTCAGTAAAGGTGCTATTAGTGCTAATGAAAATTCTCTTTCGGCAACATCTATGGAAAAAAAGATGAGTTACACACGTGAGCAGGTCCAACATATGTCACATGACAGGGAAAACAAGAGGGACAATACAAAGCTGTCACATGACAGGGAAAACAAGAGGGACAATATAGAGCTGTCGAAAAATTAACATTGAGACAACGAAAAGGGGCCGAACCTCAGCTGTTGAGTGGACAAGAATTGGAAGAGCTAGTGGCCCACAAGTACTAGTTACCGAGAGATATACAGCAGCTGCCGAAAAACTGCCGAAATATAGCTCACGATGATCCAAGATGAGCTGCATTAATTCAATGGCTTAGCGTTAAAGAGTACCTGTAACGATTTTTGATTTTTACATGACTTAATGCGAAAATTTTATAAAATTCCATGCCGAAATAAGAGAGATATCGGCAAGTTTGTAATACACCTCCCGTTAATCCAAATCAAAAAGCTCGGTTTTGGGGACCCCGTGCAGTGACGTGACAGGTCTGTACGGTGGGTTGCTGCAGACTTATGACCTATGGGGACAGGGGTGAAGAGGATAGGAAGCGAGGAGAATCATGAAAATACAATTCGCATAACTATTTTTTTTATTTAGAGTTGCTTCTTTTAAAATAAATAATGGTGATAATGAAACATCTGGTTAATCAGGCCTTGAGCTACACATTCAGATCCACTGAAAAATAGCTTCTTGCCTATTTGAATTTTAGAAATGTGAATAAAAAAAAGATTCGAAAAGAATGTCTATATATAGCACTGTGAACTAAGCTACATTCCAACCAATTTATCAACACGCTTTCAAATTTCACGCAAACAGTTCGTAACGTCGATTTACACAGGACTAAAGCATTAATTATGGTGATAACTTTGTACTACAAATGTTAATTGACTTTCCCATGAAATTGAACCGCACTCCATAATCTGCTCCTTACGTGACCCTTCAGGTACCATTACAGATAAAAAACTTAAAATGAACTTAACGCTTAAAATTCAAATACCTGTTACATTAATTCATTTCATTTCTTTATAATTTGTATGCCGTCACTTTTCCCGCACGGCTTAAAATCACCCTTTAATTTTAAAAAAGTCATGCTATATTAACAATCACCACAAAAACTTAAAAGTAATGATTTTTTCAACCTCAAAATAATTCTGAACTTAAATTTGATTACTAATAAATCTTATATTTATATTAATTTTGATACAGTGAATGAGGCGCGCAAAATGGAAATAATTGATTTGGCAATAGGCTTTATATACGTAATTTTACAAATGTTAATTCGCCATTCAAACACGGTGTATCAAACAGACTTTTAGGCTACATTTCTCATTGTCGGCCTCAAGGATTCTTCGTACTCTATTTTAAGGATTATCATGATTATATCGGCACTCCTTGGGTATATAGGGAGAAACCAAATCCAATTATTAAATCATCTAGTTAATAAAATTGTAAAAGAAATACATGTATATATGAATATGTTAACTTAGAATTAGCACACTGGACAGCTGATTTTAAGCACACATGGAATGATTCATGAATGCAAAGGCGAAAGTTTTTTATCTTGAAAAGGCTATGTAAGATTAAGTTTCCATGCAATAATAATGAAAGCAAAAAGTTGAAAAGAACATAAAGGAGAATGGTCTGAAAACAGAAATTGTAGAATGATAATTAATAATTATCATATTTCAGAGTTCAGTTTTGTTGTAGATGTTCATTTAGTTAATAACGGTAAAATGGAAGAAAAAATGATGAGGTTAAAATATAAATATAGAAAGTCTTGTTCAGAAATCGAGAGAAATACTTAAATAAATTAATAAAAAATTATGATAAGATAATAACTTTCCATTTTGAATATCATAATGTTATTGTATGTCTCCATTTTATCTTGCATGTCACATTTTTAATACAAATACGCAAACTGACGATATTGTATGGAATTTTCCAAATACCGTACATAAACAAAATCCTCGGATACGAAATAGCTCGAACCGCCTACGAGGAATACCGAAATCGTAAAAATGGTATTCCTACCATCAATGATATAAAACCCCTTGACTTGAAGTAGGGATCCCTTTAAAAACTCCAATGTTATGTTTTTTTAATTATTCAAAAGTTTAGTTAACGTTAATGTTTTAATGGTGGTATACAAATGGAAGGTCTTCCCTTTATTTTTTACAGATGAAATTTTTCCAAAGTATTTTTTTTATATATTTCTAATATATTGGCACTGTTGGTAATGTACCTATCGTCCCGATAATTACGGTAGACGAAAGGTAACAAATGAAAGACAAACAAGTTATAATTTAACTCCCTCACAATACTTACTTCAGACGTATTTTTGAGAAATGACAAAAGGATGTCCAATTATAAATGTGGCTTTAGCACTTTTGAAGGTCCAAAACATTACAATTTTTACCATAAACAACTGTGAACGACTGAGGCCAAGGTATAATGCAAATTCTAGTTATCAATGCTAAAATTGAAATTTGTATTCGATAAGTTTTAAGTGTAGGGTATCCATAGACCATACGATCTCAGGATTAATTCTAAACTTAAATATATAAATAGAGTTAAATGTTGAGAATACAATTTATGTTTTTTGTAGTTTATTTTATTTGTTTATCAAAGTTAACCTGCTTAATTATCATCGACTTCTGATAACCATCGAGCATAAAATCAATGACGATGAATCTGCCTATTTTTGCCTGACGTACATCGGGCATAAACACAAACCTTTGCCCTATGTTGATTTTCTAATATTTCATTTAAATATACAAGTACGTTTTAACTTACCATCTATGTTGATTTTCTAGTATTTCATTTTAATAGATTAGTACGTTTTAACTTACCATCTATGTTGATTTTCTAGTATTTCATTTTAATAGATTAGTACGTTTTAACTTACCATCTATGTTGATTTTCTAGTATTTCATTTTAATAGATAAGTACGTTTTAACTTACCATCTTCTGACTTGTCGTCTTTGTCTTCGTCACCAAGGATACCATCAATACTGTGTTTACTGGCTTTATCGCCGTTTTCAGAGATATCTATCCCCTCGTCCTTTATACTGTCACTGTCCTCTGTATCATCAGATTTAATATTAAACTTGCTTCTAAGCACTCGACTTATGGAACTTACACTCGGCACTGTACTTCTATCACAAATCCCGTCCTTTAATAATCTGTCTCTAATCTCCCAACTAAATATTCCCGGATTTTCTCTCTTGTAGTTTTCTATTTTCTTTTCTACTTCCGGTGTAGCTACCCTTGGCTTACTTCCGCCTATAACACCAGGTCGAATACTTCCGGTCTCCTGATATCTCTGTAGAATTTTGCTGACACAACCATGAGAAACTCTGAGTTGTCTACTTATTACACATGGCCTTACTCCTTGAGCCGCTAGTTCAACTATCTTCAATCTGATATGATTTGGCAATGGTCGGCCATTAATGAATACACCTCCTAATTGATTGACCCGTCCTTGACCTAGGAAAAAATGGATCACACATTTTAATAAAGATGTATATTTGATATTGATTCTTATCACTTTAAAGGGGATGTAGCTAGCTAAACATCAGATGCCTACCATTTCGGCGCACCCTGCCTATCTTTCCTTTTTGAAGGTCACAAGTTAAATTTAATTTGCTAGTTTTCAAAATTAATTGCTACTTTATTTGGGATTGTGATTTGAACATGTTGTTTTTATTTAGACATGATATTGTGACACTTAGAGTTTTTAGAACGAATGTTGCCGGCGTATAATAATAATAATAATAATAATAATAATAATAATAATAATAATCTATTATTATTATTATTTTTCATTATTATTAAGTCTCTGAGATTGGAAAAGGTCAGTGATTGCCTTACAGTATGTAATCTATATATAGAGCTGCAATTTGTTTTGTTGGTAGACTAGATGTGAGTTTTCGTCGACAAGGGTCAAATTAATTGGTTGAACTAGGTGTGAAATTAATATTTATAATGTTCAATTGAAAAAGGCAAGACACATACATATAATCCTGTTCTTCTCTGGTATTGATTCATAACGAATTTTATTTAAAGAACTAATGATATTTGGAGTGAATATTACAACGTTACAACAGAAAATACCTCAGCTGTTACACCTATATCAATTGAATAATAATTGCCTTTTTCCTTTAAAATGGATTAGTTTAAAAGTTTAACTTTCCACATAATGTATAGATGCAAGATGAAGATTAACAAATCTCGGAAAGCTGGTAAATCTATCCCTTTGATATCGGTTTGGTTTAGACACGCCTACTTTTTGTACAAGTCGGTTGACATTTTATTTTTTGTAAATATGTTTTTCTGTTTGATTTGAATTTAATTAATTTGTAATATGTTATGTTAAAAATATATGCTGTCAGTTGTATCTGTATACGCCTATATATGTGTGAGTGTGTGTGGGGTAAATGGCCGATTAAACAGTGGATCGATGAAAATGAACCATGCATCATAGTAAAATAAAAATTAGGGGAGAATCAGATCTCTGCAATATTGATTAAATGCGAGTTGAAAATTTACAGCCATCAAATACATAAAAACACAAAAAAGACACATTTGCATACTGGATGTGTTATATACTGAAAACTTAAACAACAGACAAAAATTACAGTTGATCGAATTACAAATGAGTCTTGGCTCAGAGAATAATCGCGAGAATAAACGTAAATGCAAGTTCTAGTATTAATTAAGGACTTCTTCCTTCATGTCATGATCATATTATAAAAAATAAAACAAACAAAATTCTCATGGTATCTGGACTTAACAACAAAGTACGTTTCAAACAATTGTGACCAACCAGTCTCGCTTTCCTTGCCGGGAAGTTCGCGTGTTTAACCTCATTTGTCAGTTTCAAAGTTTTGACTTTGCTTTGGGATTGTGGTTTGGACGTAGTATAGATTGATGTCTTTGTTTTTGATGATGAAACTAAAGCTAACTATGGGTCTAATTCTTCAAGCCCCCATGATTAACTTAACCAGTTGGTTGACAAAAATTTACATGTACATCTTGAGCAATATTTTCAATTTGCTAAAATAACGACCTCGCGTCTTTGATGGAAGTCCGCGTTTTGAACTTGATTTGCCTTTTTAAAAGTTAAAAAAGAATAAGTCATAATTATACGTCTACAATAAACTTTAGTCGTTTCAATGTTAACTTTTTAAAAATTTCAACCAACTGTTTCAACCAAAGAAACTTTGAACGACGTTAACCGATCCAAGATCTTGTCAAACGCGTAATAGATATTTAAAAAAAGTGAAAATAAGTGCAAAAAAGTTATATTAAAATTCTGATGAGTTGTTTCAATATTCGTTAGTTTTACTTCTTATTTTATGAATATGCAATGTGCTACTTTTGTTTTTTTTATGAAATAATTATAATGCAATTCAAAAGTAACACATATACTTTTGAAATGCATTTTTTCACTTTTGAATGTATTATTTTATAAAAATTCAAAAGTAGGATATTACAGATATGGCAGGTAAAAATATATAACAAATTATTTTCGAATCAACAAATTGAAAAGGTTAACCTATATATACATGCTTAGATTTTAAAGATTTTTTTTTTTTATATATATTGAACATATACGCATGAATATTATGGATTTTAAATTCTTTATTTATTATTCGCTACGGTTTAAATTTGAACTATTCAGTAGAATATATGCGTGAAAATTGGAGATAATAATTATAACAGGCGAAAAAAACTTAATCACAATTTTAATTCATTACATTTCAATGTCGTGTATTTTCTAAATATACGCATAACAGTCTTAGTCTCGTGAACACTTTTAGTACAAAATCACAACTTTTGAAAAAAGTTAATTTTATTTTAATTTTATTTAATGATAATATTTTAAATGGTATGTGGCATAATTTTTAATGACAAATTCTGGATAATGATGCTTTCTTTTATACTCCGTGTGGTTTTATTTCTTTTATAATTTTGTTTTATTACATATGGAATTATTAATGGTTTGTAATATAATTACTAGCAAGTGCTTGATGTAATTATAAAGTGACACTTGCAAGTGTCGCATACCATTGTTATATCTAAATGTATTTTATGATAAAATTATCAAAAATGGTATATGGCACAAGAAAAAAAAAGCAAACAACTGTACATTTTTAAAATTTGAGATAAAAGATAGTTTGATTCTTAACTTGCCCAAAATGCTTATGAAGATAAAATAAAAGTAACTAACCTTTTAAGTACATATACTAATGGTTTGTAAAATGATTCTGTTTTAATTGTAAAGTTAAAGTTATAGTAAAAAAGCTTTACATTTTTAAAATAAATTTGAGGTTAAAAAATATCTCTATTTTAAACTGGAATCAAAATTTATTAAATAAAAATTAACTAACCTTTCAAAAATGCCCAGTTTCTATACGCGAATATTCCATAATATAAATAGTTTGTTTTTTAAAACTGTACATTTTGTAAATTCGAGATAAAGAATTAGCTCTATTTTAAACTGGACTGAAAATTAATAAATTAAAATTAACTAACCTTTCAACAATGCCTCAGTTTCCATACGCGAATACTCCATAATATAACTATAAATAATGAAGCGGGTTTTTACGTACTTGTTACAACTATCAAACTGGCTAGAAAACTTGTGAAACTTTTAGATTAAGTAAGAAGTGTGACTGTCAATTTCTTACACTTTAATGATATGTAAATTTGTCTATGAATAATTTACACTGAAACAATTGGTCGCTCTGTAGGTGTTAAGTTAGCAAGTGCACGATGGGGAGTGGGGTATCAATTACCGGACCAAGATGGCCAGGGATCTCTTACAGTATTTGATGGAGGGACTGATCTGACGACTAATTAACTAGGGATAATAAAGTATCCGTAATTAAAACGAATGTTCAAAGTACTGGGATAAGAAAACAAACTGGCCGATACTTTGACTTCCCTTATCTTCTGTATCATTAATAATACTGATTTGATATTGATCATGCGAGAAAAAGTACTTTCTAAATTTCAAAGTGAAACGTCTTGCCGCAAGTATGGTTTCTCAGACCCAAACAGACTCTCAGATACGGGTAACTTGATTAAATGATAAAATTTCAAAGAAAATAATAATATCAAAGTTATAAATAAAAGAAAAATAATTTTACGCGGTTTTTTTTTCCAAAATAATTTTTCCCAACTTATTCGGTTTAAAACTATAGCGTTTAATTGTCCATAAATTTATTAAGTATTTAATGAAATGTCGGACACGCTTCATTATAAATTTAATGTCAACTTCCCTTAATTGATTTCCTGTTTTTATTCAAACAAACTGGCAAATAAACTATTTAAACCATGATCAGGGTCAATTTTTGAATTTCATGGAACATGTTCCCGCAAATTTAGCTTGTTTTCACATATAAAAAGCGTGACGTTCCATATAATTGTATGCGCTATATTAAGATATATCAATTACTAGCTGGTACGAGTTTATATATAAAAAAAACCTTACCTTCCATCTGAAAGGTGGGCATGAGCCCAAGAGCAGCAAGGTGGTACGAAAATACGTTGTTCAGCATTTTGGTGAAGTAATTGCAAGCAACCTCAAGCAACCTCAAGCGACCCCAAACTACGTCAACTCGTCATCAATGCAGCAACATTAAACTGTAAATTAATGTCTTTAACTCGTGTCTAAATACTTAAATGTTTCAAACACAATAAAAAAATAAAATGTTCAATTCATATAAAATTCAATTTGAAATTAATTCAATCCAAGAATATATTCGTAAAACATATGTAAAATAATTTGTAAAAATCCCAGTTGTTTTATCGTTAAAATTGGTGTTATTTTGGCTCAGTCACCTGCTTTAACTTGGCGTATAGTAACTGTACAATCGATTATATGAAGGATATCATTTTAATTCAAAAGCTATTTTATGATAACATGTCAATCTGTTGGTTAATGTCTGTCACATGATGTGATGGTAAATAGCTTTTCGTAGTAATCGAAGCGCTTACTAATTTGTCTAGAATAGTTGAAAGTATCACCGCACACAGGTGACAATAGAACAAAATGTGGGCGTGGCCATCAGTTAAAACGTTACACGTACTACAGTTACAGATACATACCTAAGATGCTCTTTTTGTTATTAACACCAATGGTAGGAGGAGCAGACTAACGCAATCCGATTAACTTGGCGGCAAACCTCGAGGCGGATACCTGAATGTCAAGTCTATTTTTTACACTTATAAATTGTTCAATCAGAAGTTAAACCATAGACACCATTAAGACATCATCCTGAAAATTTATTTTCAATATGATTGGTATAATACCTGTGCACTTGGTTATACCCCGTGACACAGCATGATAATTTTAATTTTTCATAAGGACGTGTATATGTATATTCGAATTCCTTATAACTCCAGCAAATAGTGTCATTTCAGTTTCTCAGTTAAATGAACGGAACAACCTCATGATGTCCTGGAACGGTAAAAGACATTATACGAAAATTAAATATGATATATTATATATTAAAAACAATATGGCGCACTTGATATTCAAATTTCGAATTTTGATTTAACTGTTTTGTATTTCATTTAATTAAAATAGGTTGCTAAAGTTGGTTTAGGTTTTGATAAATTTTTGCATGTATTTAAAATGTCGCCAAGAATATTTCACGTATGTTCCCGACAATAAATTCAATTAAGGATTTGCATTTATTAATTTACAGAGAATTGAAAAAATTGTGGTAATAATAAAGCTTAAAATTGTACAACAGAAAACATGCGACTGCTTTAAGCCTAAGCATATGTATAAAAAATAACCAATTTTGATCAAATGTATAGTTAAGTGATAACAGTGTGGCTAAAAAACATACAAAACCTGGTAATAAAAGCTATTTTGTATATGCATAATTTATGTATATATTTGAATTACAATAAGAAGTACTAGGATATAATTTACAAAATTTGAAAAAAATACACCCTTGTAAAAGACAAAATGGACAAAAAACCATGATGTTCTTGGTAATTCTGACGCATAAGTAAGGAAGTAAGCGAGCGAGCGAGCGAGCAAGTAAGTAAGTAAGTAAGCAGTTTATTAACTTGTTGAAATGAGTATCAACTCATACCATTGACTTTAAGCCAGATTTATCAGTTATTTTCGCTGGTGTACTGAAACAATCAATCTCATCAGTCTGTCAATAACGTAACATTGTTATGTAATTTAGCTACATTTTTATTCATATTCATATTAAGGCGGTTTAAATAAATAATATTGAAAATACAAGGCTTTAATCCGTTAGTTTTCCTCTTTATATCATTTTATTTGTTTTCGGTGTATTGCTTGCTCATTGTTCTTTACTCTTATTTTTGTATTGCTTTTGTCATATGTACTATCTATTTAAGGTTCCAATAAGTGCTAACTCTTTCGGAACAACCAGCCTCACTTTTCTGGTGAATTTCGTGTTGTTTAACTGATTTTTTTCTTTTGCTTTGAGAATTTGATTTCATAGGACGTGGATTGGTATGTTCGTTTTTTATCACATGTATATTACTTTCGGAAATTAAGATTTAATTGAATTGATCTGCATGTATATCATTATGACTATTATAATTATGAATGTAAAAATCAAGATGTAGTCTTTTCAATTAATAAAAAATATAATTGAATATCATAAAAACCCCACTTCATAATATTATTAACCTTAGTAGATTAGCAAAATATTCACACGAAAGCGATTGTAAATAGTTTTTCCTACAGTCAATTGCCTTCAACAATGTTCAAAATTAATATTAAAAAATAAAGAGAGAAGATAGAGAAATTGACAGGTTTTATTTTCGTTGTATTATTATTATTTTCTACATGCGATAGTTTTAAAATATTGTTTTTGTATATGTCTCTACTTTCTCTACTTGCATTGGAATCCGTCGTTTTAATGAGTCATCACTCTGCATTTTTTTGTTTTTGGTTGCATTGGCTATGACATTTTTTCTGGCGTCTTCTCTATTTCTTCTATATAGACTTCCCTGGTGGAAGTTCACGTGTCTAACCTAACTTGCCAGTTTCAAAGTTTTTACTTTGCTTCCGGATTGTGATTTGGACATGGATTAGTATCTTTGTTTTTTATTTTGTTTATTTATATTTAAATTATCTTATCTCTTCGATCTTTTATTTAGGTTGCATTAGTTAAAACATATGTTTGAGCTACAGATTACATTATTCGCATTCAAAATAATATATATTTCTTCACAAACAATAATTACATTCTGTATTTCAATTCGTGATTTTATTGAAGCATCACATATACTTTGTAAACTTGATTAAGATGCCCGCACTCTTGCAACCTCGCGACATCAGTAGATCTTAAGTTAAACTTTTTAATTCTCTTCAAAATATATATACGTAATTTATGTTTTAGGTAGATCACATCTCTCGGAAACCAACGTATAATTTTATACAGAAATGTTTTGTATTTTGGTTGTGTTACGTTACATGGTAATTAAAGATGAAGTAAGGTAAATACTGGGTACAAACAGTTTATGTAATTTCTTTACAGAAGTATCTTTGATACATCTACTACCCACTGGCTATGTCGCGGTATTCTGGCTTTGAATCCGAAGTTTCGAATCCGACTTGTCCCCCTGTTATCAGGATGATATCACCAGATATTTTGTAATTTCACACGCACTTATGCAATAAATAAACAGACTGTTTTATTTACCTTGTATCACGCTCTACTTTAGAACAATTAATTTTCATTGTGTTACAATTTTGTGATTTTGTAATGAAAATAAAATTTGATGAGACAAATTCATGGAATTGCCTGTTGTAAAAAATATATAACATTTTGTGCATTTTTAAGTTAAAAACCATTCACATTTAATTTAACGTGCATTTACCAACCCATGAAAATAGCGAATATTTGTGATTTAAGAGTATATCTTTCGAAGCGCGTAGCTTTTCATTTTGAAAAAGTTTAGAAGAGTTAGATTATTACATATTTGTATTAATTCATTAATAACACTTATTACATGTACATGTGCCTCCAAAATTGAAACGTTCTGTGATAATAATACCGGATAGTCATGTGCTACTTTTGCTTTTTATTAAATACTACGCATCGTTTTTTGTTTTAACTTCTTTTCTATTCTTAAATTGAAATATTTATTTATTTATTTATTTATTTTATTTATTTATTTATTTATTTATTTATTTAAATTGTACTCCGATATATAGTCATAAAATAATCATAATTATAAAACGCCGTGACATGATTTTTATCTAAAATTGGTTTCATACTTAACTTCAAAGATTATAAAATGTAGCTTTCTTACACAAGGTCCGTGCAATGATCGCAAACGCAGAAAATACTTGACGCAGAAAATAAAAATGCTGTCCAATGTTTTTAAGTCAGCTATGCACCACGAAGGAAGAAAAACGGGTGTCATTTAGAAATACAAATGTAAAATGATGGTTTTTATAACGCTCCTTATTTTCTTGTGTAAATCATCATGCTTTGGTGGTAGGTCAAGAACATTTTATTTGACACTCGTTGTCATGACACTTCCTGCTTTGGTGGTAGGTCAAGGACATTTTCTTTGACACTCGTTGTCATGACACTTCCTGCTTTGGTGGTAGGTCAAGGACATTTTCTTTGACACTCGTTGTCATGACACTTCCTGCTTTGGTGGTAGGTCAAGAACATTTTATTTGACACTCGTTGTCATGACACTTCCTGCTTTGGTGGTAGGTCAAGAACATTTTCTTTGACACTCGTTGTCATGACACTTCCTGCTTTGGTGGTAGGTCAAGAACATTTTATTTGACACTCGTTGTCATGACACTTCCTGCTTTGGTGGTAGGTCAAGAACATTTTCTTTGACACTCGTTGTCATGACACTTCCTGCTTTGGTGGTAGGTCAAGAACATTTTATTTGACACTCGTTGTCATGACACTTCCTGCTTTGGTGGTAGGTCAAGAACATTTTCTTTGACACTCGTTGTCATGACACTTCCTGCTTTGGTGGTAGGTCAAGAACATTTTATTTGACACTCGTTGTCATGACACTTCCTGCTTTGGTGGTAGGTCAAGAACATTTTCTTTGACACTCGTTGTCATGACACTTCCTGCTTTGGTGGTAGGTCAAGAACATATCTTCGACACACTTGAAACACTAGATCAGAACACATTGAAACAATCTGTTATTCGGACACGAATTAGTATGTTTGTTGTTGATTATATTTTATATAAGAACTATCTAAGAACACAGGCAACACATTCTATACTTTTAGATAATATATATTAATATTGCAACATGTTTTAAGTCATGCCAATGTATCTGTCCATCAAAGTAACGTACAACAACAATTTCTTGGTGACAAAGAGGTAATAGAACATCCCAACCCATACATACTTATCATCTTTGAGTAAATGGTTATTGAATGAATGAATAAGTTTCACGTCCTAGACAAAATAATTGTCGTCACAAACATTTTCGCCTTGAGGTACAAAAGGCGTTGAGGAGTGGAGTGTTTAAATCCCCAGTCAAGATTCAATTGTCGAAATTTCATTTCTGGGTTTGTGAAGAAAACAAGAGCGCCATGTTAAAATCACCTATCATCGACAAGCAAACTGACAAACTTCATCACAACAGGAATTTTCCCGAGCTGGATTCGAAGTAAGACGTATAGAGAGGCACTTTGGTCGTCAGCGCTTGCTTTAAAATCAGAGACCCCATGAGTATAAAAGGAATCTTACAGTTTAAATACGAAAAATAAAACAAAAACATGCCAAACAGGGATGAAGATAAGCAGGTGCCCAGTACCCCATGACTACTAAAATCAGTCTGGGTCTCTTAATGTTTACACATTTTAGCTGTTTATTACTATTAAAACTTCTTTTCTGAAGTGAGCTGTGCCCCTAACTTACAGTATTACTTAACTAATACAGTTAAGCTTTGTCCCTGCCAAACAATGTCAAAATCAGAATCTCAAAGCAAAGTCAAAACATTAAAGCTAGAAAATTAGGCGAAAAATGTAAACTTCCATCAGGGAAGTGAAGCCGGGTGCTCTGGAAGGGCTAGCACCTCCAGTTTAGCTAGCTATAACTGCGACATGTGTTATCAAAATTTGGAATGAAAGGAACATGGAACTATGGAGCGTCAAATTATTCCAGGGTAATTTTGGATAAAAAGACAAATATTATGTTGACAACGATGAAACTTTTTGAGGGCCTTGATAAGCCTAGGCATGCAATGTCCTTGGGCCAACAATTTATTTGTAAGTAGCTTGCTCCGTTGTATAAAGTTCCCATAGTTGGACAAGCTTTACTATAGCGCATTATTTGTGAAACAAATACACACTAAGCAGGAGAAACAGGTATATTGCTGCATAGGAAAGGGGAGTTGACAATATAAAAATTGAAGTAATCAGGTTTTTCATACAGCTTCAAATGAATCCTTTCGTTGGTGTCATAATTGATGTAAAAGTCTTAATATCAAGCGAAACTTGAAGAAACCGTGGTATCTTTTATTTTATGCTCACTAGGATAGATGGTATCCACACAATCTGCTAATTCAGGATAATTAATAGATAGAACATCATCTATTTGTATGTGGAGTCGAATAATTTGGTGACAGTTTTATCTCCAGTTTAACAAGGTTCTGCATAAATTCTACAAGCAGTGTTGCACATGTACTCATTTGTATACCGATTGTTTGTTGGAGAAGTATATTACCAAAAACAACAAAATATGTTGCATACCAAAAATTATAATATTTTGTTGATGGTATCTCAGTATGAATTTGTATCTTTATTTAGAGTCCGTATGTTGCTTGACGAAAAAACCAGAATCCCTATTTAGCACTGGATATTTGTTTCTTGGCTAACCTTTTTTGTAAAAAAATGACAATTTAATAATTTGTTCAAGGTGTAATTTTAATCTTAAATTAGGGATAGTGGTGTAAAGTGTAGAAAAATCAACTATTTTTATACTTTTTTCATGGGATAAGGTGTTAGAAGCAAAAGAAAGTTAATATATTTGGGGAGAACTATGAAAAAGATCTTGAATACTTGAATCAAGGTTGGGGTTTTATCAGATCAATTAGATCTAGTGATCATTTTGTATTTAGCCACTTCGCCATATAGATCGGACAGTTATCACACAAGGGGTTGTAATCTTTGCCTCATCAGTGGTCATGTTAGCCATGATATTACACATATGTAATAATCGTATTTGGTGTATTACAGATGTTTATCCAGTAATGACCATTATACTGCTTACAAGGAAGCATGTCATATAATTTTTTTTGCCAGTATTCCAAAGTTTTACTTTGCTTTTGGGATTTCAACACGGGTCTATATATATGAGTTTGATTGTAACCCTCAAAATGTAATACAAACATTATTGTGATTAAATATCTTTTCGCAAAGATCAAAATGTTTTAGACACAGAAAAACATTACACTTTTATTACAATTTAAAAAAATTCTCCTTTGCTTTAAGGCTTTTGATTGCTCAGATCGTTTTTGAATAACAGAATTGACTGTCATTGAATGTTATCATTGACAACACATACAGAAATTTTTATTTTATCGCAATATTGATGCTTATTTTGTTATTTTCAGTTATTTAAATAATATTTTGCAATATATAAGTACATAATTATTGCACATTTTACATAATTCGCGCAAACTCGCCAATTATAGAGTGTGCAAAATGGCCAATTCTTCCTCAATTTTCCATTAAAAAGTAAAATTTAATTTCATTTTTACAATGAATATAAAACGTTATTTGTTGGTAGTAATTAATACTTTTTTTAAACAATAAACTGTTACATTTAAATTCATGTTATTTCTATCTATAAATAAAAATACAGTGGTATATATGTTCAAAACTACATTGCTTCTATTTATGAATGACTTACGTAGATCAAAGTATATAGTGACCAACTGACCACTAAATCACGAGGCGTTATCAAAAGAAGTGGCCAGTTTGACACCATATTGTTAGGTTTTACATATCAAGGCTATCGTGTTTATACTACATTACTAATAAAGTAGTAGTTAAGTTTGATGATTAGATATTAAGATGTGATTAGTGATATTGGCCCATACACTTGCCACATGGGTGGCTACAGATCAAACAGGTAAAGGATGGAGTTATGTATTTATCAGTGTAAAACATCATAGTTCACGGGTCTTAATTGACTCTTTTACTTAATTTTACAGCTGAACCATTTCTTTGATTTTCTTATTTTGTAATACAAACGGTTTTTATTTCTATAATTTAAAATTTTACTTTTTTAGAGATTAGACACGGTATACCATGAAGGGAGGAAACGGACAGCAGAAATCAGTATTATAATAGATAGCAGGATCGCACAATCTATTATGGACCTCTCTCGATGGAACAGTTGTAGAGGTGTCATGTGCTACTTTTGAATTTTTATGAAATAATGCAATCAAAAGAAGCACATCACAGAGGTATTGTGACCTCGCTATTTATTGTAGCCATAATTAAAATGCTATAAATGAAACCAAAAATACACATGAAAATGTTTTTTTTTAAAAACCATTCAATTTAGGTAGCAAAATACGTATACAAACAAACAAAATAAAACACACTGATTTCTCTGATTTCTCACATGTTAATGCAGATTTTATTGGTAATCGTTATTGGTAAGAGCAAATCAAACCAAGAAATCGAAAAGACAAACGCTGAAAACATGCCATTGATTAGTCAATCACGGTGAACAGTGAACGCTGAAAACACTTCATTGCTAAAAGTCAATGTTACCGAAAACACCAACTGAATGAACGACAAACAGTCAGTGCAACGAAAAACACAAAAACAACAAACAAAAACGCTGACACGTGGTATATAATTTCTGTAAGGAAGAACACGTAACGATAAATGAAACAAGAACACGCAACGATAAATGAAACAAGAACACGCAACGATAAATGAAACAAGAACACGTAACGATAAATCAAACAAGAACACACAACGATAAATGAAACAAGAACACGCAACGATAAATGAAACAAGAACACGCAACGATAAATGAAACAAGAACACACAACGATAATTGAAACAAGAACACACAACGATAAATGAAACAAGAACACACAACGATAAATGAAACAAGAACACGCAACGATAAATGAAACAAGAACACACAACGATAAATGAAACAAGAACACGCAACGATAAATGAAACAAGAACACACAACGATAAATGAAACAAGAACACGCAACGATAAATGAAACAAGAACACACAACGATAAATGAAACAAGAACACACAACGATAAATGAAACAAGAACACGCAACGATAAATGAAACAAGAACACACAACGATAAATGAAACAAGAACACGCAACGATAAATGAAACAAGAACACACAACGATAAATGAAACAAGAACACGCAACGATAAATGAAACAAGAACACGCAACGATAAATGAAACAAGAACACGCAACGATAAATGAAACAAGAACACGCAACGATAAATGAAACAAGAACACGCAACGATAAATGAAACAAGAACACACAACGATAATTGAAACAAGAACACACAACGATAAATGAAACAAGAACACACAACGATAAATGAAACAAGAACACGCAACGATAAATGAAACAAGAACACACAACGATAAATGAAACAAGAACACGCAACGATAAATGAAACAAGAACACACAACGATAAATGAAACAAGAACACGCAACGATAAATGAAACAAGAACACACAACGATAAATGAAACAAGAACACACAACGATAAATGAAACAAGAACACGCAACGATAAATGAAACAAGAACACACAACGATAAATGAAACAAGTACACACAACGATAAATGAAACAAGAACACACAACGATAATTGAAACAAGAACACGCAACGATAAATGAAACAAGAACACACAACGATAAATGAAACAAGAACACGCAACGATAAATGAAACAAGAACACACAACGATAAATGAAACAAGTACACACAACGATAAATGAAACAAGAACACACAACGATAAATGAAACAAGAACACGCAACGATAAATGAAACAAGAACACACAACGATAAATGAAACAAGTACACACAACGATAAATGAAACAAGAACACGCAATGATAAATGAAACAAGAACACGCAACGATAAATGAACCAAAAACACGCAACGATAAATGATACAAGAACACGCAACGATAAACTGAAACAAGAACACGCAACGATAAATGATACAAGAACACGCAACGATAAATGATACAAGAACACGCAACGATAAATGAACCAAAAACACGCAACGATAAATGATACAAGAACACGCAACGATAAACGCTCAAATATTTCATTTCTAATAGTTAATGTAACGAAGACCACAAAGCGACAAAAGATGATATATCTCGTTGGTAGTTAAAAGTAAATGATAACTTGTTAATGGTAATAAACACTAAACTATAGACGCTGAAGCATCTCTTTGTATGTAGTCAATGCTACGGTGAACAAAAAACGACAACCACGGAAAATATTTTATCGGTAGTAGCAATGTTACCAAGAACAAACGCAAAGCAAAGCGAAACGACAAACCTTGCAAAAACTTGTAAATGATAATGAACTCTCATATGGAATTGTTTATTGTGGTTACTCAAAGCCTGTAATCGAAAGAGTTGACTCTAACATGCCACCATCGTTTGTTCGTCAATAATCTATCCTGTTAGAAGGTGAATAAAATAAAGATGAAATTCATAATTTGTATAACATGTCTAAAATGTACTCTTCATTGATAGTAAGATGTATAACGAATTACGGCCATCGGTCTGGTAACTCTGTCTTTTCCAAAATGTCAATTTCTGTATGAATTTATCTGTTCCTTGGAAATCTAACAAATGTTTTATGTTCCGCATACTGTGCAAAATTTGGAAATTTGAAAACCTCTGTAGATATAGTAGAACTATCTCCCGTCCAAAGTCGGGATTTCAGAAACAGGTGCAAAATGCATTTCTATTTCATGTATTTCAAACAGTGTTGTGAAACAGTTTTCTTTATTTTATTCAGTATTTTGTCATAATTGTTTTATTTCGTAAAATAAGTGATACACATCATGATAATAATTTTGTACATAAAAGTAAAATAAAATCAATTTATTGTATTTATATTTTGTTTATGAAAAATATAACATTTAGAGTAATTTAATAATAAGCACACCTTTGTGCAGTTTTTTCTCTTAGTGTCCGTATCATTCAATAATAATAATAATAATAATAATAATAAAAATAAAAATAATAATAAATTAATAATCTATATATTGCTCATGATTTTATGAATTAACCATGATAAAATATCGGAATTACTACATTTTCGAAATTTTCAAATTCATAATTTCAAATATTCCCAATACAAAAAACTTAAATTATATTAAATTTCAGCATAACAATTGCGCCTTTATGAATTTTATTAACCATAAGGCTAATAATATGCAACATATTTTCAAGATAATTTTTCGCACTGAAATATATATTAATTTCTATAACTGTTCATGCAGGGGTGGATATGGAAAATAGTATTAAATTATTACCAATATCAAAACCATACGGCATATACCAAATATTAATATTTGACATCTGAGCAATGTAAATTTTTTGGGGGAAATTTATTAATTTATTCGTACAATATTATTGGTTATAATTAATGATAATTACCATGACGACCTCAACAATGCTTCATTCTGCTACGGTTACCAAGAGGTATTCACATTTACAGTACAGGCCTGTCGAAAGTTTAACACTGAGCTAACCAGTTAGTGTCGACTCGACAGCTTAAATCTACCACTCGTTTGTTGTGGTTTCTCGACAGATTTTCGACAACTTCTCTCTATCTTTCACCCTCTAGCTGTCTTTATCTCTGTCATTCAGTAGCCGAGCTTTCGAATCCCTCTCTTTAGCTTAATGTTAAACTTTCGACACGTCTGTATTGTACCTGGCAAACCAATGTAAAAGTCCAAAAAATGAAAGGCGTTGTGGTCATCTTAATGTGTCAGAAAACACACAAATATTGCCTAAATCCAATAAAATGTCAACAAGAAAAATGGGAGGTTGATTTTAAAATTTCATGTTGGATTAGAAATATTCATTATGTTTATCAAGTCAGGTATTCATGATCATTTCAATAGTCAGGACAAACTACAGTCTCTATATATAAGCTTAAGGGAGATAACACGTAAAAACATATTGATTTCTTATTTGACCGGCGACATATATACATAATGAAGTATTCCAAATACTTAGCTTCCTACCATATATAGCTCTTGCATTTCGTGACTATAGATAAGTGCTTCCAATAGCAAATGACGAAAACCCAAGCCTTTTTAGGCAGTACAGTAAGAGAAAAATACTATTACTCATGACAGAATTTGTCATTACAAATAATTCCAAGTGTCGTACACGTATCCTTTTTGCTTACTTGGTTACATCCACCATGGATGTTATCGATATTGCGTTGTACCTGCTGCCGCTAAATACAATATTTGTCTAACCAATACCGAAAAATGATTTATATTCAAATTTGGACTCACTGTTACGTGCTGATTTTGAATTTTTGTTAAAATAATGCATTCAAAATCAGCACATGACATCACTATAAAAACATTAAAAAGAAACTCTTTTACAACATTTTATTTTCAAGGTTTCCCTGGTGGAAGTTGACATGTTTATCTTAATTTGCCGGCTTCAAAGTTTTTGCTTTTCTTTGTGGTTGCAATTTGTACATGAATTGGTATGTTTGTTTTCAACGTTATCGTTAGTTGATATGAACAAGTACATGCGTCTTTTACTTTAGGATTACAAGGCAACTGTAACCAACCTTCTTAATATGTAATTCCCCTTTAGAAGAATGTGGGTTCGAACAGGTCCCCTTCAAGTTGGAAAAGGTAAGCCTTAACTGGTTGGCCCAGTACCAATAAAAAACAAACATACTAATCCATGTCCGAATCACAATCCAGAAGCAAAGTAAAAACTTTGGAACTGACAAGTTAGGTTAGACACGTGAACTTCCACCAGGGAAATGAGGCCGGGTGCTCCGGAAGGTAATATAATTCACTGAATGTCCGTCTGTGATGTTTATCTACGGTATGGTACTGGCACTCTCACTATACAAAGCAGATCAGAGACACTTGCACAAACCTATGCACCACATGAAGTTGCGTTTAGATTAATTCTTTAGATTGAAGAAATATTGTATTGTCAAGAATGGCTGAAAAACTGCTGATATGATGTAAAACAACAATCAACCAACCGACGAATAGAAGTTTTGAAAAGTATATTACGAGTAAAGCACTCAGAATGAATTTAAAACGCCAATTAAAGAATCGGCTGCATGAAATTTGTACACCAAATACTTTGTCCCAAGCATGTTCTGAAAAATTGTATTTCAATAAATAAATAAATAAATAAATAAATAAATAAATAAATAATTTGAAATAAAATAAAACATAATTAAAATGTTAACAAAGATAAGAATATTTAAATTTTATGACACTAATCATTACCAGCAGAATGCGTCAATCAAAAGGTAAAATTAAACCAAAAATATCAATAATAATAATAAATAAATAAATATAATAATAATAAAAACAGAATTTAGTCATTTCGTAGTATAATTAATATTACTTTTGAAATTGGGTCTTAATATTTCTATCAAGATATTCCTTTGTGATGTGAATTCTTGACATCATACAGTTCGTACTTTTGTTTCCATTGTATTGTATGCAATTTATAAACTCTAACGAAAGTCATAAAGTCTTATGACTATTGTTTTCGGAATAACAACTTCTTCAAAGAGGATCTTTCACAGAAATATTTAAAATAATCATTTCTCTTTGTAACGTAATAGACACGATTCCTGTTCCGTGCGGACGAGTTGACAGTGTACATTGGCCTATTATGTATCTTTTTGAGCTTGTAAGACGCCGTAAAATTGCCCATTCATTCTCATGATGCAAAAAGTACGCCATAGTGAAAACTGAAGGCGATTTTAACAGGTAATATTGTTATAGGATTAACATCACTTCACTAGCTCTTGTGCCAATAAAACGGGAATCTGTAAGCTTATTTAGGAATACCATTTATAAAACTAAGTTTTATTTTCCAGCTAAAGTTTATCTGAGTGCGTTAGTTTTGTTTGTAAGGATCAGAATGTGGTTAGCACGCTGCGAAATGATATCACATTCTATTTGAGAGAAAATCAGTTGTAAAATTGTTGACAATGATTTCCTTTTTAGCTTTCATCATGCTTTCTTCGGCTGGCGCCATGCTTCTTGCTAGGACTCCGTCACACGAACACGCGTTACCAAATCAAAGAGTAAACGCATTTAAAAATCACCTGTATACCAGCGGATATCGTCATGAATTGATTTAAATCCTAATATTTCTGCATGCAAAATTATTGGAGGAATTAATTCAAAACTGTTATAATATCATCTATTTCAGATTCATTCACTGGGTCCAACCAAGGAGATTTTATTGAAATATTTAAATGTTCAGTAACCATGTTGGTAAAACATATCAGGCTCTCATTGTTGTCTCCAGATTGTAATGATAATGTGTGGTCATTTCTTACGCATAATTACCTTACTGGGGAATGTTAAAATATTATATATTATAGCCAACCGTTAAAACATACGGTGAAAACACAAAAATAACATAGCCATATAAAAGTATGAACCATTCTTCACTAGTTGTGCCCGAATTTATAATCAAATGTTTGATTAAAATGAACAATGCGTATCACACACATATATATACCACCCTTGCGTTGTAAAGTTTCGGGAATCGTCATCAGATTCATGTATAGAAGTTTTTAAATTGCGAAAAAACTCATTAGTTGGTATTTCATAAAAATATCTAGTTTCTTTTCATTTTTATACATCTAAAATATAATTGAAATATTTGAAAAACAATAAATGAAACCTCGGGAATTTTGACAATTCTTAGAACGTTGGAATATGTAAACAAAACTGCTTATTCAATGAATACTTTAAAATGATCAGGCTTTGAGAAAAACCAAACTTAGTGAAATAAACCAGATCAAAAGTACAATTATAACGCCCTGTATTTATCAATAAAACCTGGCAATCACCTGTTTTTTTCTGAATGCATAGTATTGGTGTGCTCAAATATTAGTCCAATACTTTTACTAATTGCGAAGCACTGATATCAAAACTTTTAGTGACAATTGTAACAATAAACCAGATTCGGGAGATTTACTTTTTGCTTTCTTGTCCATCTTTAGGCGCATACTTAGTGTATCAATGCCAGTCAACTAGGCTTATAAACATACTTTAATTCGAAGTGTAAAAATGCAATTTGTTTTAAGTATAGTCATACAAAAAATTCTAGTACTCATGTTTTATAAAAGATTTTTAACAGAAATACCTATCTTAACGTCACGTAAAATTAAAAGTAAAATGATCAAACCATTTATGTTACCCTACCCCCCAAACCCCCCCCCCCCCCAAAAAAAAAAAAAAAAAAAAAAAACAACAACCGTGAATGGTCAAACTTGGCAAAAAACCTCTTTCCTAGCACTCTGTTTGCATGTAATCAAATAATTAATAACGATCAAACCTATAGCTATTGGTCCGATTCGTTGAAACAATGTGTCTGAAACAATAGTGTGCTTATGCTGCATATTATGCAAAATGTTTTCTTTTTTCATATTCTTTTTACTATACAACAATATATACCCACTTCTCCTGTTGTGGTGTATTTGTTTAACAGTTATTACGTTATGGTAGAGTTTGTCCCCAATTAAGCAAACATGTTACAATATTGTTGACGTCTCTGTATCCAAAATTGCCCATAGTTCTATAATGATTTTTATTCTCAATTTTATTTCAAAGGTTGTGGGTGTAACTAGCTAGACATGTAATAGTTACCCTTCCGGAGCAACGGGTTTCACTTCCCTTTTGGAAAATTACGTCTTTAACTTAATTCATAAGTTTCAAAGTTTTTACTTTGCTTTGGAATAGTGATTCGAACATGGATTGGTATGGTTGTATTTTATAAGACTATTCCATGAAAAGCATATTTTTAAATGAATTAATATGGAAAAGGATACATACTGGAATTTTGTAAATTAGGCTTTTATTTGTTGTATGATAAATACACGGGTACATTTTGTTATTCGATATAATCTTATTTGTGTTGTTCTTACTTTTTCCCCAGTTTTTTTTCATGTGGTCTTTAACTCTTACTTACCTTTCAGGAGCACCCGGCATCACTTTTCTGTTTGAAGCTCACGTGTTAAACTTACAAAGTATAGTTTTCAAAGTCTTTACTTTGCTTTATGGTTTTTTTTATTATCGTCAAGTACACGTAAATCAACTGCAAAAGTATCCACTAAAGGAATTTCTTTAACTCTTACTTACCTTTCCGGAACACCTGGCATCACTTTTCTGTTTGAAGTTCTCGTGTTGAATTTTCAAATTATAATTTGTCAGTTTTAAAGTTTTTACTTTGCTTTGGGATTGTGATTGGACATGGAATGGTATGTTTATTGTCGTCTAGTACATGTAAATCAACTTCAAAAGTCTGTGTTTAATTCAAATAACTACCAAAGGAATTTCTGTGGTCTTTGAATCGAGATACGGAATTTACTTATCTCTTATACAACTCGTGTTGACACCCCTCTTTTTAATGATTCTGGAATTATAATCACTGTATAATTATATTCAATTATATCCCATTCGTGACCATACTTGTCTCTGATATTGCCTGCTTCAGCCTTCTACATTTCATGATAAAAATTTGTTGTTGTTTTTTCAAATTAAATCCTTACATTATTCAACAAATAGTTTTTAATTTGAATACGTTTTAACCCTTTAAAGAATTGCATATACAAACATAATTAATGCAGAACCTTGCATAAGGAGAGAAGACCGTTTCCAAATCATTCAACTCGATAAAACAGATATATCGATGACGTTCTATCGCTTAACAATCTTAAATTTGGTAATAATGTGAATATCACCTATTCTTGGGAGTTTGAAATAAATGATACGTCCGATTCTTCAAGTTCTGCTTCATATTCTGACTTATACCCGAATTATGACGCCAAGTAAAGGCTATGTTTGAAGCTATATGACAAATGTGATGACCTCAATTTTTCTATTGTCAACTTTCCGTTTCTATGCAACAATATACCTACTTCTCCTGCTCATGGTGTATTTGTTTCACAATTAATACGGTATTCTATAGCTTGTTCACACTATGGTAACTTTATACAACGAAACAAGTTGCTTACAAATAAATTGTTGACATGGAATATTGCAAGCCTAGCCTTATGAAGGCCCTCAAAAAGTTTTATGACCATCATAACAATATTTTTGATAAATATGATGTCTTTGTATCCAAAATAACCATAGGTATACTTGACTTTCAATAGTTTTTTAACGACACAAATGGCGGAACACCCGGCCTAAAGTCCCCGGTGAAAGCCCACGTGTTTAACTTAATTTGTCAGTTTCAAAGTGTTAACTTTGTTTTGGTATTGTAATCTAGACTTTGGTAAGTACGTTTGTTTTCGGTTATTGATAAGGTACTTTCATATTGGCACAATTATTTGGCCAAGTTGGATCATAAATGCTTTAACACACTACCATTTGCTGTATTGTTCCTGTTGGATAGATGTTGACAGAGATCCATATTGACGTTTAATGGACGTCAAAGAAAGCTTTACAAGTCAGGTGCAGAGAGCGATTAAAAATGTTTAACTTACTGCATTTTACGGGTTTTTTATTAACAGTCTCTATTTTTTGTACGAATACAGTTTTCCCACATCTGTAATCAGGTAAGTTTTTATTTTTAACTACCCCTAATGGCGTTTTTAGAGCGAATGTGGTTGGCCATTTTGTTTTGATTTTTTTTTTTTTTTTTTTTTTGAATTTTTGCACGCTGTCATTTTTCATATATGCCCAACAATAGCACTGACCACACAAATAGACTTTTAATTGAATAATATTGAATAATGACTGAATACAGAATTACGTTGGAAACACTTTTACATCATCCACACTGCACCAGATAATGAATTTGAATTTAAAATGAAAGCCAAGAATATTCTGAAAATGGTCTTAGAAAAAACATGAAAAAACAAACATCAAAACGTTTATTATATCTATTTAATTGGAATTGTTGTTCTAGTTAATCGTGCTGATTAATAAAGGTTTAAAGAAAAATGCTTTAATGGGATTGTGGTAGAATGGGGGTTAAAATTATACACAATTATAATTAAAAAAATGAAATATTTAATGTTTTATATATCAAAAAATTATACTTAACCAAATAGGTTTTTGAAGTCTTTAACTATTTTTTATTTTGCGGTTCATTTTACATTCAACACAATTCCTTATTTTGGGTCGTTCTCTATTTTTCATTTAGTCTAGTTATATATCAATTTGCAACTTAACAAATTTTCATGTATCCCAGTGACCTTGACATTATTTTATATGTAGTTAACCCTGCACTCTTGCTACATATGTGTATAGCTTATTTAATTTATTTATCTTCTTTTTCACTTTCTTTCAAGTTTCTCTTGTAAATCTTTTTGTACTTTTACGTAAAGTACTAATAAATAATTATCATAATTTGCGTAAAGACATGTTGTTAGATACAACACAGCCGATGATTTTTATACATTTTTTTCTCATTAGTGAACATGTGTATGATGAAAACGCTTAGCTACAATGATTGTCAAGGCGGTCGAAAAGCCAAAAAATAAAACACTATATAGTTAACCCAAAGTTAAGAATTTGCAGCTTTCGTTGATCTGTGTAACAGATTTGTCACAGTATTAAATTTTGGAGACTTGAATTAATCACGGAAATTTTCATATAGAAGGAATTAGAATTTTATTCTTGGATTTTCTTGGTTATTGACTAGAAAACTTTTACCATTATATTTGTAAATGGTAATCGGTAATAACATTTTTATCTAAATTTCTATAAATTACAAACATTTGAAAGTATAAAAAAATAACAATACATGTCCAAATCACAATTTTTAAGCACACGGTAAAAAAAAACGTTGAAATTGGCAAATTCAGTTAAACACATGAACTACCACCAGGGACGTGAAACCGACCCTTGTATAACCAAGCTCCCCACGCCATGTGTGAATTAAAATTGGGAATTAAAGGACAAGGAACTATTGAATATTAAATATATCCATTGTAATTTTGGATACAAAGACATTATTCTTGTCAACAATAATGTGATGAGATATACTTTAAAGAGAGAAAGTTTTAATTATACGAACACTAAATAAAGTACTCGAAAGATAAAATGAAATTAGCATTAAATCAGAAACACATAAAATAAAATATATAAAAGCATGATAAAACGAAATTGACAATAGGCAAAGCAACAAAAGCTAATATGAAACCAGCAAAATAAAATATATATAAAAGTTTGATAAATAAAATTGGCATATATCAAAACTCGTATAATATGTACAAGATGTAGTTTAAACCTCCGAACCGGTATCTTTGCTGGTGGATGTATCCCGGAGGATATCACAATCGCAATGGGCAATAATTGTGTGATTTTGTCAAAAGTATACTATTTTTTAAATTTGCTGCTGGTTAAAATCTGAAATATAGTATACTCTCTTAGTAAAAGTATTTGCTTAGTTTAATTTGGTAAAATATATTTTGATCCTTGTGGTATCTTTTCAACATCTCCAAAAAACAATTTGGTTTTACATTTTTGGTCCAAGCACCACTGGTGAGAAATTGTAAAAACATGAACAAAAAAAGTTGACGAAAATAAATTGGCACTGGGCAGAACTAATTGCAAAACAGAAAAAAACCAAAATAAAATGAATAATAAAATTAAGAACCGATAATTTACTCATTCAGTAGCGAAACTAGAAATTGTACAGTTTTCAACAGTTCCAATATCTGCGATTTTAAATCTATAAACACTTGATTTTACACCAGGGAAATGAGGCCGGTGCTGAGGAAGGGTAAGCATCTCCTGTTTTGCTAGCTACACCAACCACGTGTGTAATCAAAATTGAATGACAGGACCATGGAACTATGGAACGTCAAATATATCAAGGGCAATCCTGGACACGGAGCCATCGTACTTGTAAGCAGCTTGCTTCGTTGTATAAAGATCCCGCACTACCATAGCGTATTGATTGTTGAACAAATACACAAATTAAAAGGAGAAGTAGGTATATAACAAAAGATATATACATGTATTTCACTTTATTAATTTTTATCCAAAATAAGTTTGAAACTTTAAATAGATTGGCCGACAAAACACAATAATCTAGATGATATACACGTATGTAATGAAAAGACATTAGTAGATTAGAAAAACAAACTTTAGATAGTAGATGTTAATGTAAACCATTTACGTTTTAATCATATAAGACAAATTGATTAAGTTTTATATTGTATTGTATTATCACAAGTTTTGTTTAGAAAATAAAACCCGACTTGTACTAGTATTTTATTTTTGTAACTGAACCATTTTCGTATTGTATATCAAGCACCCGTTTAAAAAAATGGAATTTTAATTTATAACATTTATCAGTGAGATGCATTTCTCTTCTCTTTCCATTAGTATTGAATATGACATCGTGTTTTAGATTGTACATATTACAAAAGTGCAGTTTAAAGAAAAAATAATCTTCAAACTTTAATTAAATACTTCAAAACATTTATCATATGACAACTAAATTATGTTTATTTTTAAAAAAATAATTTTTATTTTGGAAAAGTCAATTTGTTTAGAAATAAATGCATTATATGTTTGTTTGCAATATGCAATATCTATGCTACCTGATTTTTTTTATTTCACAACGTTAACTTAGACATATTCATTATTTTTGTTTCAAAAATAATATTTTAATTCAATTGACTTTAAATTTAAAAATTATTTTACTTTTTAAAAATTAATTTTGTTTTAAATAAAAATATTTAAAGATTTAAAAACACACGTAAAAGATGTTACGTAAATTAAGTTAATAAAAGATTAGGACTTAAAGCATTATGTTTGCTTAAAATGTGCAATATTTCCACATAATTTTTCACATTCGTTATAAATACTTCATACTTTAATGAATTTAAAAAGCCTGCCAAGAATTCTGGCCTCTTATTTTCCGACATCTTGAAAACGATTTTGGTTTCATAATTTTGGTCCAAGCACTTCTGATGAGAAATTGTATTCCGAAACGGTCGTCTAGTGCTGTAAAATTAACACTTGTTTAATATGAAATTAAATAATTTAATTTTCATAATTATATTAATAGCAATCACAGTATTTACTATCTACATAATACTAGATTATACTAAATATCAAATTGCCCTAAGAGTCATCACAATATTAGTGGTAAGTATGATGCCTCTATCCAAAATTACCCTAGATAAATTTGACTTCTAATAATTACATGTTCCTGTTATTCTAAATCTTCATTTTACACACGTAGCGGGTATAGCTGACAAAGCAAGAGGTACTTACCATTTCAAGGGGACCCGGACCCACTGTCCTGGTGCAGATTCGCGAATTTAACTTAATTTGCCAGCTTTCAAAGTTTTACTTTGCATTTGAGATAGTGATTTGAACATGGACTGGTTTGTTTGTTTTTGATCGTTAAATATCTAGTATAAATTCATTTCTGATTCTCTTGTATCTAAATACATCTGACCAAAGGTTCACAATCATTTCGTTAACTAACTTTTTCTTAACTTGATTTCATCATATTTGGCATAAACAATTTCAACAACATTATTATACAATGTCTTCAAAGTATTATCACGTATTCTGGTAAGCAAACAGTTTTATTTTTATTTCAAATTTAAACTTTGCAAGAATTAACCTAAGTAATTATATAATCTGTTGATTTTGAAGCTATTGTCCGTATAGTGTATAGTCCAAAATATAAATTCACATAATATTCAAACTTTTTACACATAAATTGAATGCTTATTGTTATTTTTAATATATATGATATGTTGACTTATTTATTTGTTATTAGATTTTGTTCTACCGTTGTCGTTGTAAAATATTTCGTTGGATTGTTCTACAAGCTATATTATATATATATATATTTTGCAATAAAGATTATTGTATTCAAGTTTAAGTATTCAACTCAATATGCCAATTTTTAAGTTTTCACTGAGGGGATTGCGATTTGGAGATGTATAGGTATGTTTCGGTTGATGTGTATAATCATAGATACGAGTCGTAAAGTTTTAATTATAATACAGAAAATAAAAACTACAGGTATCTTAATTTCAATATTTTCTACCATTTATAATTTTTTCATGAAGCACCTGGAAACAAATGGGAGTTTTATAATCAGTAGACTTATGTGTAACATCCATAATTTATATGCATATTTATAAAAATGTATTGTAATTACGTCCAGTGGGCTTAGAAGAATTAATATAGTTACCGGTATTACGTGGTAAAGTAAATAACCAATTATGTTTCATATTATGCATTTAATGCTAAATTTTTATCTATATGTCATATACAATTTTTTTTAATTAAACATAAACAAATCCATTCAAAAATAATATATTCTTTATTATCATATTCCATGATTTTTATGATCAAATTAAAAAACAACCTGGTATATGACATATAGAAAAAACTAGTTTGTACATATATTGTTTATATTACGCATTATGATATTATAAATAAGAAACATGTTGGGCGTATCAGAACCATAGATGATGGCGTAAAACCGTATACCATAGAAAATGATAATAGACTTGTGTATCATCAAAATAAAAAACAAGATAAAATTATAAAAAAATTATGACTTATATATATATTTATTAGTTTCTCTTATTTTGTGTTAGGTTTTTTAATCATTGTTTATGTCCATCAAAGGAAGGCCCATTTGAAAGGATTGATTGATTGATTAAATGGGTTGTCAAACCTTTTACGTCCAAGTAAGAGATATTTAAATGATATCAATACGTCACCAGCTATAGGTGAAGTGCAAACATGTTTTGACTTTTAGAGTTCGTATAACATTTCAGATTTATATGCAGAGAGGAAGTTTAGCATGCCACGCCTACCCTGACACCCGTTTTAAATGACCTGTGGCCCTACTTGTCGAGTGCTTGGCAATGGAACAGTTCCAACCTAATTTCAAGTCTTGTTCAGTTCGGGTGAAGATGGATTCGAAACACGATCCTCAAGAACTTGACGGTGTGTTTAAATACGTTTATTTTTACTCTTATATTTCTTATCTTGCAAGACTAGGCTACGTCCAGTTACTACATATATAAGTGGAATACAGTGATATAATGTTGACTGACTAGACGATCACCTCTATGATTTCAGCTTCTACCCATTTAAACATTCACTTTGTGTTTTACTTAATTCTTTGCTGAAGCAGGTTGAAAGTTTCTGTGTTTTTTTACTGCTTCTTTTGCCAAATTCGTAATTGAAAGCTGCAATCCTAGTGTTGAAAAAGAATTTAAGCTGATGTTTAGGTAAGGAAAACTATTAATTTTGCTTTCTTTCCAATCATTAAAAATGGACCGGTATGCTTGTTTTTGATTGTTTAATATCTACGTTATCTCATGTCTAAATACATCTGACCCTAGCTTCACAATCATTATGTTCACTAACTTTTTCTTTACTTGATTTTAGCATTTTTGGAAGACGAAATTTAAACCGCATTTTAATACAGTTTAATCACAATAACAACGCGTATTCTGTTAAGTAAACAGTTTGATTTTTTTTCAAGTTAAAAACTTGCAAGAATTACCCAAAAAACGTAAAGAAATCTTGGTCAAATGTTGATTTTGACGCTAATTTCCGTACTTTGCATAGTCTAAAATATACATTTCTGTAATATAATTTAATTAATAAATTATAAATTTTACACATAAATTGTATAGGTATGTTTCTAGTTGATGTGTATATCTAATACAGAAAAGAAAAACTACAGGTATCTTAATTTCTATATTTTTTACCATTTAGAATTCTTTCATGCAGCACCTGACAACAACTGGGAATTGTATAGGTATAACATCAATAATTCATTTGCTTATTAATACAAATTCATTATATTGACGTCCAGTGGGTTTATAAGAATTAAAATAGTTACCAGTATTACGTGGTAAAGTAAATAATTAAAACAAACATACTAATTCATGTCCGAATCACAATCAAGAAGTAAAGTAAAACTTTTGGAACTGACAAGTCAGGTTAGACACTTTAACTTCCACCAGGGAAGTGAGGCCGGGTGCCCCAGAAGAGTAAGAACCTCCTGTCAAACTAGCTACACCCACCATGCGTGTACTCAAAATTGTATGAAATGAACATAAAGCTATGGTACGTCAAATATCCAGGACAATTCTGGACACAGAGACATAAAACGTATCAACAATACTGTGTTTACGGCCATAAAACTTTTGAGGGCCTTGATAAGCCTAGGCTTGCAATATTCCTGAGTAAACAATTTGCAAATACTTATGCTTCAAATCATTATTTTTATGTTTTGTTATATATTTTATAATTAAATTTAACAAAGTATAACAAACAACTACTTTTGTACATATATTGTTCATATTACGCTTCATGATATCATATATAAGAAACATGTTAACCTAGATAATGATTTAAAATCGTATAGCTTAGCTTACCATAGAAAATGATAAATAAAATGGTAGTAGACTTGTGTTTTATTAAAATATAAAAACAAGATAATATAATAATAATTTGATCACTTGTATGTTTATTAGTTTCTTTCCTTTTTTTAAATAATTGCGCATGTCCAGTAAATGGTTCTTCATCAATAAAATGAATGACTCATTGGAAAGGATTGATTATTAGACTGATTTAATGGAGTTTTTACGTCCAAGTCATGGATATTTCACTTATATCGAAACTTCACTAGCACTTGATATAAATGAAATGCAAAAATGTTTTTACTTTTAGAGTACGTATACACTTAGAATGATATGCAGAAAGAGCTTTAAGCATGTCACGCCTACCCTTACACGAAACATCAGTTTTATAATGTCTCCTTTAGAAGGACCCGTGACCCTTATTGCAGAGTGTTTAGCAAAAGAACAGTCCCAATCTATTTTCAAGGCTTCGCCAGTCTGGGTCAGGATAGGTTCGAACCCCGATCCTCACAAAGCTTCAAGGCATGTTTAAATATCTTTATTTTTAATTTATATTTTTTATCTTGCAAGACTAGGCTACGTCCAGTCACTACATGTATAAGTGGAATACAGTAATATCCTTTTTGACTGACTAGACAATTAGCTCTATTTTTGACCTACTCATTTAACCATTCACTTTGTGTTTTACTTAATTCTTTTGCTGACCAAGAAGCATTCTGGGGTTTTTTCTTCTTCTTTTTTTGAAGCATGTTGGAATTTTCTGGGGTTTTTTGCTTCCTCTTTTGCCTTATTCCTATTTGTAAGTCGCTGACGTTGTGTGGAAAAAGAGTTAGCTTTACTCTTATTTATTGCTTACATAAATTTTGCTGACATGTTCATTCGATTCTTTATTGCATATCAGTTATGCAATCATAATATTTATATTAATCAAAAACAAACAATCTTAAACATTTTGCAAGTCATCAAAAACGTTTATATAGTCCAACGAAGTATGATAAAATTATCACTAGAGAGACACTCTAGAAAGACAAATACTTAAGGTAAGTAGCCTTTATGTGCAGGATTGATAACGCTGGGTAAGTCAATGGGCGGACCAAAACTTACAGCCTGACCAATCAATTCTATTAATTCATCCGAAATGCTACGTTTTAACGAGCAAAGCCAAGATTTTGGTACATTTTTAACGTGCGATGTTATAATGTTAGTACATTTTATATCTGATTTTGCGGTACATATCCGTCGAAAACGGACAAATTCATCGAATTTGTCAGTCTGAGCTTAAGAACTCGATACGTATTGGCTGTATATATGATTCTAACTACAGTGCTCTAACCACATCACTAGACATTTACTCTAGTGTTCGTTCAAAGTCGGCAATTTCGTATATTCATTGGACATTATGTGTGTTTGTCCTTTGTCTGTTCGGTTTGTTTTGCTGTTTTGTAATTAATCTGTATTCATTTGTGTCCTTCCTTGAGCTGGTTGATACCAAGTGCATGCTTTTCTGTCAAATTTTCTATATCAAAGAAAAATATTAATAATTTTAATCTTGTCTTTTCTTGTGTGCTTGACTGTTTTTTTCATATGTTGTTTTGTGTCCATGGCTGTATAAGATACAAGTTTTACAAACAGATGGTGAATATAAAAATAACTAATTTTGGCAATCTCTTTGAAACTAAGAATAAACTTGTTTGACAAAACCAAAAACAAATGTCAAAAACATGAAGTGATGTTAAAATAACGCCTTGAATTCTTGATTATTTTATAAATTAAAAATATTATTGCGGTATCAAATTTGCTAGATTTAAGTTAAAAAAAGTTGTGAAACCGGGGCCATAACCATAGACAAAATGAAGGATTTTAAAATTTTAAATTTTGATTGTTTTCTTTCATTAAAATGCATATATACTGACTTAACTTGCAGTGGGGAATTAAATTTTCTAAAAAAGCATCTGCTGCAAAAATTCTCATAGACGGATAGAACCAAATATATTAGCGCTTCCTTATTTTGCAATATTTTAATACGAATTGATTTGAATGATATAGTCTTTGTCTTTCATTAAAAATTGTACTTAAATCTTTTTGCATAAGCCGTCTTTCGAGATATCTATGATTATAAAGTTATTAAGACAATCACAGCATGCATTCTACGCTATGATAACCATAATGGCGGGTATATGAATAACAAAGAAACGCTGTTATAAAGTCATTTTGAGTGCATCTTTAGCTTGAACTGTTGCCTTCTAAACAGTTAATTTAAAGACATTTTAGAAAAAAAGCAGACATGCATTATTTGATTTCACATATCCATTAGAATTTATTCGAAATTTAATCAATTTTCAATTAAAGATTTTTTTAACTTCTGACGTAATCACATACATAAAAGTCATGTGAAAATGTTTGTTGAAAAGTTCTTTGAAAATTAACTTCTTCAAAACCGGCTAAGTCATGTGGCATGTATGTTTGATAGGGCCGGTCAAACTCGTTGGGGCGAGTAATGGCTATTGACTCACCAAGATGTTAAAATAAAACATATGAATATTTTCTTTTAGTTCATTACTCTTAAATCTGGTACGATATTTGAAAGAGTACTAGTAACACTTCAATTTAAAATGGAACGAATTAATATACGTTTATCATTACTGCACGCTTCATAACGTTTGTACTAAACGCCATAAAATCACCACGGGGAACCTTCAGCAAACATAAAAATAATCGATGTTCAACGCATAGATTCATAATTCACGTTTATTGTGCTTCGAAATTAATCAAATATTGATTCCAACATTTATAAAACAGAATTTTAAACATTTTACACTGGATTGGCTTTAGCTAGAATTTTCTTTAACTAGTTGCTTGCTTGGTGCCAAAGTTGATCTTTCATTACTCAAATTTTCCGCTCTTCGTTTGAGCAGCTTACGCAATCAGCATACTAAATATTTATAATAGTTATCCCGTGTTTCCGTCGTTCTTCTAATTAGTCGCGTAACTCTAGCAGAAATTCTATTTGCAGATAAATTAAAACCACTTTAGGATGCAATCTTAATTAAAATATTGACCCTAAGTTTACCGATATTTCAGAAATAAACATTAATTTTGTTTTTCATACGACGCAAAACTTTGAGTCCAAAAAACCTCATGTGGTGCGAAAGCGGTGTATTAAGTTTATCATTAGTGAAACGATATTGCTGCCGCTGTTGTTTTGGTTGTTATAATCTGGTCAGCCCGGATAATTTAATTAAATATACATTGATAGCCGTCACAGATGGTTTATGGAACACAAATTGATCATAAAGCATCCACTGTTAGTAAAGAAAATAAGAAGAATGATACCACTATAAAATATGATATTTTGTATAAATGAAAAACTGCCCGATATGTCAGATGCATTAAATTGATATAATTAAACTTTCAATGAATCAAATTATTGAAAAACCAGCGATCAAAAAGCAGCGAGACAATGTTTGGTCATTAATTACTATCAGTTGTTGCCAGCCAAACAGTAACTTGAGAAAGCAATTATATTCCAATATTTAAATGTCATTAGCTCAACAGATTGTCTCCATACTCATATAGCATGAATGATGAGCGTGAACATATATATTTGTATTGCTTAGTGGTTTTAATATTTTCCCACTATGAGAACTTTATATAACGAAGCAAGCTACTTACTAATAAATTGTTGACTTTGGGATATTTCAAACCTAGGCTTATCAAGGTCCTCAAAAAGTTTATGGCCATTATCACAATATTGTTGATAAATGTTATGTCTCCTTATCCGAATTAAGTCTTGATGTGTTTGACGTTCCTTGTTCCTTTCATTCCATATTTTCATTTCACACGTTGCAGGTGCAACTAGCTAAACAAGAGGTGCTTCCGTAGCACCTGGCCTCAATTCTCTGGTTTCAGTTCACGTGGTTAACTTTATATTGTGAGTTTTCAAAATACACGTGTTTACTTGAGATTATGATTTGGACATGGATCGGTATGTTTGTGTTTGATTTTCATCCAATATATCTTTGACCGACATACACAGCGCCAATCCCGTGATGAGAGATTTAGTGTCCTGATATAAGTGAGTACACTCATACTTGTCACAGCGTAAGCGAAATTGCAGGAACGTTTGCTACAACCAAACAATAGTAACTAAGATTGTCCTGCACATTTGGAGAATCAAGGTAGCAAAATATGGCATATATAATGATCAAAACTCGTAAGGATGACTTATTGGTAATGTAATTGTTTCAAATAAAGTTTAAAACAAAATATCTGAGCGTTTTTTAATATAGAATTCGGTTGTATAAAGATTATGTCAGTATAGTGCTGGTTTGTCTTCAAAAGTTATTGTACAGCCTCAGTCAGTAGAGTTTTACAAAAATAAGTTGTCTATAATTCATATTATCTGCTAATATAGAATTAAAATCAAAGTATTGTGAAAAATATTACTGAACAGATTCTTCAATTATATTGAACCAGCATCATGTAATTGTTTTTGCAGATATGTGGTAAATGATTTTGCATCGGTAAAAAAAAGCAAAGGTTCTGAAAATGAGCTTAGCAGTGAAACATGGATTTTTTGTAAAATTCTGTGCATAGAAAACAAAGTAGTATCTTATTAAACATCCATAATATATAATTAATAATAACAATTTAGATGTTTTACTTTATGTTTTCAATTATTTTTTGTTTTTAAAAAGCAGTTTAATAAAGCTAAAATGATCCTATCCTAAACTACTTTTATCTTCTGTAAAATATTTTTGAAAACATAAATGCACGTATTATGGTATATATCAGCATGGAATAATTCTTATTTATTGGGTTTATTAATTGTAACTTTTAAAAATATCTTATTAATAGATAGTCATTACAAATATAGATTATTTCTACAATGCTTATTTAAATCACGGTGCACCCTGAAGACACCTAAAAAGAAGGTCACCTGTGACAGCTACAGAGGACACTTACTACTAGAAGCGATTGAAACAGACTGAGCAACATAAATCATGTTATCAGGTTAACTTTGTTGTTACAAAGTTGTTTGTTTGTACATGAAGTTTTTTTTGTCTCGATCGAATTTCCTGAACAAGATTGCTTGATTGTCCCGTAAAGAAAAGTTAACTTATATCGAGATGTCATCAGCTAAATATGAAATGACAGACATTTTGAACTTTGCAGTGTGCTCAAGGCAATGTCCAGGGAGGGTTTTTGTTTAAACCTTAACATGTCACGCTTACTGTGGTAAAGGGTATCGTTTTTTGGCTTTTAATGTCTCTTCAGGACCCTTGACTTTCATTTACTAAATGCTGATTTCTCGGTGGAAGAACAGTTACAACCTATTTTCAATTCTTGGTCAGGTCCTGGCCCGAACACGAACCTGACCTCGAACATGCTGAGAGAGAACTCAGGCCCTGGCCCGAACACGAACCCGACCTCGAACATGCCGAGAGAGAACTCGGCTGAAATTTGTCGGTTTATTGTTGATCTCGGTAACCTTAATTCAAGCATGTTACAATTTAAAAGTACTTTCTCATAAACTAGTTCACCACAATATAATCGCTAGATAACAACAATATTCTGAATTTGAACCTTTATTCCGACTTTTGTAATGTAAGTACCGAGATACAAGTAGAGTACAATTACTTAACAAAGATACAAACTCAGTTATCTCACATTATCATATAATATAAACAATGATGCTTAATATGGAGATTTTTCTAACCTAGATTTTTTATTTTTTGTCCCAAATATTACTCCAAGTTCTCCAAAATAAGACTTGAACTGAAGTTGAAGTGACAGATGAAGACAATCATAAAGATACCCGTTATCAACAAGATAATTGTTTGATATTCATAGCGCGAAGGTGTTGTGATAGACAGGTGTCTTAGTGATATCTAGGTGTATAAATATGGCCAGTTCTGACTCCGCTGTATCCGAAAACTTTTGCAATTCTCCAGGTACAGACACCCTTTTACCAGAGAAGGCAAAACGGTAATATTTATTTTCTTAATTTCTCCCCACAATCTTTTAGTTTCTTTTTTCAATTCAATTTCAATGTATCTATTAAATACTTTTTTTTGCCACGAACAAACTTTTACGTTTTTGCACTTCAATGACTAGGTCTATTTTTAATTTATTTATTTTATTTTTTTTGCCAAAACAATCTTCCTTTTTTTCATTTAATTGTAATGCGCAACTTAATTGCTTTCATTTTTCACTTCGAATGCATATATAATTAATTGCTGATTTTTTTCGCAACGAACTTTTTCCGGCTTTAATTGCAATACGTATATTATATTATATTATTAATCGGGTATTTTCATATTGGCCCAGTTATTTGGCCAAGGTATGTCATATTCGGCCTCAGGCTAATATGACAAACCGAGGCCAAATAACTGGGCCAATATGAAAATACCTGGTCAATGCATTTCATACTCTCAATAAATTTATCAGCATCGCCGAAAACAAATCTATTATTTTGTGGCAACTGTTGATTGGTATCGCTCTTGATTTCCAAGAGAATGTTTTATAAGTCAAAATCTTCAATTTTTGTCATCATTTCAAAGCGAGTTAAGTCATGCAATAAAACTCAATCACGCCTTTCCAAGGACAAACATGTTTGTCTGACATTCACTGCATCACGTTGTTGTCGTCCGATTGTTTGTAAACATGCCGCGTGAAAGAAACGCTTACAAAATATGGGAGACGATCGAATGAAAATGTGTAGCTTTTTGTATATATTGTGGGATACTTTTTTGATAATATTTTTATCGAACAAAAGCAACTTTTCCATATAAAATAAGCATATTTTTTAATCAGAAAAAAGTTTTAATTTGCACTTACGCCTATTGGATTTTCAGAAGCGCTATGTGATCAGCCATTTTGTTTTTGTAATGAAATGCTGTCAGAATATTTGCACGCGCTCATATTGGCTCAATTTTTCATATTGGCCAAGTTTTTCATATTGGCCCAGTTTATCTCATATTGGACCAGTTTTGTGAATTTATCGGCGAGGCAGATTTATACGTATTGTATCAATAACACATGTTGTTAATTACATATTATACCAGTTTTAATTTTACAGCACTAGACGGCCGGTTCGGAATACAATTTCTCGTCAGTAGTGCTTGGACCAAATTTATAAAACCCAAATTATTTTGAAGATGTCGAAAAGCTACCCAAAGGACCAAAATAAATTGCTTTATTTCTTCTCCAATTCCTTTAGTTTTCACTTTAATTTTAATGCGTTTATAAATTGATGTTTTTTTTTTTTTGGTTTTTTTTTTTTTGTTTTTTGGCACAGAACAATCTTTCATTTTTTCACTATTAATGTCTAATGTGTATATTAAAGCCAGTAATTTTCTTCTGAAACTTGTGTTCATTTTTCAAATATCAGATTTTCATATAGCTATGGGGGGGATTCCTTTCATCGATCACCTAATGTTTAACAATTGAGATGTCTATGTTTAACAAGTCTGAAGCGGTAGCTTAGAGTTATTATATCCAAATAATATCTTTTATATTGAGAAAGAAGGGGTTCTTTTTCACCTAACGATATTTTTTAATTATTAAAATATTAGCCGAAAGGCTTTTTGTTGAATAAAAATGACAATAAACAATATGAGGCCATTATTATAATATTCAAATTTATCTTTATTCAGATTACGATGTTAGCAGTAATCGCTTTAAGCCTTTTTGGCTTAGTTTATGGCGCTGTCCACCATCAGCACCATCACACAACGACCACCACGACACCTTCACCAAGAAGCCTTTTACCAGAAAAAGAACGTATTGCTTTGCTAGAAAAGTCTCTAGAAGAACTAACAAGACAGGTGAGAATGATTTATATACCTGAGTCCTCAAGTTCTACTTGCCCCTCCGGAGCACCCAGCCTCACTTCACTTGTGAAAGTTCACGTGTATAACCTAAATTGTCAGTTTCAAAGTTTTTACTTTGCTTCTGGATTGTGATTCAGACTCTGCCATGGATTAGTATGTTTGTTTTTTATTACATTTGGACTGATACCCTAAAATTATGACACACTGGAATGGTTACATTTAATGGTGCATGTATATGACAAACGTGATGTCTTTTTATTTTCTATTGTCAACTTTTCTTTTTCCATGTAGCAATATACACCTATTTGTTTCGCATTTAATGCACCATGGTAGAGCTTATTTCTATTACGAAAACTTTATACAATGCTTACAAATTAATTGTTGACACAGGGATATTGAAAGCTTAGGGTTACGAGGATCCTCGAAAAGTTTCATGAACGTCATTACAACAATGATGATAAGTATCACGTCTCTGTCTAATAAACTTGTATGTATTTCATGTCCCAATGTTCTATTTCCTTTTATTCACAATTTTGATTTCAAACATAACGGGTGTAGCTAGCTTGACAGGAGGTGTTTACTCTTCAGGAGCAACCAAAGTCCTGGTGGAACTTCACGTGTTTAACTTAATTCGCCATTTTTACTTTGTTTCTGGATGATGATTTGAACTGATATGTTTGTGAATAATTATTTAAATATTTTAAAATTAAAAATGTGGTTCTTCAAACCTATAAATTGATGAACTAAGGTATTGCGATTTTTGTAGAATGATAACGGCACAAGATTTTACCAAAAACATAAAAAGTTAATATTAATCCTATATGAATTGTCCCCTGTAATACCCATATCATGCTGTTGCAGTTAAAATCAGAGGTTGAAAATGGAAGATTTACAAAACTGAGCATTTGTTATTTACCATTCAATAAATGCCAATTTTGAAAGTTTTACTTTGCTTTTTGGATTATGATTTGAACATGGACTGTTATGCTTGTTTTTGATTCAATTTATTGGACAATCTGGGTTTTTAAAACACGCAATTGGCGATTACAACAACATTCAAATTCGTTTCAAACTGATTTGAAAGCGTCATTTAAACGAGTTTCACAGTTGTGTTCGATTTTTGTGTTCAAATTTGTTCGACGTAAATGGATTTATTTTTTGTATATCATTTTTGGACAAAACGTTTAAAATGCAAGTGGTACAAATTAAATGGTAATTGTCATATACGCGATTTTTAAAAATATTTTGATTGATAATTTAAAAAAAAAATGGTACACGACAGTCACCATATCATCGAGGCCGTTCAGGGAGTTTCCTTTCTTTATATTATCAACTCGGAACTACAGTACAGACCTGTCAAAAGTTTAACACTTGGCTAACGTAATGGAGACAACGCTCAGCTGCCGCATGGTCGACGATATATGAATATTAATCGATCGAAAAACTGCTGAGAAATAGATAGCTACTAGTAGTTAGCAACTGCTTAAAAACTCCCGCGATATTGCTAACGAGGGCCCAAGACGAGCCACCGATTCAGCACTAATGTGGTAGCTTAGTGATAATTGTTTTTAAATATTTTTTTCCATAAATTAATTGCCAATCTTGACACATACCAAACATATATAAATCTGGATAAACTTCAAATTTGGAAAATATCTTTCTAAAATTTGACAGCCGACAAGTGGTTTACTTATCTTAATAATTTATTATTTTTTCCTATCATAAGCTGCTATTTTTCATGTTCATAAAATGACTTCAGGATGTCGTCATGTAAATTTTAATTGAAATTTTGGATGTTGTTAAACTGATGTACAAAATGTCATGTGACTTATTATTATTATTATTATTAATTTTGGTCAGTCAGACCGGCTAAAGTGGGAAAATGACATTTTTATGATGAAGGTGCTTTGTCAAATTTGATGCATGTATATTCCTGTAAAATGTTTTATATATAAAAGAATTCTTTTTCTTGCATTTCTTATCATAACTGCATTAATGTACTGTTTCTATCGGCGTAATGTAAATTTGTCTTCCAATGTCGCCTTTTTATTACATTATTTTATTATTACTAGAAAACAATAACTTAGATTCTAAAAGTGAAAGTTTTTTATCCAAAGAATACATTTTTTTTAAATATTCGAAATAAATCGTAATAAACATCAAATTGGCACACTTTATTTATTTATTTATTTATTTATTTATTTATTTATTTAATTACTATCAACTATTTTGTAAAAGACCATACTGGTTTATCAGATTGTTAATTATTATTATTATTAATTTTGGTCAATCAGACGCTAAAGTGGGAAAATGACATTTTTATGATGAAGGTGCTTTGTCAAATTTGATGCATGTATATCCCTGTAAAATGTTTTATATATAAAGGGTATTATTTTATTATTACTAGAAAACAATGACTTGGATTTTAGAAGTGAAAGTTTTTTATAAAAAAAATACATTTTTTGGAATATTCGAAATAAATCGTAATAAACAGCAAATTGGCACACTTTATTTATTTATTTATTTATTTATTTATTTATTTAATTACCATCAACTATTTTGTAAAAGACCATACTGGTTTATCAGATTGTCGGTCAAGATAAAAAAGCAGTTTATTGTTTATTTATTAGATGAATATTTGCACATAATAATTATGAGAATTATTTGAATTTTTAACGAAATACGCTAAAATGTGAAATAAGATATTACTTTAATCATCAACTGTTTGACAAAATTATAGAACTTCATTTTTGAAAAACATTTTCTAAAAAGCGAATAAAAATATATTTTTAAATTTTTAGAAATTTTCACGAAAACGTCATAAATAATCACGAGTCTATACCTACCCGGCATCTTTAAAGAAAAGGATAAAACCACCAGTTTTTAAAGTCATGACAGACATGGATTTTATCTCGTGGTATTTCATGAACAAAATGAAATTTAGATAACTTGTATCTTTAAATTCAGACCCCCCTTTTCAGATAAAAATTGTTATATAATGCTAGTATTAGCGAAACATATTGTTTATGGTATAGAATGACGCAAAAAAAAAACCCTGATGGGTCACCAGTGACCAATATGATAGAAAAACAGGTTAAAGTAAAGCTATTTATTTCCATAAGTTATAAAAAAGTTCATATAGCGATAAATTATCAAACAAATATACCAGTCCATGTTCAATTTAAAAATTAAAAGTAAAAGCTTTGAAATTGGACATGTATATTTCCGCCAGGCAAGTAAGACAGGGTGTTCTGAAAGAGTAAGCTACGTACACCCGCCCGGCGTTGGACATTTGAGCGAGACCATAGGACAAAAGAGCGAAAAAATCGTACGTTTGAGCGACGAAGTAATGGACATTTGAGCGACAGAACTTTAACCCATTTGAGCGAAATTACAAATATATGGTAGACATTTGAGCGACATTTTTTTCTTATAAAAAAGAATTCCTTCCTGATATCAGGTGTTGTAGATTTCAACCGCCTAGTGTGTAATCAAAAAATATTTTATTTATTTATGAACTACATTTACAAAAATAATTAACGTATATATAAAGGATCCCAAAACAAGAGTATACTCTTATATAAACCGGTTAATCAAAATTGAGAATGATTATGGGACATCAAATAATCTAGGAGAATTCTGAATACCGAGACATATATATATATATATATATAAAAAAGGGGGGGGTATATACGGCTTCGTATTGAAACGGAATCGAACTTTATATAAAATATCTAAATTTAGATTAATTAAGTTTATATGATTAATAACGCAAGATAATGTATATTTCTAAGGAAGTCAACTTTAAATTGTAAATTTTAAAAAAGCCTTTTTTAAAAAAACATAATTATTTGAAACAAATAATATCATAAATGGTATCGGAAAACAGCTCTTTTCATTACAATATGGTTTTGTTTTACAAAGACACTTTTTGACAATGGCTGGGAAACCAAAAAATTAACATATCATTGATATTTTCTTACATTTATTTTGGAAAACTTAAAATCTGTTAGACAAAATATCAAAAATGCATTTTAAAAAATTAAAACAGTTGTTATCTATCTAGTCTATATTTATTAAATTTTAGTTAAATAAAAAGAAAATAGACATAAAACCGTCGTGCGACTGGCCGGGATTTACTGATATGCATATCGCCGTCTTTTTCTACCACTGGATATTAAGGTGTCTGAGGTCATTTGTCACAAATTTTTTTCTCGTTTCGTTTTTTTCTGGAACGACATAGGATTAATGAATGTGAAGAAATCTTACTCCAAAATCGACACTAGCTATTATTCTTAAATATTTGAGAAAATTTGTGAACACAATTAAAAAAGAGAACCATATTTTCACAAGTTTTTGGAAATTTGGCTATTGACTATTTTTTTGCTGAAACCTAATCATATATCATTGACTATTAGTGATTTTTGCAAGCACTCGAAATAGAAGTCGTAGGGTCCTTCGTAAGACACATTGAAAGAGATGTCCCTTGTCACGGTAGGCATGACCTGTTAAGGAACCCTCCCTGCACATCAATCAATCAATCAATCAATCAATCAATCAATCAATCAGGATTCATAAATCTACATAGCACGTGAATTGTATATGGCCTACGTGGTGTGGATACTGAAGATGACAGTAAAAGGGCAATAACTCTGACAGAATTTATATCATTTCATCCTGTTAACATCTCCACTGTCTTTAAGACTAGGTCACTATTTTTGTTTTTTGTATCTTTACACAGGTTATGCTACAACAGCTGTTTGTAGAGGAAAGGATTCGATCTGATGGCGATTCTGGATTGAAACAGCAGCGTATAAGCCGAGACGGAGATGACCCCTACATGGCCAACACATATACCCTGAACTCATTATGCTCAATTCATGATCACACAAACTACGACCGAACCGTTGGTATGGGTGAATTTATCGGCGTTTTGAATGGTGTCGAATTCCGCACACGACACAACGACTACAAATTGAGAATGCCAAGTCATTCATCCAAAGACTACCACGCTTTGGACGACATTCCATTCCCCGATGTCCCACCATCTGTATTGGCTAAACACACTGTTGCTGAACAAATTGAAGAAATGAGGAATTATTTCAAGGCTTTCAAGTTCCAAAATTATCACTTCAGGGATTACAGAAAATATTTCAAGCCGGTGATGTGCTATCTTGAAGGCGCCTGGACGACCCAGTCTAACACTGTCGACGAACCCTTCCAAAGTGACAGACATTCGATCGATGCAGCTAGCTGGTTCGAATTACAAGAGAAAATCCGTTATACTTCCTATACCGGTGGTAAACATCTTCTTGAAAATCTCTCCTACCTCCCCACAACAATCATTAATGTCAACGGTACCGCAGAATTCGCACAATGGAACTACAGGATCTTATGTCACCCCATTCAACAGGAAGTACCACTGGCAGCTATCGCACCTGTTGATGATATGGCCGCACGGTTGACCCATAACAGAAACTTGACAAGTTTTACAAAGACCAGGGCTGCCAGATTCCACTTGGGCGCTGATTTGAGAGGAAGTAAATATCTACCCGATGAAGGATATGGGAAATTCGAACCCAAATCTCACAGAAACGGACTTCTGGATAGAATCATGAAAGAAATCCCAGGAAAAGATAACTACGGTGCTGTACTTCAAGACCATTCATTCGGGTTATCGGTATTGGATATCACACAGCGTAATAGCACACCATTGAATACTGCCTACTACCACAGATGGTTCAAATATGAAGACAAGGGAGCCATGGGCGTGAAAGAAGTACACCGAGGTTTTGCAGATCAAAATTTATTTGTTGCTCAAACCACACAACCAAAAGTAGCCGAGGTAAAATTGGAAGACTGTCACCATAGCGACCCATCTAACAAACATTCACCACAAGTCTGTGAAAAGAACAACGTCAGATACTCCTATGCAATCCCCATGGAAATCATTTATCTTACACCCTTATACAAGTGGAACCCCTACAACCTTCAATATAGAGATCGTCACCATGATCCTAATGCTGCTGCGCGTAAGACAGGGGGAGGTTACAGGAATGGCGGTATGACAATGGATACTGCCTACAACGGAACCAACTACAAGCTGTTCTATCACACTCCAGCCGAATTCTTCCAAGGCGGCGAGGTTAACAAAGACAAAGCTGATACTACCAAAGGATCCGTTGGTGTCATTGACAGACATGGAAATATCCGCAAAATGGTAGCTTCTGGAACTAGAATCTTCCTGCCAACCATCCCAGGTGTAGGTAAATTGAGAATGAGATATCCAATTATGCCTGTCCATTATGAGGGAAGTGCAGCTGGAAAAGAAATTGCAGCTATCAAACATGTCATGAATCATATGGGCAAGTACAACCACTTCTTCAATGAGCCACCAAGTACCCTTGCTAGTGGTTCCACCAGTCAAGTTGGTCCTGAAGGTCATTTCAAGACTTCATTCACTCACCAGGATCCACCAGGACCACATAATCATGACGTATACGTGTCCAGTGCCGACATGCAATACTTAGCCGCAGGACAAACCGTAACCGTCTACACAACAGAGGACAACGGACATGAACACGAGATTGAAATATCTTTCAATACCAATACCCAGAAATATGAGATCGTCAAATGCGACACATTGGATCACTGCTGGGACGGCCATACAAACGTGCTCGATAAGCAAGATAACTGAGCTTCTACAATCAAATGCCACACACTGCCACAATGCTAGTACGGCCACACAAACGTACTGGCTAAACATTATCTGAATTTCCATGCAATTATATATTTCATTTTAATAAAAAATAGTTCATATCAGTTGTTAGTTGGTTTTTATTTTGTACTCAATAGTTTATAAGACAGAAAGCCATGTACCTGAACAGCAAGTACTTGTAACCCGGAACCTGATGAAGCAAAAGAAAGCAATTTTAAAACTTAAATGTAATAGTGAAGAACTATTATTGAGGTTAAAGTTGTTGGTTGTCTGTAACCCGACATTTAATGGTTATAAGAGTTGGGTATTGGTGTTTAAGATCCCAATCAAGAATAATTCACTTTATATCGAGACGTCGCCAGCTACAGGCGAAAGGTGCAGAAATTTTGTCTGTGCGTTGCGCTGATGGCATTATACAGCAGGCTTCTCTAGCGTTGATTTTAAGTTCCCATCCGATTGAAACGTGACTATCATTTCGTAATGCCGAGTGCTTGGCGAAAGAACAATCACTACCCACTTTCAAGTCTTGGGTCAGACCAGGTCGGAGATCAAACCAACGACCTCCTACTTACGGAGCGAGCACTTTACCAACTGAGCTACCGCATTTAATGGTTATAGTCCCATTCATAGAAAGCAGAGTGGAGCGGAGTTGTGGAGTGGGGTGGAACGAAGTGAAGTAAAGAAATGTAAAGAAATGGTATTTTACACCCCCACAAATATTCTTTCATTTATATAAAGTCGGCCAGTTCTGGGATGGCAGAGCAAAGCGGAGTACCCGGAATTCACAAACTTTCTCATACTAAGAATCCGAGTGGGATTCGAACCTAGGCGGTGAAAGTACTGGTGGTCTATCAGCACACACTTACAACCACTTGGCCACAATTATGAGTAGTAGCCTCCCTCTCCCCATGTTACCGGAGTAAAAAAGGTACTTTTACAAAACATTATGTAAATATATATTCTAAACACCAATGCCCACTAAGACAAATAAAAGAGAAAGGAAGGATTCTGAAAAAAATGAGCTCGACAGAATATGTCAAAGCATGTCGATCTAAATCTTTTATCAACTCTTGTTTGATTGGACATGTTCATCTAGTCAGTTATGAATGGAACAAAGTGTCCATCAGTACAAGTTAGAAGAAACCCAAGTACTTTTGTGTGGCCCTAAACATAATGTTGATTTTAATCAGTACTGAGTATATCTGGGATATAAAAAAACTACGATCAAACCTGTTTTGAAGGTCACCTCTATATAAGGGTCACCTGCTTATAAAGGCCAGTAAAAATGTATCCCAATTGTTCTTTATTCATATTATTTGAACCTGTTTATAAAGGCCTGCTGCAAATAAAGGCCAATTTTACTGGTTCCCTTAGGTTTCTTTTATAGACAGGTTTAACTGTATATACTTACACCTTTGACCACCCATGGGACCTAAAAAATATAGTTTGTGAGACAGGTGCTCTTTATATAAAGGTTACATTTAGTTTTAAAACAAACCAAAGAGACCTTAAAACCTGGTCTTAATGAACAAGTAACTTTTATATAGAGAAGTTTGCTAGACCTGGACCCAGTTGTTTGATGCTTGATTAGCTTAATCAATGATTAACACAGATTTAAAATATCAATTAAAATCACCAAATCATCATCAAATCCATATATTTATAGTCACGTGCTTCAGTTTGTTTAAATTCCATTCACTTACGACATTTTCAACATTAATTTCACAACAGATTTGAAATTATGCATTATTTAAATTTTGACTAATTAATTGATTAAACTAATCTGGCTTCGAACAACTGACCCCAGGTTTTACTGTATTGTCAAACAATAACCGATCCGTGTTCAAATCACAATCCAAAAAGCAAAGTCAAAACTTTTAAAATAGCAAATTTTAGCAAAAACATATGAAAAAAATGGAAACGAGACCGTGTGCTCTGAAAGAGTAAGTGCCTATTGTTTAGCCAGCTACCATCCGCCAGGTGTTAAATTTCAATTGAATAAAACAAAACTAGTTTTTAAAAACAAAACAATACTTTAATAAATAATAAAAAAAATTTATTACATTAAAATGAAATAACAGAAACTGGAAGTGCTTATGTAACTCCAGAGCCATTTTATGTTTATATTACCAGAGTAGTAGCAGGGATCTGGCACAAAGCTCAATTAAAGTTTATAATCAATTAAACTTTAATGAAAGCAACAGTTATTGATTTGTTAATCATGGTTTCATTACTTATGAAATTTAATTAATCTGTGTGCAACTGGTCAAGACCTTTTAAATTACTATGAATGATTCGCTTTAATTAACCGCAACGGTAGAGAATTTCACACAAATATAGACAAACATAACCTGTAACATTCATGAACAGTAGGTAAGGTTTGTGCTTGCCAAAAGTAGTAACTTGATGACTCAGTAAGCAGTTGGTTCAAATTTAACATGAAATCGTATATTTTTGTGATTCTTATAAAAACACGATTTTGCGGGTGGTAAATTCGCGGTTTGTAGTTTCCGTTTCAGTAAAGTCATGTAAATTCGCGGATTTGGAACAGCAATAATTGTATATAACTAATACTAGCACACTTTTTATTTAAAACGGATACAAAATGTTTTACACTTATATATATATATATATATATTATTACAGTAAAACCTCGATTTATAACCACTATTTGTTCATAAAAAATTTAGCTTTATACGGAGTTTGGTGATAATTATAAATCTATGTGGACTTATAGAAGTAAAAACATAGAAGAAATAGATTTTAGGACTTCAAAATAATGTGGCGAAAAGCGAGGTGGCAAAGTTATTGAGGATCATTATACCGAGGTTTGACCATATTATATATTGCAACAGGTATATATCACAAACAAAAAGTTTTTCCGCGATCAAACCTGGTAGTAAAGTACAGTTGAACCTGCCTTAAAGGCCACATTTATATAAGGATCACCTGCATGCTTATAACGGCCAGTAGAATCGTATCCCAATTGTTCTTTATTCGTATTATTTTAACCTGTATTTAAAGGTCACCTACCTATAAAGGCCACTTTTACTGGTTCCCGTTGGTGGCCTTTATAGACAGATTTCAGTGTAGTTATCACGGTGTACCATCTTCTTCCTTTAACACCTCGTCTCTTAAAGTCATATTGGAAGCATGTTTCCTTAAGTTTGGATTAGAAGCCGAGTAACCAATACCGAGACTGGAAGCAGACGATCTCCCCACACTTCCGGGAGCTAAACTCATGGCGGAACCAGATACCTTCCCTACACTCCCGACTGAAAAAGAAAAAAATTAATAAAGCATAAATACTGATAATAATAATAATATATAATAATAATAATAATATAAATAATAATATAATCACGTATTACAAAAACCCTGACTCCGGACGGGCGCTGGATGAATGGTATTTTGTTTTGTTAAATGCTACTAAAAATCTATTTCAGAAAGATCGAGTCTATGACGAGAAAGATTATACCTTTGCTATTTCAAGTTGTCGCCGTGGTAAAGCAAATTCTGAATAAAGCGGGGTAACTCAAAGTCAACAAATGTTTTAGTATTTTAGCCTCAACAATAAATGATATGAATATTGTAAATTGGGAAATCTTAACACCATTAAAATTTTGCGACTAGCGACATTTCAAGTTTTTTGTGCATTTTATTTTCTCGACATCGGATGACAATCAGTGGAAAACAGTAACAGTTATAACTTCATAAAAGTTTTACACTAAACTTAAACGGAAAATTGCCGATTTATATAGTAATAAAATATAATACATACGTGGCGCAGATATTGCTCTGGCGAATACTTTTCTCCTTTCTACTTTTCTTTCCTAAAATAATGATAAATGAAAAAGTACAATAGATTCAAGGTGATTTGGTTGTCAACAATTATATTTGAAAGGACATCAGTCAGTTTCATTTACGCATGCGTTCCTTTTATATTACAATTTTTCCACATCACATTTTTTTATCCATAAGGATTTGATGATTGCTATTTAATCGCGTGTCTCTTGTATGCTGCATTTTTGCTGTCTAATTTTGACATAAATCCTCTTAGATCTGTTTTTCAAATTAAAAACAAATATACTCATCCTAATCACAATCCCAAAGCAAAGTAAAAACCTGAAACTGGCAAATAATGTTAAACACGTGAACTTCCACTTCAGTGAGGCGTGGTAATCCGTAACGACAAACAAGCTACATCGTCATGTGTAAACTTAGAACTGGGAATGTATGCAACACGGAACTATGCGGAGTCAAAAATATCACGGATAAACTGTAATAAAGATACAATATATTTATGAACAATATTTCAGTTTTTCAATTGCTACTTACAATTGTTAGTTGATTTCTTAATTCTTTAACCAGAGCTTCATATGATGATGATCTAGCTTTGTAAAAGAGTGCTAATAATCTGAAAGAATAAATTGTTAGTATTCACATTGTCACTCACTTTATTATTTAACTATTTTGTCCAATAACTGTTAAGAGTGCCACTGCAGTATTTTATACCTGATACTCATCAAAAACATCACCTGGCCACGAAAACATTTTTTAAAGCACAATATGACATTTAACAATATGCATTAGTCTTTTTTCTTTTTTAGTTCTTTATGTCCAGATTTTTTCTTATGTACGTACATCGTGATAAGTAAGTTTTGTGCAATATATTCGTATAATAAATGTATGTAAAATGGAGTTACCTCCCTTAAATTGTATCTCTTATGGATCCATAGTTGGCCAAGAAAAATTATAAATTAATTACTATATAGCTTTCAACATGAGCAGTGTTAGAATCTAGGTGTTGGTTTATATGGAGAGTTCTCGTCACATAAATAGTGGTATTAACTTTAAATAATAACATAGCATTTTTTACAAATCTTAAATACTTACATCAGAAATATAATAACTGGTATTTCAATTATAGGTGTACCAATATAATATAGAGCCTCTTCAAGCCATCTAGGTGACTGTCCTATATAACCGGTAATTAGTTCATAGGCGTACTCATTATTACTAAAAGGCCCACAATCCCAGGATGAAGGCAACCTGGAAAAAACATGGGTTAATCAAAAATCAAGAACAATTTAAAGAATGTAAATAGGCGGAATATTTGAAATTAAAAGAATTTCAAGTAAACAAGGAAACAAAACGACAAGAAAAGAAACAGCAGATTTCTTAACCAGTTTCTGTTTTTATTTAAATATCTTGATTGAACATTACAGTAGTTGTGACATTGGTTTACTTTTATTAGCCTGGTACCCTTATAGATTCAATATAAATCGAAAAGGGTATTCGTTTTTACTCCAAGATTCTATTACTCATATCAAGGCTGCCGGTTCTTGGATAATGTAAGAAACCGGAGACGCTGTAGAAAATCACCCACAATCAGCAAGTGAACTGACAAACCTACTCAATCTGATGGCACTTCAGGAATTTTGGTCATGTATTCAGGGCGTTTACCAATTCTTTAGAATTCTAAATTATAATGTTTATCAGGGCTCCTATGTATGAAATAGAAATAAAACTCTCTCTCTCTCTCTCTCTCTCTCTCTCTCCCTCTCTCTCTCTCTCTCTTAACATAAATATTACTTACTCTGCAATAGCGTACGCTATCGGTAGAAGACATAGGAACCATGTGAGCACAAGTAAAAACAGGTAAAAGTTCCCGGATCTAGAAGCTTTAAACAAATGTGACGGTGGTAACATAGCAGTCTTAGCAACGAAAAACTTAAAGTAAAACACAATGACGAGCTTTATAAATCCCGCTACTACTAAGAGAGGAGAGAAATACAGTCCTAACCAAACCAGACCTTGTCCATAGATCAGATCTAACACACTGGATGGGACGTCAAACTGACTGTGCTTTACCTGGAAAAATAATAAGTCATCTTTAATATTTATATAAAATCCATATTTTGCTAAAAGAATTATTATAAACAGAAAATCGTCATGACATTTTCTAGGCATCTGATTAGATGCGTTCCTAGTTTTTGCGACATGTTCTTATACTACGTACGTGTTTGCGGTAGTTTTGCTCTATACCCAATCTAACAAATGGGAGGAAAGTATATATATACATGTACATAATAGGACATCTATATCCAAAACCTCTTTCAAACATGCCAAAATATATGAGGTTTCAATATGTATAGCGGTCACTCAGAAGATATTTAAGTTATGATGGGGTTTCGTTAAGAATTGCGACTCGATTTTGTATGAACAAGTACGGCGGCGTGAAAGTGGCAAATAAAAACCAAAATGATTCGTACTAACAAGTTATTCGTTTGAACGAATTAATAAATCCTTAGGATGGACAAGTATATCATTATGAGCAGTTAGAAAATAGTTCGGGCGAGTTATTATTATTAGTTTATTAAGCCGTACCGCGCTACCGTAAACAAAAATATTAAAACTGAAAGGGGACTTTTATACGTACCATTTTACAACAGAGTCCAAATGAAACTAAAACAGCCCTTATAATATGGAAAAATATCCCAACAGCCAAAAGTAGTCCAAAATCTATTAAGACTACTTTAAACACTTCCTCTCCTACTTGGTTTTCCCAACAGCAATAAGATCTGTTTTGTGTCATATTCTGTAAAAATAAAACAAAATAGAAACTTTAAAGGTCTAAAATTGTATGTAGTAAAATAAGTTTATATACAAGTACTAGAATAAATATGTCACTATATCAAACCAAACTAAACTAGGTATATTTATATTAAGTTATACGTGACAATGTGTAGGTAAATGTAACTAGGATGAGCTTACTCTGCCGGAGCACCCGGCCCCACTTCCATGGCGGAAGTTCGCGTTGGCTTAACCAAATTTGCCAGTTTTCAAAGATTTCACGTTGCATTTGGATTGTGATTTGGACATGAATTGGTTTGTTAAAACTAATAGTATAGGCACTCACGTATAGTAATTTGAAGAATTGGCGTTGTTTAATATTTGAGTGTTCTTTTAAAGGTTTTGTTAGGATCACCGGACGATGAATCAACATTATTATGTATAACCTGACCGGGGTTCAAACCACGAAATCCACTCTTCCACTGAACCACCGAGTTGGCCATTTACGTTGTTTATAATTTAGTGATTCTATTACTCACTGAGCGAAGGGCGAAGGCAGTTTCTTTAGTCTTATGTATAACCGGATCGGGGTTCGAGCCCATGATTTCACGAGGAGGACGCTTTTCCACAAAACAACCGAGACAGTCCTTACTGTTGGGCAATTTTTAAATAAAATTAATGTTTATTTAAAAATAGTTTTATGGCCGTTAACACCGTATTGTTGATAAGTTTGATGTCCCTGTGTCTAGAATTGCCCTCGATATATTTGATGCCCAATAGTTGCATGTCCCTTTCACTCAAATTTGATTACACACGTGGTAGGTGCAGCTAAACAGGAGGTTCTTACCCTTCCGGAGCACCCGGTCTCACTTCCCTGATAGAAGTTCATGTGTTTAACTTAACTTGTCAGTTTCAAAGTTTTTACCTTGCCTCTGGATTGTGATTTGGACATGGATTAGTATGTTTGTTTTTTATTTTGTTAAGAATGCGATAAATTAGTACTACTTACAGCGTTATCTGTTGTGTTTGGAGCATGTTCTGAATTATCTACACAGCCAATGGCCACATTATACAAAGATACGATAAAAACTGACAAGCTCGCGAAATAAAATACAACTGTCCTGAAAAATAACAAAACGTTTCCTTATTAAGAAACTCAATGACAGCAATATCAGAGTAATTTTTATATAAATATCCTGGATATATTTGACGACGTCCCATGGTTCTTGTTCCTTTATTTCACACGTGACGGGTGTAGCTAGCTAAACAAGGGGTGCTCATCCTTCCGTTCAACCGTATTCGCTTCCCTGGTAAATTCATGGGTTTAATTTCTTGTACTAAATTTGATAGTTTTCAAAGATCTTACTTTGCTTTTTCGGATTAGGATTCGAACATTTGTGTTTGATACTGACCAATTTTTTGTGCGATTGCTAAAATAGTTTGCCAAATCACACTAAAGCATGAATTAATTTTGTCTTTGTTTGAAGGAATATACTCGATCTCAAATCAAGAACAGTATGGTTCCATATAGAATCATGATCGTGGGTATAATGTAGTTACTTATTATGGTATACCTTGTCATCAATAACTTTTGTTCAGTACGTGGTTTCAGTCCCTCTACACTGGTCAACAATCTGAATATCTGTGGCACAACTAATTTTAAAACAGCAACGACAGCGGATAACTAAAATATAAACACGAAATGTTCAATAAGAAAGGATCCAATATTTGCACATTGAGCATCAGCAACGCTAAGTTTCTTTGTGGGCTATTAATATATTCTTTTATAGAAACAATCCTTATATAGGGCGGCGCTTGTCATTTCATAGATACACATGTAAATTAATTGTGTTTACTATTTGTTTTCTTAAACTATGGATACTTAACACTATTGAACCTGCGGCGGATATAGGTTCCTTAAAAACATGTTTTAAGGTCTCTGCCGAACGACCATATGACGTGCATTTCTAACTGCCTAGTGACTTATACAATATTAAACAACACGCTACTACCAATTTCAGACCCTGCATGGATAAGAACAACATCCTTCCGCATACAGAGCCAAAAATCTACCAACCAGACTGCCGTAATTGATTAATTATCGGGTCTATAACATATGAATAATTGTACTTCGAATCCAAGACTGAAAAATTATTATGTTAAACCTGTAGACTTGTAAAGACATGTATAACACTGTTGTCGAAAGAAATTGTACATATTTAGCTATAATTTGGTCTTGTAGCTATAATTTGGTCATGTATGTTGGGTAATAGCGTGTCATGTTAACATGAAGTCCGATTAACGCTTTGTCGAAAAAGCAGGCAAGTTATATTCAATTCAATTCCATTCACGTTTATGCCATATATATAATTATAATTGAGAAACAGCTATCAGGTCTTATATTAATATTGTCAGATACAAAGTAAAAATTACCTGATATCTTTTGAAGAAGTTTTCTATGTTATCAAACGCTTCTGGGAAGTCGTACTCGGCGTCTGCTACGTAAAATATGGCCATACCACTACCAACTAGAAGGGCCAGAACTATCATATTGCTAACTAATCTGCCGATAAATACAGCTATGCTGAAACAAAATAAATAAAATATTAATAGTTTTTCCTAGCCCATGATATTATGAGAGAGAGAGAGAGAGAGAGAGAGAGAGAGAGAGCAAGAAACATTGTTAAGAACAGATTTTAAGGCTTCAATTAAAGTAAGTAAGCTTCTAGTTCACAGCCACCTAAATTAAAACCACTAGTATTTGATCTTTGCAGATAGTTGATGAATTGTAATTCACTTCCTCTTATAATGGATACTATTTTGGATAATAAGTATAGTGTATGTCAAAAGTTTGACAGTTTTTTTTATCTCGAGTTTTTTCTCTTGTTGTGTTGTAGATTTTTATAGGTAATATTGCCACATATTATTGGCTTTTTTAGCGATTGTCACTACATGTTATTCATCTGCAACATGACAGATTTGATTATATTTCATTCTAGCGGAGGTAATTTAAACAATGTACATACTTGAACCAAATACTTCCCTTCGCCAATTTCTTCTCCTCTCGAATTCTCTCCTGCAACAAACAAAATGTGTGATATTTACGTCTTCGGTGATATGATATCATAAAGATAAAAAAACTACAATTAATTACATTTCAATTTTTCAAATTTAAAAACATGAACGGAGTCTCTTGTTTAGTTGCCAATACTTGCTACCAAAATCGTCTGAACGATTATTATTTTGTATTTGCTACTTCCGCGCCACTGTACAAATTATACAAATGGCTGTATTGTTTACAATTCTCTGTCATTTTCACAATCATCTTGGTTATGTTCAGTTTTGATATAGTTCTTATACGTAACGGCATTAAGTTTTCACAAGCCCCCTTCTTGGTTTTTTTTGTTTTTATAACTATAATGGCCTACGCTGCAGCCCTTTAAGAATACATGCTTACGTATATAAACAAAAATTGATAAAAGATAACTCATTGACACCACAGTCAACGATAGTACAAACGTAAGTTGTCATGTGTTTTAAGAAGTATCTAATATTAATAATAGAAAAGGGGGATTGACAGTCTGTAAAACATGGTGATGGAATGGTTCTGGAAAACGTGACTGTTTGTTTGTTTGTTGTTGTTAATGTTGCTTTTTATTTAGATTCGTTTCCTAAGAGCTTCAAACCCAGGTGACATAAAGCATAGAAACAAAACAAGATGCCATTACCCTCATCTCAGTACAGATTGCTTTAAGTCGATCTTTGACGCCATCTTTAGAAGTAACAGAATGGTCCCAGGAACAAAATGTCCTCCATGCAAATTCATAATTTTTCTCACTATCCATCAATTTACTTCTTCTGTACCGAACCTGCATACTGGATGTAATAACACAATATGTAATAAATATAGCAACGAGGAGACATATACAGTGCTTTTTAATTGTGTTAGGACGTCTCATACTACTAGTATTTTATTTGACAGACAACTGAAGACATATTTTCTAGAAAGTAAACGATTGATCAATAGATTGAATGAATGGTATTTTAAGGATACTTCACTTATTTCGAGACGTCACCAGCTATAGGTCGTGCGGCATAGATTTTTGCCTTTGCGATGTTCAGGGAGGGTTCTTGAACCTGACACAGGACATCAGATTACAAGATCATACATGTATATGTAATAGTTACCGACCGAGTGGGAGGTGTTCATGAATTGGAAAACCTGGGAACGTGCGGTCAGTGATTACAAGCACGTGACCAGGTTTTCCAATTCATGGACACCGACGACAAGGTCGGTAACTGACTTACACAATGATATATAAAAATAGAACTAATTCTTGAAATAAAGATGACGGTGAATTATACAATTTTTGAGGATACTTAAGTTACATTTGTACGTGTAGTAAAAATTTTTAAATAAAAACTAATAAAAAAATGAAGATTTGGGGGTTCGAACCCTCTCTTACCTAAGGTTTATGTCACATTATATGAAATATGAAGAAAGTTTGAATGTAGTTCGATAGGCTAATGCGCTAAAGATTGCAAAGCCTTATGACACGAATCCGTGCGTCGTCCCACCTTTTTTTTGTTTCAAAAAAAAGTAAATTATTGTCATGCTTGAGTAAACTGTTCAAGCGAAAAACTTGTGCACGGGAATTTGAAAGTGCATCGACATTATCAAACATGTCCGATTGCGATTCCAACGAAATTTTGAGCCAAGTTCTTGATTTGGCAGAGCAAGTGCAAGCAAATGAAATTGTTTTGACTCAAAGATGTGGACGAGATGTGTAATGGTGAAAACATTTTTAAAATATTGCACAATACAATTGACGTGACTACAATGATGCATAGAGGTGGACCATCAGAAGTTGGGGCTTTTGCTAGGAAGACGAAAGGTAAATTGTTATATTATTAATCTTTGGACCTTCATGCCAAATGTGCAATTTGACACCTCTATGTAAGCATATTGATTGATTGAATGCAGTTTTACATACCAGTCAAGATAATTTCACTTATATCAATACGTCACCAGCTAAATTTGAATTGGCAGTTTTTTTTATACCTTTGAAGCGTACATAGGACCATGTGCTTTAACTGCGGTAGACCGTATAAATTATATAAAACAAATAATATTTACTGAATTTTTTTGTTTGATTATTTATTCTTCAGTTCTAAAGCTTATTTGGATTCAGCACCTGCAGAGGTTGTTCCTATGAAAAACCTGGTCTCGTGCACAGGTTGTTCATATGAAAAACCCGATCATGAGCACAGGTTGTTCATATGAACAACCCGGGCACGTGCAGGTTTTCAATTAGAAAACCGTTGGGTTTTGCTTCGCTTGGATACCTGTCTATTGTATTTAAAACAGGTATTCAAGTTGGTTACATACAAAACAAAGGAATCATTGTGTAAATGCCAGTTAATCAAAAGATTATGCGTAACTAGGGATGTCAACGAGTATTCGAGTAATCGAGTACTCGATTGGAAAATCCCTAACCGGTTAAAATTTTACTAATCGAATACTTGCTGTTCTGTTTTTCGTAACTTCCAAATAGGTAATCGAAGTTGTGAACGACAGTCAAAAGGGTGAGTCGTACTTTTCCCGATCGGAAGTTAATTACTATCATATCAACCGTTTAATGTGTGTTTTCTTTATTTAATAAAATCTGTTAGTTGTAGAACTTTCTAATTTTTTTCATTTTGCTGACAAAATATAAAAATACTGTTTTGTCTCTATTCCGGTTACGCTTTTGATATTATAATAACTCCATACATCCGGTTTTTGAGCTTGAGTCGTGATAAATATGGCTTCAACCGTCATAGGTAGTCATGTTTAGCTCGGCAGTAATTAAACCTAACCTTTCCTATTTGACTTATTAGTTGTTTTTGCAAGGACAATCATTAACGTGATGAACGGAAGCCATGCGGTCAGTTTCAGTTTGAGATAAAAATCATAGTCAATGATGACAAGAACGTGCCAAGCTCCCGACAACAGTTAAAGTAAAATTTCATATAAAATTAGACTGTAACATTTATTAATTTTTGTTGTTGATGGTAAATTTCTTAATTGTTACGTTTTCGAAATGTTAATTGACAATCAATCAATTTAAACAAATTTATTTCGATTCATAAATAATAAATTTAATTACTGCAAAGATAATTTTGTTTAACGAGTACTCGATCGGAAAGACGTTCGAATAACCGTTTAGTGACTTTTATCCGAGTTGACATCCCTATATACAACACATTTCAATCTGCAGAAAACGAGGCTTATTTGGTGAACGTGCTTTGTTCTAGGCATTTTCGATGTCCAGTGAGAGGTGAGTTACCTTATAACTATTATGACCAATGACAGAAGGCTAACAACGGCCCATGTTACTAGGTACGCAAGTGGTTCGTTATAATCTCCTATGAAACCGTCAGTATAAACACCGTAAAACATAAGGCTATCAGACAGATCTCCCTGAAAGTAGTACACAAAAATATTATAGAATGAAAAACTTCACTCTTTGTGTGTGATGGCATTAACTATCATGTGTATCATCCTGATATAGTAAGGCAAATGCAATTTGTCATAAGCAATGCAAACATTTGTGAAAGCATGCATCTCAATTGGTAGAGTGGGACTCCAAATCAATGGTATGTGACGGGGCATTTTTTAAGCTACATGTACTTTATTTCACATTGCTGCTGATTTATTCTGTCTCTGGATAATGGACCGGTAGGAGCCACCTGGTGATTTCATGAAAGAGTGCACACTAGTACAAAGCAGCTACACGCATTATAAACACTGTCAGTCATTGTCAAACCGAGATCTGGCTTGACCTAGCACCACAAAAAATAAAACGCCCCATACAGACCTTAGGCGTATTACAGGTGTCTTGTGTAATGTAAAAAATGCAGAATATTGAGAATAACTGTTACGTCATAAGAAGAAATTAATACGGCTAGTAAAGATTCAACACGAATATTTAGCAATAACCAATGTAACAAAAACAACAACAACACATCATTAAATATAAGAGAATTAGGAATATACTTACAAAATGGCCAGCATGTGTATTGACAAATGTATCTCCCGACAGGATCTGTAACAGTAAAATCACGGAATTAATTGCCATGTATTATAAATATCGGTACGTTTCTCTTAAGTTAGAATTCGGTACCTTAAAGTTTTAATTTTTATAAAAACAATAATAGCATCTGGAACGTTTAAGAATAGGAGTAAGTACGTACAGTGCAGGAAAACATAGAATCAAACGCACATAATTGTCCATGCCCAAATCACAAGCCAAAAACAAAATTTAAACTTTGAAAACTGGCAATTGCATTGTTGTTAAACACATGGCCTTCTATCAGGGAAATGAGGCCAAGTGTTTCGGAAGAGTAAGCATCTCATATTTAGATAGCTTAACCGACCATTCGTGAAAAAAGAGGTTTAGAAAGAAGGGAACATTGTTGTAGTGGTTTTTATGTTAATAAAGAAATAAAACGAGGAATAGATTGTAGCCTTGCAGATTTGCTTCTATGTTACACAATGTAATACCACAATTAAAATCTTTATAAACTTGTTAATCTACATTATCAAATGATCTGATGACAAAGAACTTTTATGTCAATATTCAAAGTACTATATAACTATTTTTTGAGGACGGAAGAGAAAATAACCAGTCTTAAAAAATCAGATTTATTAAATAAAAAATACTATTGTAATATACCAATCCATCACAAATCCAGAAGCAAAACTTTGAAACTGACAAGTTAGATTAGACACGTGAACTTCCACCAGGTAAGTGAGACCGCGTGCTCCGGAAGGGTAAGCACCTCCCGTTTAGCTAGCTACACTCGTCATGTGTGCAATCAAAATTGTGTGAAAGGAACATGTAAATATAGGACGTCAAATATATCCAGGGCAATTCTAGGACAATAGGATTCATTGTAAATGTTTATTGTTTTACAATACCTGTGGTAAGGTTATAAAACACACTACCAGCACAGAGACCAGAAAATTCAGATATAACAAAAACCGAAGGAAGTAGAAGTAGGATGCCACATTGCTGCCAAAATACGCTGGAAATAAAAAAAAAATTATGAAATAAAATTAAGTTTTTAATGTTTCTTCACAATATAAAAACGGCTTTATTTTGTTGCCAAATTTTAATTGAAGTCAATGGTCACAAAATCCCATGAAATGCTTACAAGCGCTTAATCATCTATAGAGCAAAATTAATATTTGATTATCTATAATTTATTTTGGATTGAAAATTAAATATCATCTCAAAGACATTGATAAATACTCTTTCAGAACATCCAAATAATTGACCAATAATTTGCAATCGTTTGACCCCATGCCATGGATTTAGTGACGGGAAATCCCGAGTCTTTTTCAAACCGTAGTACAAAACGGTGTATGGAAACAGGACGTCAAAATAAAAAGGTTTTACTCAAAACCAGCGTTATTGTAGTTTTTATTATCTTTTCTTCACTTATTATCTGAGAAATATATGTATGTTCAGTTGCGATGTCATCATTGGATTCACTTTTTCTTGCTTAATCGAATGTGGTTTTAACCATGGCCATAATTTTGCATTGTGCCCGTTGTAATGAAATTATTAATATCGTTCTGTAAAGTTTTTTTCTGCTTGATTATGTTATATTTTACAAAATACGATATAAGAATTACTTTCATAGAATGAATTGAAGTATACCTGATAATCGTGATATCATTCCTTCCCATAACATAAATATCAGCTTACTGTACTCTTTGGACTTCTAAAAAACGATAAATTATTTACCAGTTAAACAATTTGATAAAATTTATGTTCCAATTTAAACATTCACAAGTGAATACAGCTGGTAAGATCAATGGAAGTCTTTTCTGCATTTTCTCATGTTTTCCTGCTATGTTCAATTTTCATTCTAATATATTTTATTCTCAATAATTTGATTGCAAACTTGGCGGGTGTTATCAGCTAGTCAAGATGTGCTTACCCTTCCAAAGCACACGGCCTCATTTTCATGTGTTTTTAGCTTTATTGGCCACTGTTCAAAATTTTTATTTTGCTTTTTGGAATTGTTGTTTGGGCAATGATTGATGGACAAGAATCTATAAAATATCCACTCAATAGACATTTTATTAAATGTTAAAATACTTGATTAAGATTATCTCACACATTTAAAACAAATGTTAAAATGACGCATGTTATGAAATTGAGTAATATTAAATTCCGGGAAGCACTCTTAACCCTCTTAACATTTTCTCAAATCTATGTATGATACATAACACAATAGACAACATCCTTCCTTACAGACAAATGATGTATAACCACTCTCAATGTCTCGTTTGTTGTGAGTTTCCTCTTGCCATGAATTGCTACGGCTTCCAACAAATACAGTACAGACCTGTCGAAAGTTTAACAATAAGCAAACGAATTGGTACCGAATCCACAGCTTATTTCGGTACCGTAATTACTCGCTATTTCTGGTAGCTATCTATACCTTTGCAGTTTTTAGTCAATGACTGGAACCGGCATATGAAGTAAAACTCGTACAAACTTCCAACATGATGCTCCAGAATCCAACATGATGCCCCGGAATAGTAAGCACCTCCTGTTTACCTTGCTACACCCTATACGTGAGGTAGTATAGTTATCGAGGGGTTTGATCACGTGGTTTTACTGTACCTTGTTGGTTACGTACTTCATGGAGTTCTTATCCTTATATCGTCTGCTTCTACTGACACGCAGGGACCTGAAAAAAGGAAACTTCCAACTGCAAAATTGTCATTCAGCATCCTTTTAGCGTATTATGTTTAAACTGTTTCAATTTCAATAAAATGTTAATGTGAAAAACTAAAATCAGTTTTTATTAACGACAGTTTACATGTATCTTTTAACTACATCAAACAAAAATATTCCCCGTATTCAAGATGTCGTAATTGTGTGGTCTCCAAAACTTTTAAGACCCATAGAGCAGTTTCTATACATTATGGAATATAGCAAATTGTGAATTTGCAAAACGAGAATGTGGTCAAGAATAATATAGTATTAATGGCTTCTCTATTGGAGACCACGGCAACCGAATGGTTTAAAGAGTACAATGGCGGATCACGGCGTCACTAACCAAAAATCTCATTCGGGACATATCCTAGTGTAAGAAAGTTTGTCAATACACTTGAAAAAGGTCCGTGTTTTTTTTTCTCTCGGGTATTCCGGTCTTCTCTGCCATCCATGAACTGACCGCCTCGATAAAAGTGAAATAATCTTGACTGGGTGTGAAACTCCATTACTCCACTTCATTCTTTTTTTATTGTTCAACATCTTTAACTATTTCAGCTTACCTACAAATCTTAAGTTTTTGACTCATTGGAATTGGACATTCTGGTAGAATTTCTAATATGTTTTCTCGAAATTCTGTTTGTTCTGTTGGTTCAATTGTGTCCCTGGTTCGTTCCACATTGGCGTCTACTTCGAAACTGCAAAAGCAGAAAACATTACTTTAACGGGACGTCAAAATCAATTACACCATGGATGTATTTGCTCTGAGATAATAACATAACATGTTTATTTACGAAAATATATATATATTTTTTACTTTTAATTTTTCAAGCAATATTGTATCCCTTTTCTATATACTATCTACTATAAATATCAAAAGATTCTTAAATATATGTGATAAGACATGGTAATGAAAAACTAATTTTCTTTAATTTTGGGATTATGATTTGAACATGGACCGATAAATTTGTGTTTTGGGATTATGATTTAAACATGGACCGATATGTTTTTGTTTTGGGATTATGATTTGAACATGGACCGATATGTTTGTGTTTTGGGATTATGATTTAAACATGGACCGATATGTTTGTGTTTTGGGATTATGATTTGAACATGGACCGGTATGTTTGTGTTTTGGGATTTTGATTTAAACATGGACCGATATGTTTGTGTTTTGGGATTTTGATTTTAACATGGATAGGTATGTTTGTGTTTTGGGATTTTGATTTGAACATGGACCGGTATGTTTGTGTTTTGGGATTATGATTTGAACATGGACCGGTATGTTTGTGTTTTGGGATTATAATTTGAACATGGACCGGTATGTTTGTGTTTTGGGATAAGGATTTGAACATGAACCGATATGTTTGTGTTTTGGGATTATGATTTAAACATGGATAGGTATGTTTGTTTTTTGGGATTATGATTTAAACACGGACCGATATGTTTGTGTTTTGGGATTATGATTTAAACATGGATAGGTATGTTTGTGTTTTGGGACTATGATTTAAACACGGACCGATATGTTTGTGTTTTGGGATTATGATTTAAACATGGACCGGTATGTTTGTGTTTTGGGACTATGATTTAAACACGGACCGATATGTTTGTGTTTTGGGATTATGATTTAAACATAGACCGTTATGTTTGTGTTTTATGTGTAGTCCGATGTCCGATAAAGCACACCATCCACGATTGTATTGGAGATGTACTTGTAGCTATATAGTCTGTTCATATAAAATCTTCAACGCCCATTTCATAAGAGGAAACCAAACGCCAATCATTGCAAGATAGATAAATAGAAATGAAAATTACGTTTATAGTTTATAACCTTTGTGGTAATGTTAATAAAAGAAATAACAGGCACGGAGCATTTCAAGAAGACACTCATGCATGTACAACGGAAAACATTTTTATATATTATATAAATACTACAAGGAAGGTTGACTGTTGGCTAAATTTATATTGCGTACCCTTTATTTATGAAAGCGAATCGCATCTGATATATCAATTCTTCAGTTGACAAAATTTCTCTTTTCACCATCGACACGTTGTCCATTCCTGAAAAATTCAAGAATCACGAATAAAACCATTATCAATACTTGTCTTAAATAAATAAATAAATAGATAGATAAATAAATAAATAAATAAGCAAACCGACCCATGACCAAATCACATTTGCTGAGTAAAAAAATGAAAACTGACAAGTTAAGTTAAACAAGTGAACTTATAACAGGGAAGTAGAACTACGTACCAACATGTACGTCCGTGGGAAGGATATACCATCTATGATCACCAGTTACATTTGTATTCTTTATGATTTTTTTTTTTTGTCAAACGCTTAATCGAAACAACTTAAAACGATTCACAGGATTTTATGACGGTTTTTGATCGTAAGTGATTAAAATATTATTTTGAATTATGAATGAAGTTATCTACTAATTTATAACTAGTATTAACGCGTTGATGTTATACAGAGCAGGAAATATTGAAAAGATTAAGTCTGACATTGTCATTGCAATCATGAAAACTAAATCAACGAAATGCATTTTTATTTTTCATCTGTGTGATTTAAATCCCAATACAGTGACAAAAACGTTGCTGAAAAACTTTTATTCCCTGCTTCAAAACTACGGGTACATATCCTTGCTCCAAAACCACGGGTACATATCCTTGCTCAAAAACCACGGGTACATATCCTTGCTCCAAAACCTCGGGTATATATCCTTGCTCTAAAACCACGGGTACATATCCTTGGTCCAAAACCACAGGTACATATCCTTGCTCCGAAACCTCGGGTACATTTCCTTGCTCCAAAACCAAGGGTTTATTTTCCTGCTTCAAAACCAGGGGTACATTTCCTTGCTCCAAAAGCACTGGTACATTTCCCTGCTTCAAAACCAGGGATAAATTCCCCTGTTCCAACGCACATACAGAAGCACATGCATATTCCCCTATCTTATAATTTACCTACCCAATTATATATATACTAACATACCTCCGTCCACTGCTTCATATGTTCTTCCATTTCTCTCATTATGTAATAACAATGATGTTTCTTCTACTTCATCTCCTTCCATTACCTCTCGATCACTCTCACCGTCATACGTAGATATAACAACACGACGGGTTGTTGGCTCTACAATAAGAAATCATGGATCTATAAAACGCAAACATTCTAGTTCATATGCATGTTCAAATCACTACAACAAAAGTCAACCACAGATATACCAGGCCATGTCCAAATCACAATCTTAAAAGCCAAACACAAATATAATGATCCATGTTCAAATCACAATCCCAAAAGTCAAAGACAAATATACCAATCCATGTTCAAACTACAACACTAAAAGTAAAACAGAAACATACCGATCTATGTTCAAACCACAATCCCAAAAGTCAACACCAAACATACCGGTCACAATCCCAAAAGCAAAGTAAAGGCTCCGTAAATAAAATATTTGAAACCTTCATCAGGGAAGTAAGTTATATGCTAATTCCAGTTTTTTTTTGTAGAAAAATTTGGACTCGGTCCAAATTATTGAGAAAGGATACCTTCAAGAAATTTAAAATTATTATTTGATTGTGTAATTTATATCAGGGGACGAGGTTATCTGTCTAGAACTAAACATGGTCTCTGGTTTGACTTCCTAAATACAAGGGTATGTTTGCTCTTGAAGCATGATGTATTAACAACCACATACGTTTGTTATAACTGAAGTATTGTAGCTTTATTGTTTTACCAATAAGAAATCATAAAGGGTTATGCAACAATTTATTGTGAATAAACAGAAGATTATATAATCTGGTTTTGCGTCCAAGTTCAGAACCGATACGCCATCAGCTTCAGGTATTGACCAGTGGTGCTGCTCATACCGCGAAACATCGGCTTTCATATCTTAACACTTGGCCACTATTTTAAAAATACTCATTGTTTGTGTCATGTCATTATTTTTAATCGGATACTCACAGGAAGGAGTAGTGTGTCATTTTGATAAAATTTTAGGTTTGAGTTTGTATATCTGATAGAACGCCTACAAACGTTACATACTGGTGCTTACAGAACGCTACACTTGTCCTTACCTTACATATAGCTGGAATCAAACCTGGTATAATTCCAAACACAATACACGTGATCGGTCATGTATATAATTATGATTATGCTATTTATTAGTAACACTGAGATATAACTGATCAGATATATAATAAATAATAACAATGTACCCGTAATCTTATCAACATTTTAAAATGTTTAAAGTACAAACAAAATAATCATTATACAGCGATAAATCGGGTAGATAAGTGAGATAATGAGAAGTCAAAATGTCCGCTAGACTCGTAGGAAGGACGTCTATTTGCATTTTGTTGCCGCAACACTTGAAAACTTGAATTGTTGCTGAAAAGCGTAAGAATGAAGGAATCAAACCATCTTGAACATTTCTGTAAAACATTTCTTGATTTAAGATTAATCGGGAGGTGGGGATTGGGTCATACCGACTTGTGCAACATATACAAATAATCTCTATAATGCAAGATTATAATGCGATATTCAACAAGCTTAGGTTGTTCTTTTACGGTCAGCAAAATTCTCAAAAAGAAGTTTCACTCAGCCTTTGGCATGTAAATAGAAGCCGGTCGCTAGATTCGGCACTAAATCGTTAGCTTAATGTTAAACATTCGAAATAGGTCTCTGTGGCATTGCCCAGTTTACACAATGACCGTTTTTTTATAAGATATGCTTATTTCATGTGAGGAACAGCAAGATATTCAACAATAATCTCTAAGTTTTATGTATTTTAACTCTCTTTCTTTATGTACCTGTTTCCGATACGATGGGTCCATCAACACAGTCTTCTTTACTGAATGTTTTAAACAGTGGTTTGCTCTCTGTACAAGTTATAAAGTCAGTATTATCAATTTTGGCAGGTTTGACATAGGTGGTCGATGGTCTTTTACTGTGCCTACCATGTCCTTTATTATCCCCCTTACTCTCTCTTCTTTTTCCTTTAGTATTGGCAACATTTCCTGTTAATAGATATTGATCTAGATTAATACACCACTGGTTGTTAAGTAATTTGAATGATCGAGGCCCACCAATAGTACAATAACCACACAATCGGTTGCAAAGTGATTGGAATAGTAAAGGTCCTCCAACAAATACACACCACTGGAATTTGTTTAATCTCAAATCCCTGTCCAAAATAGGGAGTTCTATTATTAACGGTTGTTATGCATCTATATTTTCTCGCCTTGTTTGGCCATTTTATTTTATACTTGTAATGTTTCGTGTTCTTGATTGCATTGGCTGCCAAGTTCTCGGTTTCCAGTTAAGATTGTCTTCTATATAATATGACAAAACATAAAATATCTTTCGAAATGACATTGACATTTGCAACAAAACGGGATGTTTCTTATACAAAATTTCTCTTAAATAGCCTACAGACACTATACGGACTTAGTAAGAAGAACTTTGATAATGTATAACATTTCGAATATTGAGTTCCGTTTATTTTACTTACAACGCTAGTAGCGTCCATTAGCAACGTGTCACATCATTTAGAAAGCGACCAAGAATACATGTCTAATTAAGCATGAGATAGAAGGTCTATTTTAATCAGAACCCTAGTTGTCTCTTTCGTCAAGAATTTTCAGAACTGTTGAAGCACAATGTTGTTAGATTCATTGCTCAGAGTTAAGACATTAACCAGATCATTTTGGGTTAAACTACGTGCGATTTTTATTTGTAGCAATTTGTACCGGAAGCCCATACGTTTATTGCATAGTGACTAATAAACCACAAAATATCAGTCAATATTCAAATCAAAATCCTAAAATTCAAATACTATTATTGTAACTGGGTCATTCTGTTTCTTTTATCAAAGTCATAAATAAAAGCAAACATACTACCATCAGCAAAACCTATTCCTTCAACTGTTAGATAATGTTTTTTTGCTTGTTTGGAATTCTTATTTATGTCATCCATACTGATACCTATAAAATTATAAAATTACACTTAATAAGTATGTATGTACATTGTATGTGATTTAGTTCATAAAAGCATTTACAGTCCAACCTGTCTTAAAGGCCACCTCTATATAAGAGTCGCCTGCTAAAAAAGGCCGATAGAATTGTATCTCAATTGTTCTTAACCTTAACGCATATTGTTTAAATCTGTATATAAAGGCTACCTGCCAATAAAGGCCACTTTAACTGCTTCCCTTGGGTGGCCTTTATAGACAGGTTTGACTGTAGTAAGCACTGAACAATTGTATTGCATAGGACAAGACAATCTATTGGGACCTATATAGCTATCCAACCATAGTTGACTGCCAGTTTCAGCTTCAGTATGTTTTACGCTTCAAGTAGGAAGGTTTTAAGTAAAGAATATGTATGTTAAAATCATTGAACAAAACGTAAAACGCCTCGGTAGCTCAGTTGGATGATTGTTCAGTCCGTATATGGGAAGTCGGAGCTCGAACCCTGGCCGTGTATGACCAAGATTTGAATATTCGTCAAGCACTGATTTTAAGAACCGTTGTCACGGTATACGTGGGCGTGACACTCTAAAGAACCCTCCCCAAGTACATTGACATGAACGTATTTCAAAGGTAAAAAGATTCTGGTAAATTACATAAAGCTGGAGACTTCTCGATATATAAGCGAAATATTCTTGACAGTGGCGTCAAAATCAATCAATCAATCAATCAATCAATCAATCAATCAATCAATCAATCAATCAATCAATCAATCAATCAATCAATCAATCAATCAATCAATTTCCACGTACCTTGTTGTTTATTCTTGTTTAGCTGTTATTTTGAATTTAAAGTTGTATATGAAAATTAGTTTTTCAAACTATTTAACAGTTTTTCAAATATTAATCTGATGCCAAACGGACTCTAACTACATGTATTTAGGCAACTGCACTAATGTGTACATGTATATATTTTGCCGTCCTTTTTCAAGATTTCAGAATTTAGTGGCCTCATATGCTGAACCAATTATATATCTTGTTTTGCCAGGGCGTTATGTAATGGGAGTCTAGCATTTCGTTCCTAATTTTAGAAAAATACGTACATCGTTTTTGTGGCGTTTTCCCAACGTCCTTAACATACAGCACGTTCTTCTCTGAACGAGTTGACGGCTTTCTTCTGACAACAAGTGCTGGATCCAGATACGTCACTCCTGCAAAATTAAATTCTGACAAACTTTATATGTTGAAATAAATGATCTTATTGCATGTTTTACTAGGTCCCATTAAACCGATATACAGTTATATTAATGTATTTTTCCGCGGGTAATTTGCCATGATAACTTTTTGAAGAATATGTCATATACCATTTTTTTAATTTAATCATAAAATACATTCAAAAAATGGTATATGACAAATACATTACACAAGATTTCCTACTCTATTCATGCTAATTTCTGAAACTCGTCAAAGTTTTGCAGTTGATCAGTTGAGGGTTTGTGTTTTCAAAATAGAAGTCAATTGACCCACTTTAATGGTCTCAATGCGTGTTAAGCCTTGTATCTTGTTTCTGTTTATCATGTGTATTCTTGGTGTTTGCCCTTTGTTGCCAGGGCTATTGCTTACTGATTTTAATTCAGCTGCAACTATTTTTTTTATTTCGTTTTAGACTATACATTTCATTTTACATTCGTCCTCTAGGCTGGTTGCTCTAGAAAGATAAGCACCTTCTGTGTAGATAGTCACACCTGTCATGTGTGTTTCTTTGTCATTGTTGTGTGTTGTTCTTTGCTGCCAAATGAACTTTATTTAGCTGCCATTGATTTTTTTATTTCCTCTTAGACAATACATTTCATTTTACCTTCGTCTTCTAGATATTTTATCTTGCTGTACATAGCAGACGACATCTTTCTTGCTCGAGCAGCAGCCTCTGTGTTTTCTGATGTTGTTGAGGGTTTCCTATTGGTTGCCATCCCAACGCTTTGTTTTGATCCAGATGCTAAAACGCATTGTGACATTGATTGAGTAATCATTATAAATGCATAGATCAATTGATGTATGAATACATGCATAAATAAATGTGTAACAGAAAAAGGAAAAAATGCAGCGACCAAACCGGGAGGACTCGATCCCGAGACCTTCCCAATGCTAGTTAAGCGCTCTACTAACTGAGCTACCTGACCAACAATCGAGTCCCTCCTTTACTTTTTTATTCGACTCCTTTTAATCGAAAGCACCAGGTTCCACCATGGGACCAAACAGTTGGTCGGCATCTTCCCAGGGTCGGTCGAACCCCCAAATATATTACCAAAGGGAATAATATGCAGCGACTAAACCGGGGCTCGAACCCAGGACCTTCAAAATACTAGCGGGGCGCTTTACCCTTTGAGCTACCCGCAGGCCAGCCACTTATCGAGTAATCCGAATTAATGATTAATTGGTTGAGTCTGAAAGAGCAACACAGAGTTTACCTTAAATATGCAAAGGAAAATGATACATAAATGTAAGGCTAAGGTTTTGACACAAAAAGCCACATTTTAAACTTTAGATCCCCATACCCAATGTTAACGTAAATAACATGTTTGTTTTGAGTACAATTTTCGATCTTTCTTTACGTAGGTACATGTTATCATGATTGATCCTTAACTTTTAGATAAAAAGATAATCTTTAAAAATCTTTAAAATCGTTAATTTATGTTTGTTTATTGAACCCGTTATCTTACCGAACAAATAATCGAACCAATCATGTCAGCAAAAAAATGTAACAAAAACCAATAAATATGTCGAAAATTTAACACTGGGGTAACGAAATTGAATTGAACGTCGTCTGTCAAGTGACCGAGAATTGGATAGCTAGTGACTGCCTAGATCTCTAGAGATAGATAGCAGCTACCAACAACCTGTGGACATATATATAGCTAACGTAGAGTCTAGTGGATCTGCCGAATTTACCGTGGCCGTAAGTCAGTTACAAAACATTTACACGTTTGTTTCGAGAACAATTTTCGATACTTTTAGGTGCCTGTTATTAAGAATGATCCATAATTTTGAAATAGGTAGATATCTTAAAAAACCATTTATCTTAACACACAAATAATCGAATTAATCATGTCAGCAAAATATGTAACAAAAGCCAAAAAACCTGTCGAAAGTTTAACACTGATCTAACGAAAAGTCGAAGTTTGTCTGCCAAGTGACTAAGAATTGGATAGCTAGTGACTGTCGAGAGATAGATAGCAACTGGCGAATTCCTGTAGCTAACGAAGGGCATAGTGGACCGTAGCTGTCGATTTTACTGTGGCGGTAAAAATTACATGTTTGTTTTGAGTACAATTTTCAATCTTTCTTTACGTAAGTACATGTTATCATGATTGATCCTTAACTTTTAGATAAAGAGATAATCTTCAAAAATCTTTAAAATCGTTAATTTATGTTTGTTTATTGAACCCGTTATCTTACCAAACAAATAATCGAACCAATCATGTCAGCAGAAATGTGCAATAAAAACCAATCGAATACACAGTACAGGCTTGTTGAAAGTTTAATACAAAACTAACGAGTTAGTGCCGAATTGGCCGCTCATCTCAGTCCCTCGTTAGCTATATTTCAGCAGCTTTTCGGCAGCTGCTGTATATCTCTGTAGCTTTAGGTCAATGACTATCCACATTTCGGCAGTCCTTTTCATTAGCTTGGTGTTAAACTTTCGACAGGCCTGTGTTGTATATAACACACTGTTACAGAAATTATTGAACATATCAGCAGATTTACACACAAGATAGCTCTGTTGGCACGAAATAACTACATTTTGTAATTAAGTCTAAAAGACAAAAACATGTTAATTGTGACAGTTTATTCATTACGTCATCAGTTTAACTCTGTCATCAATAAACAATGAATTAAACATAATTGTTTATTTAACAAACAATAAACATGATTATTGTTTATTGGCAGGTGCTGAAAAGAAAATGTGCATAATCAGGCAATTTTTATAATTAACGCTTTATAAGCAGTAAATAACAGGTATAAAGTGCTAAAACACAGGAAAAAAACTTCAAGTAAGTAATTTTTATAATATGCATACAGGTTTTTTTATTTTGTATATTCAAATATTTTCATTGTAATTGAGTTTATATAAGCAAACTATTATCAAGAATACACAGGAAAGCAAATTCAAGTTATTCTTTTTACAAGTTGCACAATGTTTTTTTTAGTTTTATGGACGGGAATTTTATTGTAATAAGCCTTTTTACAAGGTTCATACTGTTGATCGGAGGTGTTTATTATAACTGAGCCTATAAAATCCAAATCATTGACATGTGTACGGTGTCAATACACAGAAAATACCTATAATAACTGATTTGTGCAAGGTGTGTGCTGTTTTCTATACAAATATTTACTTTTAATATAGATAATTATCTCCAAGGACGGTAATATAGTTTTCTTATTTAAATGACAACAAAAAACCTTCTTTAATATGGAAATCAAACTGGTAAAATTGCTACCTGTAGATGAGCGTGTATATAGCGGTATTTAAAATCGATCAGGTGTACTTGATATATATAACAGTGTGTATTGGATTAGCTGAGGGTTTTGTCGATTTTATATCCAATATGTAAGGGTGATATTAAATTACGTTTATTGTCAACATTATAACATATAGTGTCGAAATGGCAGTAAAACAGTGATGGACATTGGTGTGGTTCTTTAAGACGTTAGAATGGACAGTATGGACCAAAGCACTGACCACGTTAACAAGGTAATTATTCACTATAATGTAACCAATCGTTTGACTAATGATGATACTTGTTACTTAATTCTAGTAACCATAAAATTTGCTTAACGACATGGATTTAGGAATTAAATCAATGTTCAAATCCTCAAATTTATACGGATGACGACAATATTTGTTTTAATAAAAACTTCACTTTATCGAGATAAGTATTATGTAGCCATGACCACGCTTGCGGCATGGGGTCGTTACATCTTATTTTCCTGTTTAGTGAATATAAAATAATGTCGCGTATTCATGTACATGTATATGCTTTGATGTGTTCATGATAGATCTTTCGTTTTTGAAGTCATTACATAAATTTGAAAATAAATAAAAAATAAAATTGATATTTGTTAAACAAGAGCTTTTAAAATTGCAAGCCTAAGCTTTAACGTTTTATTGTCATCACACAATTGTTGGTAAGTATGACGTCTCCAACTGTATCACTGACCTTGGAAATAGTCAAAGCCAGTAGGAACAGTCCAGCAATTTTAGAGAATAAGACACAAGATAAAACACAGCACATATAGAAAGTTTTACACTTAGAATTCGAAAAAGGCGTCTGAGTGGCCATATTGGCCGAAAAACTACCAAGAGATATTCAACAGCTGCCAAAAAGCTTACATTTTATGTCTCCTAATTATAACATGTGTTTTAATTCAGTTTATGTACATATTTTAATTTTAAGTGTGTAAAAATGAACACTTGGACTGAATAATATCAAAAATCAATATATCAGCCGACTAAATAAAAACAATTTACAAGAACAGTAGAAGTAGCTATAAACGAGAACACTGCCTTCGCTGAGGTGATAATTCCCTAGATATGGTTAGAAATAAAACACATTGTATTGATTAAAATTCTTAATTATTCATTTGTTCATTTATTTTATTGACGTGGGCCATTGTTGCTAATGTTTCCAATCTTTACACGTGGATATCACGACAGAACGTCTTGGGGGGGGGGGGGGTCTGCCTACGACATTTTTGATTACTTTTTTATGCTAAACTTACGGTAAATTAGAAAATACATTAGTTAAGGCATTAAGTTTCAAGTAGAAGGTCGTACTTAGACTTTAGTTTGCATGTGTGAAAATCCAATATTTAAACAAATTAAAAGCTGTGTATATTGCCACAGGACAGAGAAATAAGTGCTTGTACGTATTATGTATTCCTATTCATGTTATGGTAATTTTGTCCGAGTCAAACATGGTATAAATTATACAACATATATATATATATATATATATATATATATATCCCTTTATTTAACACTAAGTTGTTAATTACTTCGATTTATAATATCAGTTTTGAGGGTAAAGGTTTATCTGATACCATAAAAATGTTTCATGAATATTCATATTATTAATGCTCTTCTATAAATCAATGACACAACATACAAGTGTATGTTCAAATCAAAATCCAAAAACAAAATAAAAACTTTGAAACTGGCAAATTAAGTTAAACATCTAAATTTCCACTAGAGAAGTGAGACCGGATGCTCCGGAAGGGTACGTACCTCCTGTCTAGTTAGATACACCTGTCGCGTGTCAGAATTGAAAATAAAAAGGACATGGAACAGCTATGGTACATCGAATATTAAAGTTCACGAACAGTAATATTTTGTAATGACAATCTTTAACAAGATTATATGGTACCAGTTAGATTTGGGGTCTTGTTAGCATTAGGTATCATAGATTATCACCCACATGTTCCTTATTTTACGTAAGTCCAGTTTACCGTTTCGCGCCCTTGTTTAACATTATTGAAATCCAAATAACTCAATGTCTTCATTCATCTCGGTCCAATATTGACCTGTCTGCTTGACCTTTCATTATGAATATTCATATACGACTATCCACCCAATACATGGATATTATTAGGATTCTAAGTCGCGAAGGAGCGTTTCCCATTATGCTGACTATATAAACACCTGCGTTTTTATATACAAATTACTGGTCAATGATGAATATTTCAATAAAAGGTCAAGCGGACAGGTCGTTGTTGTTTGCCTATGTCCAAACTTTGTGGAATATAAACACGTTTAATAAAGCATGTTTGTATATATAATACATAAAGTAGTGTTATACATACGGACTGAGACGATGTGTAAATGTTTATCAACGGATTTAAAATGGACAAACAAAGCTTTTGTAGTCAGTTGACATAAGTAATATGTATGCTAAATGAAAATTCATTAACTAAATCCCTGTTTTACTTCTGGTCTGATATAGTGCTTTATTAACCAATAATTTTGTGACGTTAAGACCAGCCTACTTCCAACACAACTACAGATTCAACATTTCCATACTTTTTTACTCAATGGAAATCCCTTGCTTATTTGAAGTGCATATAGCAATGTTTAATTTTAATCACAAAGTACATTTTAAAAAATGTTTTATGACAGAAGCATAGAAACAATATTATACATGGAATATGTAAACAAAAACCTAAAGCTGGTTACAGTAACAAACGAAATATGAAACACAGTACATAATAAAACATGGAAACAATGATTTCAAAACTCTTCTTTCTTTGAGCGTGTACAATGTGATATAACAACAAAATGATGTCCATTGGTGTGGTTAAATTACATTTGAAGGACGCGCTATCTCAAAGTTCAAGCAGTTACTTAGTGCGCGCTTTTTAAATTTGAAATATAAACCTCATTTTATAAAACAGTTAACCAAAAAAGTACGAATGGATTTCCCTCATAACGACCATTTTAATTACACACGTGGCGGGCAAGGCTAACGAAACCGTACGTGCTTACCCTTCGAAGCACCAAGTCTCGCTTTCAAGTTGGAAGTTCGCGTTTCCAACTAAATTTGCTTGTTTTCGAAGTTTTTAATTTGTTTTCTTATGGACTGGAATTTTTTGTCGATATGATCTAATGATCCATTAAACAGTAGCACATAGATAAACATGTTTGAATAAGCATTAAATACACTTTATAGAATAAATTATAGTCCTATTTAAAATGTTTGTTATTAAAATGAAATAAATCATAGAATTGTGCTTCAATAAAGATACGCTCGGGGTGGGGGTGTTTTTTCTTTTTAAATTTGGCATATCAAGTATATAAATTTTACATCCATATATAAATAAAAATATATATCAAGTTTATATATTATAAAGGTTTTATCCACATATAAATTAAAAAATAGTAACTTAAAGTATGGTTATAAACAGGAAATGGTAATATGCTTAAGGATCCTTATAATTTAGCTAAGTGTAATAAAATATTTTACGGTCCTGCAATGCATTCATGATAAATAGCTACAACCATACAAAATAATCAAATCCAATTGTAAACAAATAGTTGGATATAGATATTGAAATACCTATACCAGCTACATAATGGCATGCGCCCTTACGTACAATATATATAATCTAATACTTAACCTTCCATTGCTGCAAAACGTTGACACTAAAACTACATCTTGATTCACATCCGTCTTAATAAAATATTTATTTATAGTTTATCTTAAAACGGATCTCTCTCTCTCTCTCTCTCTCTCTCTCTCTCTCTCTCTCTCTTGTATACATAAGTGATATTAGTCAAGCATTGGAAAAACCACTTTATGAGCAAAACTTGAACTCCTCTAGATAGATAGAAAGGAATTAGGAAAGGAAGATATAAGTGTTATGAAAATATGACTGCACTTGTTTAAAGGTCACTGTCCGTAACCAAGTGGGATGGTTTGGTCCTTCGAAAAGTCCTTAAACCACAAACGGTTACCGGTTTATAGAATCATGTGTACCGAAGCCCTGGACGGCATCACTAAATGTACTGAAGCCCTGGACGGCTATGTAGTAATAATAAGGAGAAGTCATGTTCTTTATAGTTGTTTTATTCTGTTGTTTTCGTCCTCTGGAGTTCATGATGTCTGGTGCTGTGTCTGTGTGTAAATGTCCAGGTGTGTGTCCAGGTATGTGTGTGCGTGTGTGTGTGTGTCGACTGAAACCTGTGACGACCTTTTATACTCTTCTGTCAGGTAACAGAAGGTTAGAGCATGACCTGAACCTTTTACCAAATATCATGATTCGTAAGGTCAATTGGACAAAGGTGCATACATCATGTAATGTCCAGGCTGTACGTTATTGAATAATTGCCTAGAGGTAAAGGCTTGCCTGACCATTGACCTGAGGATGACCTGAGTAATTAACCTTATATAAAATATAGCCGAAAGTACAATTTTGAAAAACAGAAAATATTTGGGTTTATTTTTATATAATTTCTTATATCATTACACATGTACATTTTGTAATCAGTGGTTTCAATATGTGGTTTTACCAATTTGTTACATCATTTTTGTCAAATGCGAGTAAGTTTTGTATGAAATCTATGATATTCTACTCAGATAGGTCTTTTCACAATCTGACAATGGCGAACACATGTTGCTGTCGGATATGTCAAGTTACCACTTGTAACGGTGGCGGCATTTGATGCAGATTCTAAGCACACCTATTTACTCTCGTACTCGGAAAAAGGAAATTAACGCTGGTCACACGCAAGACTTGCAGGATCTATTGTAAAGTGCATTGAATCTCGCCTTGAAAGTGATTTTTCATTATACATGTGCATTCGTATTAAATATTAGCTAGTGGACACGATGCACATTTTAGGCGAGACTTGCGATCCTCAGATCTCTTGTTACAATTCAATTCTACAAATACAGTTCTTTATAATTGCAGTGAGAGTAGGGTATGGGCTTTTCCGCTCCAATCAAGATTTTAAACTTATGTTGAAGCGGTTAGTTCTGAGATGATGTTAGAAACCAGAGTATCCGGATAAAACTATCTACCTTTGGCAAGAAACTGACACACTGTCTCACATTAGGATATTCCAGTTCAGGATTCGAACCCATGCAATGAGAGTCACTATAATAACTTAGGACGAATATTTGCAGTAGTTTTAAATATCTGTATTATATTATTTCAGGGGAAAACAATTCAGCATACCAAAATAACAGACATTTTCTTGGACGAGGAGACATTGACATTATGGGAGCCAAACGTTGACAGGTGGCAGTACAACTGATCCCTGAAACCATCTCAGAGGACGACTGGCCCAATATACTTCAGATTTATTACAATAAGTTTGATTGCGTTAGCAGTGTCCTTCCATTTGATGACGCTATACAAGTAATAGCTCATCAAGCGACAACTCTCGTCCCGACCCATGATTACTCGATATTGCGAGATTATCCGAGAATACGAGGACTATGGTACCAGCCAGATAAAGCAGACAATATGGACAGAAAGCGGATCAATTGTCGGAAATGTTAAATTTCGTTTAGTTTCCCAAAGCATGAGAAGAAAATTTGCTGAGTCATCTTAACATGTACTACCTCGAGGTGATGGACTATCAATCAATTGACAAATCTGTCTCCCGGTTCCTCCTTACGAAGAACGTACACAAACATTTACACAGATATGACATTCACAAACCCGGTGGCCCTATATTTGTCAAAAAGAGGATCATTGATGGAGAGGAGATCGAATCGTATTTTTATCTCAAAACGTGCCAAAGTTTTTCTGGAAAAATTGTGAAACATGAAGTAGAATTCATGATGGAAGAGGACCCATGGCCAATGTGTCAAATATCCACTGTTACACATCGACCAATGCGCATGCCTCCTTGTGTAATTGACCTTGGTGACCTTGATCACCATATCGTATTAAACACGCGCTACCTTGGAGCTCCATGGGAACAATCAATGGCTGGCCTTTTTGCTTGGTCGCTAAGGACACATCTTTCTTGGTTAGTGTATGAACGTCTGCATGAAAACATTAAGCTTAGTGTGAATCTTATCGCCTGTAGGTCACCAAGTAACCTCATGATATCGAAAGAAATTCCGATGGAGTGTAAAAGAAAGTTGGATTTGATCGTTGAGATGGCGCCATTCGTAGCCAAATGTCACAACGAAAAAGACATGAAGGAACTTCGTAGATTGTTCCTAGCTTTACATACATGTGACGATGACTGCTCATTAATAAGTGTTAAAAACATCAACTTTACCAAACTTCTTCAGCCATACTTGTCACTATTCGAGCGAACTCTAGCGTGTGCCTCTACAAAATCGCGTCAAGAAATCATGGAAACGATTCTACCATGGTCTGTTTTGGCTTATTATTCTTTGGACCAGAAAATTGACAGTTGTAAGAGAATGATAGACTTTATAGCCCACATTGACGGGATTAGTCCTCGGTCTGATATACCAAACATTTACTGTGATGACGAGGTCTTCCTTAATAGCTCTATGATGGACCTAACTGAGAGAACATTTAGAACAGAGTCGGGTTTTGTCTCGCTATCAATGTCTTCTATAGATTATGAGGATTAGTCACTAAAAACCGAGCTATAGTACAGTCGAAAGTTTAACATTGAGCTAACGAATTGGAGTCAAAGGTTTGCTGCCCAAATGCCTATATGGATATCAAGTGGCCGAATAGATAGCATCTGCTGAAAGCTTCTGATGTATAGCTTATGAGGCGTTGAGACAAACTGCTAATTCGAAGCTACTTCGATAGTTAAGTATTAAACTTTCGACAGGTCCGTGCTGTATACAGAACTAGTTTGAATTTGAGCCATAGGGAATGGATGTCTTCTTTAGATTGTAACCTTGAGCTGGTCATAATTTTAAACCGAACTATAGATAATGATATAGATATTAAGATTATCTAAAACTCCAGAAAGACTTTCATTTCCACCCTCGATTAAATTTTAATTTCGACCGAGAAAGCAATAAACAAGACGGAATCCAGCCATTTTGAACTATTTTATGAAAAACAATTATTCGAAAATTTAACAAAATTAATAGCAGGCGTTATAAATTTCAAACACATTACAGAGAATTTAGTAGGTGGTTACAAAAAGAAAGAGTATTGTCACTTTTAGTAAATCCGGAAGTATAAATATTTAAAAAGGAAGTGGAAGTACATTTCCGAAATAAATACATTTTACTCAGTAATATTTGTTTTGTGATTTATTCTCTTGTTAGCGTTCTTATAATCAGTGTGCAATACAGACCTGACGAAAGTTTAACAATGAGCTAACGTAAAAGAATCAAAGCTCGGCTGCCAAGTGGTCGAAATTTGCAAAGTTAGTCGCCGCTAAAAGCTACCGAGATTAGTAAACGAACTCCTGTGCTGGGCTTTCTATTCTTTAGTTTAGTGTTTACTTTCGACAGGTCTGTACTGTCGTTAAAAAGCAGCGTGTTTAAATACTTTTTTCAACATCAGTAGTTTGAATTGTCTATTTGAGGTTGAACATATATACTCGTTTCTTTTTGTAAACCAAATCTGTTAATTTGCAGAGTGTTCATCTGACAATATCTTAATTTGTAAAATCTAGTTTGGTGGAAACACGTGTAACGAATAAATAAATTTGATCGTTGCAATCATCAATCTTGAATTCTTTTAAATATGAGTCATACCTACATTGGTAAATGGTAAACCAGTGATATCTGATGCATGTCGTCATTATGTTGCATATATAGTGGAAATATTTATGCAAATGTTTTATTACTGTTATTATTATCTTTCTCATATGGTTATAGGCTTTTGTAAGTTCTGATCACTTGTGTCGTTTTACCTCAATTTTCCTGTTGCTTTTAGCCATGTCTAGCTATTGTAAAGTATTTATGCTAGACTTTCAAAAGCGAGACAACTGGTTTAATATCAAAGAGGACAGTTAAAATGTTTCATAAGAGAAAAAAGTTATTACAATCCTGCTTTATTATATCATATGGAACTACATTATTACTGCCAATACGTACAGTACAGACCAGTCAAAAATTTAAGATTAAATCAAACACACAAGTCAATGTTCACATCATAATCCCAAAAGCAAAGTAAAATATTTAAAACTGGCAAATTTAGTGAAACAAAAGGAAGCTATGTGCTCTGGAAGGGTCTAGCTAGCTACATACACTGAGCTAACGAGATGGAACCAAGGGACCGAGATAAAGTATAAATATTTGTATCCATGTAACTATAACAGGCAACAAAAAAACGATTAAACACCAAAATTAAAAAATGATATTTTATATCATAATACATATAGCTCACACACATACACAAATAAATTGCTATTGTTATAAATCGATTTCTCAATGAAACATGAAATACTTATAAAATAAACAACAAAAACTCCTAGGTGAAACACCAATTCAACAAAGCATTTATATTACTGTTAAATAACGTCGTACTGAAGATATACAGCTCACAAACTTACACAAATAAATTGACCTTTATGTTCTTATTAGATTCCTCAAATCACATATGCATATACTATTTATAAAATAAAACAACGAACATTCATATGAGAGACGCCACTTGACTGTCGTATATATACAATTCACAAACTTATATAGTCAAACAACGTTGACCTGTCCGTTTGGCCTTTCATTGGTCCATCTTATACGATTCGCAGTTTATACATAAATCACCCAGGTTAGACGAAATTAACACCTGTGTTCCCTATACATAAATGTGCTGCTCCATAATAAATATTTAAATCAGGCCGACAGACCAATGTTGTTTGTCTATGCAAATAAATTATCCTTTATATAAATAAAAAAGCAAACAAAAATATCATCTTAATCCACCGGTGTGAAGAGCAATTGGAATTGTCGAATTATCATAATTCTTAAATGGATTCTCCAAGAATCTAAATATATGACTTAATGGATGTTTTGTAGAAACATTTTACCATAAACAATTTCAACCAAAGTCTAGAGTATGAAACAATGATATACGGTAGTTATGGGTTTGTCAACTTGTCTTGAGAGTCACTTAAAGATGAATTTTCACTTAGGGATGAGTTTTCACTTAGGGAACTAGTAGGGCTCCGATCAATGTCTAATTCAGGGGGAGGGGCTGGAAGTAACGGCTCAGATTCAGCTTCTGACAACACTTCTCCGTCTGTTTTTGCAAGCTCTTCCGGAGGACCTTGACTTAATGGGGACGTGGGTTCCTGGTTTGGTGTTGGCTCCTTATTCACTGGAGAAGTTGGTTCTTGGCTTACAGGAGAACCTGGTTCGATGAGTTCGTTGGCGTCTTCTCCAGTTCCTGGGGGTGACAGTTCCACTTTTAACCAGCCTGGTTGTTCGACGTCGGTGGCTGGTTTGTTGTCTGGTTGTTCAGGAGTTGATTCAGTCTTGTTTGTTTCTGTTACAAAAGTTGTGAGACCGCCATTACTGGTTTCAGGTTTTCTGTGTAAAGATTTCAATAAATTGTCTTATTAGCTGAAACCTAATTATTAATTGTTATTTTTGTGGAAAATGATTCGACTTAAGTATTAACCTATCGAGTACATTATTGTAATGTATTATATTAGGTAAATGCTAATATGTAATGAAAAATACAAACATGCCGGTTCATGTCAAACAAAAAAAAAAAAAGAAAGAAAAGCAAAATCAAACACGTAAAGTTTTATCAATCAGTTAAGGATAAGTACCTCATGTTCAGCTAGCAAAACCTACAACATACGTAATAAAAATCGAAAATAGGCATTGGCATTTAATAACTTAACAATCGAACACAAACATACCGGTCCATGTCCACATCAAAATCCCAAATACAAAGTTTAAACTTTGAAACTTGAAAGTCAAACACGTCAACTTTCACAATGGAATCGAGGCCGATTGCTCCAGCAGGGTAAGCAACTACTGTTTAGCTAGCTACACCCGCATGGTATGTAATTTAAATTGAAATTAAAAAACACGTAATTATTGAACGTCAAATATATCCAGGATAAGTATGGATACTCAATGCATGATACTCCTTGTCATACATTTTCTTTATCTTACTTGTTGCTGTCCTCGTTGTCAGAATCTAAATCCACTGTGTGTACACCACCGAATGCTGTGTCCATATGTACGTCCATATGTGGGTTACGCACCAAGCCTTTAGATTCAGCTTTGGTTGTGTTATACTCGTGTCTCCTATTACGACGTTTCATGCAGAGAAGGACCAATATGATAATGAATTCAGCAATGACAACTGCAAATGCTAGAGCAAAAGCAACCAGTCCGTATGTACCGAATGGTGACCGTATCGACAGTGGAGCTGAAAATAAAAACAATAAAAATATAATTAAACATACAGGTCTATGTTCAAATCACAATTCAAAAAATAAAGACTTTGAAATTGGTAAATTTAATAAAAATTGTGCAGGAAAGAGAGACAGGGTGCTCCGGAAAGGTAAGCACCTCCTGCATGTTTGGAATCGTAAATGATTCTTACAAATGCAGCAATGAAGGAAAGATGTTAGGACTTCACGAAATATTCGTTGACTTGTTTGAAACAAACGTTATTAGTTCGTTAATTTACAATAAAATGTATTAAAAAATTAAATGATAAAATTAAGATGATCATGTAACTACCTTTCTTAGTCCACTGGGTTGTTAGGGGAACAGTAACAGCAACTTAGTGGACTTAGTATGGTAGAATTTTACATAGTCATTTTGATTTGATCAATGAATTGTATTTATTATACAATGACAGGGACAAGCAGAAGGGTGTTATCTTAAAACTTTTAGAATAATTCTAAATCTAAAAAATAATGTAGAACAACCCTAGACGGAGGGGATCTAGAGAAAGGTATTTGTTTAATCTTGTTATTAAGCAAATGCAACTTGCAATAAATTCAAACAAAACTGTTTGAAGAGTCACTCCTTTGTGGAAGTTATTGTGACGATGTGTTTGTGTTTTATACTTTACCACAAATTATATTTAATGAAACGGAATTAAGTGCTTCATATCAAGTTCAAGTGATACATAAACACTCAAAAACTAAATATATTCAATGGATTGCCAACAGTGCAAATCAATAAAACATTTGCTGAAATTTATTCTGCGTTTCCTCCATTTTTAATGCTAACCCAGAAGGTCATTTTTACTCTACCTTGAGTGGACACAGATGCCGTACTAGTTGATGTAGTCGTTGTAGGTACCGTCTGGCGTGTGGTGGTTTTCAACATTCTAGTTGCTGCTGAGACTGACACAGATGATGACGCTACCATCGAGGTTGACGGCGCCTCGGATGTTGTACTGGTTGGTTCTGCTGTAGATGGAACAGTAGATTTAGACGTTTGTTCTGAATACGAGGCATTTGTGGGTTCCGGTACTGGTATCGTAAAAGTAGTATTTGAAGTTGGTTCCGGTTCCGCTGTCGCCAAAGAAGTATTTAAATGAGGTTCCGGTTCCGCAGTAGTTAAGGACGAATTTGAATTAGGCTCTGGTTCGGGCTCGGGCTGAGGGGTTGTAACTGTTGTTAAATTTACATTGGTCGTAATGGCTACAGTATCTGTTGTTCCAGTAGAGTTCCCTTGGGTAAATCCATATTTAATCTGCACATGTAGACCTATTATGAGAAGCAAAACTTACATAATTGAAGAAGATATTTGTAACTGAAGACATATATATAGCCAAAAAGACGACGCAATGCAATAACAACAACAAAAACTAATATCGTTTTTGTTGTGAAAACGACGGAGAGATTGAAACATACCACATATACTGCTATCAATTACAATATATTACAGTATTCAAAACAAGTATAAAAACATACTAATACTTGTCCGTACCACAATCCAAAAACAAAGTAAAAACTTTGAACCTGACAATTAAATTGACTTGAACTTTCATTAGGATGGATAAGCACCTCCTGTTTAGCTAACTACATCCGCCACGTGTGAGCTCAAAATGGAAAGTGAAATGAACATGGAACTATGGGACGTCATATATATCCTTACTAATGCAAAAGAGCATTAGCGCAAATATACTCGTTGTCCTGACTGTAGGTCCCCTTGATCGACATATCTTAACTATTTATCCTTGGAATAACAATTAAGAAGCTATCGGTAGACCTTTGGGAAGAAATCTTCAACATGAAAACAAGCACTCGTATATCGCACAAGTCGCATACCGTTTGTGATTGATTATCTTAGATCAAGGAACCATGAAAGACAAATGATCCGAAAGACCAGCTTATGTTTCAGAGCGCCTCTTGATGTATTGTTTCCGATCCTATTCTGACAAAAAGTTTAATGGATGTCAGTGTTTGTTTCGGGCACTTCGGTTTTCTCTATTAATCAAGAACTTTTCTCTTACATATAAGTGGGACAATCTTGACCAGGGCGTAGCATCACTTCACTACAATTCTCAGACAAAATAGTCTTATTTAAGTTTTGACAGCATTTTATATCTGAACCTATTTTCTAAATTATACAAAACAAAAACTAATATAAAAATGTATGTTTCCAAATTTATATTGTATGTTAGACTACTGGTTCACAGTTTTGAAAATGCAGGTAAATATATTATTACTCCCATTTCATTTTTTACATGTTAAAGGACCGCAAATTTAAAAATAAGTTTGAATGTTAAGACGTTACAAATACCACTGGCTGGATACCGATTTATTATGATATACAGTGTCCGTTCAAAGTAGTTTTATAAGCTTTCAGCCATCAATTAGAAATCAAACACGAACATACTGCTCCCTGTTCAAATCCCAATCAAAAAACAAAGTAAAAGCTTTGAAAACTTGCACTAAAGTTCAACACTTTAACTTTACCTAGGGCAGTGAGGGAGGCCGGAAAACCAAAACCTATTTGATTAATAAATATGTACTGTTAAACACCAAGGTGTGTCTGGAGGACAGAACCTTAGTAAAAGCATTAGCTAAGTCGCCGAAGGAGTTTGAGACGAGCACTTAATGTAACCTAAGATAAATGTTAAAGTCTGAAGTAGGTAGAACAGAAAACGTGTACTCTAATGGTATATTTAACCCATGATAACTTAAAGTGAATAAACTACATTTTGTACACAATGAGATCGGCAAAATATCCACACCCTGACACTTGTTCCATCTATTTATTTCGGACACAACAGTTCAGTTAAATAATAAAACCAGGAAATACCACAATGCGGAACACTCCCAAACTTAACAAGAGGGCATGTCCTGTGAAGTTAACAATATATTACATCACATCCAAAATGGAAGCTGTTGCATATTGCCAGAATCACAGTCGTGAAGCGACTATTATTATTATTATTATTATTATTATTATTATTATTCCTGTTGTTGCTGCTGATGCTTCTGCTGTAAGTGTTATGTAGGTTCAACGAGGATGGAAAAATGTCATGGATTTATAATTTAATTAAAAGGTCTCAAAGCAATTTTAAAGTCTTCAACATTAGTCATACTAAAACGAGAATGTCGATTAAAACAATTTACCATAGGAATAATCAAAAAACAAACATGCCAATCCATGTCCAAATCACAATCCAAAAGCAAAGAAGCAAAGTAAAAACTTTAAAACTAACAAATTAGTTAAAGGCGTGAACAGCCACCCCGGAAATGAGGGCAGATGCTGCGGAAGGGTGAGAACTCCTGTTAAGCTAGCTACATCCACCACGTGGAACACAAAAACAGCAAAATAAGAAAGACGAATAAAACAACATCTAGATTACTGCCTGTTTTGAACGAACACTGGGTGTTATGCTTAAATCGTGTCCAGTGGTACAAATGATAATCAGCCAACGATTATAAAACTTTCGAGGGGCACTTTGCATTTTGATAAAACGATATCCATTGGAATAAAGTATTTATATAGTGTCATAACCATCTAGCTCATTTTACAACGAGTGGCCCTTAACTTGCAAATATTAATTTTAACTTTTAACACTCGAAAGCTATTTTGTTTTAACATAGTACATACAGATAAAATAGAACAAACAGGAAATGACTCGACTGTATATATATGTACGCACTTGTTTAACATATTGCACATCCCTTTAGCTGATACATGTACATGTGCTCATTCGAAATATGAGAACATACGGAAAAAAAGCTTTGTAAAACTTGGTTTGTTTTTTCAGACCAGTCAAAATCGAATACTCGTGTGTGTCGAAACAGTCGAGTTGTAACCAATCAATATTTTACATTTCCAAAAAATCTCTGATTTCAAAATGAAACAAAGTATCAAATACATATATAGTATACCACTTTTTTAATTTAATCATAAAATACATTCTAAAATTTAGTATATTATACACGTATATGTTTTTATCTCCAAGTACAAACACATGAAATGAGACAAGAAATACTCGTATTGAAGGCGGGTACTGATCATCATGACAAAAAGGTATCCACATATATTATGGACCACCGGTTGTATATGTAAAACAAGTAGGATGATACAGGTCCCTCAAATACAACTAAAACCATACCACTGAACACTTACTCCAGTGTCCGTCCAAAGTAGACAATTTAAGGATCTCACGAGCAATATCAAACTTTCCAACAATTTTAAAGTTCCAGTATGTGTGTGTGTGTGTGTGTGTGTGTGTGTGTGTGTGTGTGTGTGTGTTTTGCCTTATCTTGTTTTGTTTGTGTTTTTATATCAATATCTTGTGTTGCGTTGTCTTTTTGTTTCCATTTATATTTCTTCTACTTTATGACTTAAAATGCATTCGAACTTTTATTGTTGTCTTTCGTTTGCGATCAACCGTCTAATGACAATCTTTATGTTAATTATAATATTTCATTCAGCATTGTGTTTTTAAATTGCAATCGATGTTAATAACACACAATTCCTGTGATACAAAAAATTAAAAAACATCACCACCAATGTTGATTGTTTCTACAAAATGTCCATTCATACTTTGTTGCCAATAACATAATCGATATTTTAGGCAAAATGAGTAATGTTAAAATATACATGTTTAAATACGTACTATATTTATTGGTCAAAGTAATATAGTAACACGAGGAAGTAACAAAATGCTATACTATGGTGTCCGGTTTAGCCAGAGACAGGTCTTTTCATTAACAAATGACCTCATTTCCCTTGTGGAAGTAAGTGTTTAACTAAATTTGTTAGTCTTTTTATATTTCACTTTGCTATTGGGATTGTAGTTTGAACATGTTAAGAAATTAATTGGTTTTGCAAATGAGCCCAGAAGAGCGACCAAAAACTGTCATGTTAATTGGACCCATGACAATAATAAGTCATCAAAATGGCACAATGTGTCCTTCGTGACAAGTGACACCTAGCATTGAAGTTTAAGCAATTATACAAAAGGATAAAATTAAAAAAAGTTCACAAGCTTGAAATGTTTTTGAACACCACCGTATGATAAACAATAATACTACCAGAAAAATATGCTGTATTATCATGTAACTTTATAAAATTAATTGTAGCGGGTTTTTTTTTCTTTTTACTTTTGGCATGAATAAGTTTCCACAAAAACATGTCATAGAAATTATGTTGACAAATTATGATAATTATTTAAAACATCCATGGCTGCATTTTTGATTACAATACAAAAACATAATATATGTCTTTTTTCTTTTCCGTACAAAATGATATTTTCCAATATCTTTGAAAAACCATACGTTTTATTTTGAAAAAAATTATAGCTAAACCCGAGTAACTGTCATTTTTTCTAGAAGTTTTAGAGATGTATATATTGATTAAAAATGCTGTAAAGGATGAACGTTGCAACAGTGTTGTAATTAATCATGAACACAATGTACTTTGCACTGCTAGTCATTTGAAGCCAATCGACAAACATAGAAATGATAAATTTGACTATGTTTTTCTTATTTGAAAGCAATAGCTAAAATAAAATAAATGATTAGGTTATGACTGTACTTACAAAATATAACTGTAGCTAGATGTAGAATACTGGTGGACACCATCTTGTCTTCATTTCAGATAAATCTGTATGTATCTCCCACAACGAGTAAGTAAAGTGTTAAACTTAAGCATCTTTAAGTGGAGACTATATTATAAATAGTTTAATACACTCTAAGTTGCAGGAAACGTTGCTTGATAACCAGCTAGACCAACAATGTAACAGGATGTGAAACTTTCCTTGTGTCAAAATTACAATCATTTCAGTTTTTGGGAAAAACATATACTTTTTCGTGCCGCCATTTTTATTTTTAGCGAAACACAAAACCATGTTTCATTGTTGAAATATTTTATGTTTTTTTTTCAGATTTTGCATGGGGTTGGTTTATTTTTCACTCATACAATATCCTATTTTATTTAACTTTAAAACACAAATTAAATCGCGTCGACCCTTGATGGAGCCCGACTTCCTGCTGACGTCAGTTTGATCATCCTCAAAATTAAGTTTTAATTATAATAATAAAAGTAAATAAAATACCAATCATCAGAAAAGTACATTAGCTAGCTTTATTTGACTAAATTGTTACTAAACCTGTTTTAATTTTGAAGTACTAGATTATTATTTCGGAATAAAATTCCTAATCAGTGGGGGACCAAAATTATGGAAATCCAAATATGTCTAAAATGATGAAATCAGAAAAAATAGAGGTACCAAACATGTAAGACAATACTTAGAAAGATTAAGCATAGCTTAGTTAAAAAGATAAAATTCTTAAAGCTGATCAATGATTGCGATTGGCAACAGAAAAAACCGTCAAAGAACATACAATTGTTGGTTTCACAATATTCGTCCAAACACTACTGATGAGGTATTGTATTCCGAAACAGTCGTCTAGCGCTGTAAAATTAAAACTGGTATTATATGTAATTACACCAGAGACAGTAACAGCTCGATTCATTTCCACAATTTATGTAAGAATTTAGCGTTATAAGGGAAGGGGGGTTTGGTGATAAATCCAGGATGCATGCTTAACATAACACATAACAAAAATAGCCCTCGCGAAAAAAAATACTGCGTCGATAATCGAGGGAGGAAAGTTATCGATGTTCGTGTTGAGGGGACTCGATGGACTATTGGTCTGAAGCGACAGTCTTCTACGGATTAAAGCAACTCCCATCGCATAGGTTCAAATCACAATCAGGAAATATCCTAGTGTGGGAAAGTTCTTCAGTTCGCTTTTCGAAGGTAGGCACTTCAATAACCTCAAAATATTCTAAAACTGACCGCCATATTTATCAAAATTGAATTTTTAATTGGTAATCTTTTGTTGTTCTCTACAAACAGTTAAGAATTCTGGTCCATCAAACAACTCATCCAAGATTTTTGTTTCAGTAAGTTTGGAATTATTCATGTTGCTTCAGATTTGATTACATTCGTTTTGTTGTTTCAGTACAAGTATTTGGAAGAAAATGCATTCATTTTGGGTTCACCGTTGTACCACGTGATGCCACTTAACATTTGTGCCAAACAATTATTTCAATTGGATATGGATCATATCAGTTCACGTTTCCCTAAAAAACAACGGTATTCCGGGTGTATGTAAGTAAATGTTTTCAAAACATCCCACACAAACGTTAAGGGATGTTGATTACTTGATATATCGACTAAACCCCATAAAAATAAAACAAAATTAAATATTTAAAAAAAAATCTTTATTACAAAAGTTTGTTATAAATCCTCTGTATGATTTAGAGTAATCACATGATACTCTTGATGAGAATAAGTGAATCCTTAACGAAATCTTCATTGTACAATTATAAAAATGTCACACTTCAATCAGATATAAAAAGCTAACAGGAAAACTGCAATCTCAATAAATCTTCATAAAAGTGTTATTGGGTACTTCATAATTGTGTAATGATACACGGTACAGGCCTGGCGAAAGTTTAATACTAACAAAACGAATTAAGGCCGAATCGGCTGTGCATCTCGGGTTCTCAACAGCTTTATTACTTAGATGCTATCTATATCTCGGGATAGCTTTTTGACTCTTAGCTATCCATATCTCGATCACACAGTAACCGAATTTTGACTCCTTTTCCCTAGTTAAGTGATAAACTTTACTGTATGTAAGTTCAAATGAGTTAATATATAATTTTGAATACAATTACACCAAAAAATGATGCGTCTAAACACTACAAATGCCGCTCTCACACATGTGTATCCAAATATAGAACAATCTGTGATACCAAAACCACTTGGAATAATAGAAAAGACCACGTAGTTCGATCTGCGCCTGCAACAAAGAAAAATAAATTTTGGTCAGCAAAAATACAGAAAATGATACCTTATACATATCATGGATGTTAAAGGTCAGGGGCGTAGCTGGGGTGTTTATGATGTGGACGCCTAAAGAGGGCAGGGGGTTTGGGGGCCGCCCTGATGCGAATTTTCGGCCCTCCAGGGTGCTATTTATTAGAATTTTTCTTATAATTTTATGCTATGCTGTGGTAGTTTTTGTCGTTCTTTTGAGGACTGGTTCATTCTTAAACCTGAAGACGAGGTACAAGGGGATCTGATGTTTTATGGCATAAGCACTACGAAAACAACACACTCAATAATTGAGAAAGTCAAGTTAAAATGGGAGTTCAATTAATATAGTGGTGAGGTTAAACGGAGGAGAGGAAATATATTTGTAAATATATTGCGTTAATACATAATGAAACGTGACGAATGGCTAGTAGAAGTTCTTTAATGTAATCAAATCAGATAGTTTCAATTGTTTTGCCATGCCGGCAAAGTCAAGACAACACCGGAACAGCACCTCAGAGGCTATCGAAGTCAGGTATAAACCGAATTCGTACATAACATTTCCAGTAAAGACCAACGGTTTGGTATAAGAAATATATTATACTCTCTCTCTCTCTCTCTCTCTCTCTCTCTCTCTCTCTCTCTCGTTTTTTCTTTTGTTTGCGAAAACGATGTGGACGTTTTTGCGTACAAACGTACGCCTGGCTACGCCCCTGAAGGTTAAGACTTATAAGCATTGCAGGGACTAGTTGAATGCATTTCCCGATCATTATTATCCCTTATGCTTATTATTTAACGAATATTAGAAATTCTGATAGACACTTTGTAAATTTGACAGCAGTTTACAAAGTTTACCATTAAGATATTAACATAGTAATGTACGTTACCTCGTGAACCCCTGGAAGAGAATGGAAAACTTAAAACATTTGTGGTTTTGACGTGCAATGTTACCTCGTTAACCATCTCTGGTAATGTCGAGCAAAATAATTTAAAGAAAATTTCTTTTATAGAGTGGTGCTTGTATATATACGAAAGCTTGTTTGTGCCACTTTGTAATCTATTTTTTTTTTTAATTCGTACGTACGGTTTTTAAATTCGTAGGTACGGTTTTTTAATTCGTATGTACGATTTTAAAAATCGTACCTACGATTTCAGAAAAAAATCAGATTACAAAGTGGTACGAACAAGCTTTCGTATATACAAGCGCCACTCTATAAAAGAAATTTTCTTTAAATTATTTTTATCCATTCATTCTTATTAATCAAAAATAACCTTGTAGACATCTTCGGCATTTTACAAACACTGAGTTAGTTTAATATATACCTGAAATGCCATTATCTTTGATTTGGAATATTGAGAGGGTACCACTTGTCGATCCTATAACCATTAGTACTGGCTGCTTGTTTGGACTCATTGCTGGTTCTATGAATCTAAAGTATAAATTTAAAATAGTAGTTAATCACCGGTGATTATTGGGTATTATGGAGAATAATTAATTATGTAATGATACCAGGAGAAAGACGGCAATTAATGTTAACATCTTTTAGTCAACATAAGATATGAAATGTCATATTGCAAATGGTTTAGTCATTCAGACTCAATCTGAGTAATGGTTCTTTAATCGCTTAAACACCATACCTGCATTAAAGCACTAAACAAACGAAAAGGGATAAAGCTCAGCTGACAAGTGACCGGGGCATGGATAGCTTGTAGCCGCAAAGCCTCTCAGATAGATAGCAACTGTCCAAAAAGTTCTAGGTATACGTAGCGAGTTGCCGATTGCTGTGATGAGCTGATTCATTAGCTTATTGATAAAATTTAGACAGGTCTGTTCTTTATCACAACTTGCAATGCCCTCAGTATGTGTGGTCTGTTGTTTTCGTTTACTCTTAATTTTATAGCTGTTTTTGGCCGAGTATCCAGCTAATAAAATGAGTCAAGGGATGTAGCTGAAAGTACATTAATGGAACCCAAGCTCCCAAACCATACTTGAACCTAACAAAAAGTCTATTAACAAAACTAAAAGCGTAACCATTCATACCTCATATCCTCAGGATCAATCTCGCTGAGTTTTCTTTGATCGTAGAGGTCACCCCATGTATTATAAATGGTACTATTTGATTTTGGTATCCCTGTCCACATACTTTCAAACCTAGGCTTTGTGACATCAGCACCAATAGAGTAGATGAACACCATGCCCGGTTCCTCACAAGAAGCAAACAACAGCGTTTTACCCTTGTATTGCCCAGTAGTGACCATCTCCGGCGACGGACCCTGTAAACATAACAAAATATACAAATTTTTACACATGAATGAATAAAAAAGTTCAAAATATCTAGAATTGACAATTGAGTAAAATTATAAAGTAAAAATGATAAGAATTCATTCGATTGTGTCGCCATCCAAGTTCGCAAGACATTTTAGAAGATTTTAAAATGTTTACTTATGAAGACAAGGGCGATGTAACATATATTGCAACGGATTTTGCGTTGTTTTTCGATGCTTTCACTGCAAACAGCCATTAATTAAGAATCGATTTCCATGGCCATGACATTCCACAAAAGGTTTCAGGTACAGCACTGGTGTCTTTTTATCTTATGTTTTTTTTTTTTTTTTTTTTTTTTTTTTTGCTTATATAAATACTTGGAATTTGTAAACCTACATGTATGGACTCGTGATATCATTTTAAATTACGATTGTTATTGTTGTTGCCGAATGTTGCTTAATGTTGCATCAGTAATTTTTAGCTTTCGCAACGATAACTACATTATTATTTTCTATGAATTAAACTATAAACAAGATCGGCACTAATTAGTAAGTTTAGTGTAAAAAAGGCAAATAACCCACCATTTTTGAAGAAAACTTTCCTTTAGTATCATTTAATCTCGAATCAGCATTTCCGGAATCAGAATTAAATAAGTCTGGCCTTAATCGTTGCACTGTATCTTCTAGGTCACTGCCACTGTCATAAACATTCACTACACCGGAAGCGTCTATCCGCCAAATTGAAAAACTTCTGGCGCCAAATGCATACAAAGCGTCATATTGGGTAATGTTGGTTCCGTTTATTTTTCCTTCAATATTTGATACAATCAGTCTCCCTGCACAATATAAAATTATGTGCATCATTTAAGGTAATTTCAAAAGCAACTATTTCGGAACCTGATTGCCACAATTTTTGTGCGGGCATTACTTATGATTAATTTTTTTTGAAGCGGCAGTCTGCTGCTGCAAAATTAAAACATGTAATTATTCTGTTTATAGTATAAATAATCGAATTGCCTAAACACGGGATTATTGTAATAATTAATTATATATAATTCAATTCTCATTTGTTGAAAGCATTTTGGTTGGTCAGATTTTTATGTTACGTTTGCATGAATGGATTGGCTCTCTGTGACGTCATCTCATTGTAGATGATGTGCAGAGGCATTTAAATTCCTACACCATAGCGTTACTATTTTTACTTGCTACGGCTATATTGTTGTTTAAATTGTTGATTGGTTGTTGAAAATTTCTAAAAATTGAATCATAAGAATTGAAATTAATTTTTTCTTTTTGTTATGGAAGTATGAAAGAATTGGACATTTTGCACATTGCGTAGCGAATTATTTTACGTGTGCAAATGGGGTTCGCCGCTGTACCACGTGATACCTTCTAACGTATGTGCGAAACGCTTGTTTCCAATGGACAAGGAATCGACAATATGACGTTTTCCGTAAAAACGACGTTATTCTGGGAAATTGTGACGTTGACGTTTCCCAAAATGTTCCGCACAAACGTTAATTAAGGATTGAATGTCACTTTGAATGCTGTCATCGAGGTATGACTGCATCAGCTCACGTTCAAAGTAAGTGAATCGCGAAGCGATTCATGTTAACTTTGAACGTGAGCTGATGCAGTCATACCTCGATGACAGCATTCAAAGTGACATTCAATCCTTATGTTTACATTATTTTTACCCACAAAAGGTATTAGTAATTTTCCGAAAGTCGGTGTATTAATGTGGTTGGAACATTTAAAGCGAGATAACTCTTATTGTAGAACCATATAAAGAGAACAGCCATGTTGATTTGTCTCGTTGCTTGGCGATCGTAAAATATAGTTCCGTAAAACACTTTTGAAAATTAAATTCTATTTCTCCTTTTTTCACTAAACAATAATCTGTTTGGTAAGATATTACTATGAATATAATTATTTAGTCGAATAACAAACAGTTGTTCATAATTTAAATGTGGTGTCCTCGGACTCACTAATTTTTTCACTTCGTATCTTTATAGGCCATGGGAAATGGTCATTAATCATTAAAAAATTATTTTGATATAAAAAGACAACAAATATTGGTTTTTATTATTCTTTTTTATTTTCAAATCATTTTTAAAATTGGTGCAGTATGACAAATTTCTACGTTTGTTACCGCTCGTAAAGAGCGTTCCTGCAGTCGCCGGATAGATTTATGAATGATATGAATGAATAAGTAGTCCCTTGGTGGTATGTATTCCTCCGCTGTACATCGAAAGCGGATTGGCTGAAGATATTAACTGACGTATCGCTTTACACAGAGCGCGCGACACACTGCTGTCATCGAAAAATTAACGCAATGGTTCCAAAGAGATTCATATAAGGCAATGCATTTGTAATGTAAACATGAGGTATTGACCACGTGGTACAGCGGCGAACCCCATTGTTAAATTCTTCCATACTTCTATAACAAAATGAAAAAAAAATTTCATTCCTTTAATAAAATATCAGTTTTGGTTATTGATGATTTTTTTGTCTTCATGCATATATTAAAATCACTATGTGAGAAACTCGTTAATGTTTTAGAACATTAAACAAATGGCAAGGTACTCTAAAATTTATTTTAATTTATTTATAGCTGGATATTCATTACAAATATACAAAACCAAATATGTAACTCACCAATGTTCTCGTCTGCTTTTATACTAGTGTTAGTGAAATTATTTTTGGCAGCCCATCTCAGAACCGTTGAATTATCTGAAAATATGCGTATATAATTATTTTATAAAATCTAACTTTAAAGGTGAAATTTTGAAATCCAATCAGTAATGAGAGAGAGAGAGAGAGAGAGAGAGAGAGAGAGAGAGAGAGATTTCGTACCATAAAACGCGAAACCCCTAGGGATTTTGAACAATGTATAAAATCAGAGAAGAATTCGGTCTGTAACTGATCTGAATTCTTTGGAACAATTCCACTTGCGGAACAAATACGTTGTTACGCGTGTAAATGTGTGTTTGTAGGAGTTATGGTTATGTTGTTTCTTTATTAAATAGTGTGTGTGTGTGTGTGTGTGTGTGTGTGTGTGTGTGTGTGTTCACCTGCAAAGGTAAGGTCTTTTACTCTGGATACCTCATTAAAGCCGTTAGTAACATCATCTGCATAGTTTTTAGTTGCACCTTCATTGGCTGAGATGATATACCCTTGACCACCGAGAACAAAGTAAGTGATAGCATCAGGCTGATACATACCATACAATGGCCATGGTCGAATGTTTATTTCTGAAAAGTATATACGATATAATCAACGACGCTAACATACCTAGGAATTTACAAAGGAGAAACAAAAGTGTATATGAAAAACTAGAAAACTGAAAAAATAATTAAAACACGTGAACTTTCACAACGACGAGAGGCCAGGAGCGCCAGAAGGGTTACACTTTCCGTCTAGCTTGTAATCCCGTGACATGTGTAACAGAAGCTAAATATACCCTAACCTATTCAGAATGATACAACACAAGAAATTTAAAAATGGTACGGCCGGTAAATGTGTGTTTCAAACCGTTAATGAACCACAACCGTATAAAATAAACGACAAGTCGGGTGCCAAAAGAGACAACAATAAAATTTTGCTGAAAAAACATTTACGTAGTAGGTCATGCAACACACAAAAGAAACTATGAAAAGGGACAAGAAAGAAAATACTTGAGAAACTGCGCAAAACCTCTTCATTTACAAGAATATGTTTTCGGTATTAAAGGCTAACATACGGTATCGTCTATTTTTACGCTTATTAAAATTATACATACTATTATCTTTATCGCTGACATCAAGTTTGTAATTCTCCAATCTTTATAACCAAGTGGATAGATATTTGTAAACGTTCCCGTGTTTAAATTCAGCTCAGCAACGCGTTATTTGTCTGCAACAATAGTGTATTACATGAGATGCATGTACATGAATTTACATTATTTTGTATACCCGCATATCACAGAAACGTTGTTCTTTTAAATAGATATCACATTTGAAATCAAAGAGAAAATTATAAAATTTTAAACGTTTTCAATACTTGATCTTCTCTTGGTAAAAAATAAACCAAACTTGGGGCAGACCCTAGTTTGAGAAGTTTGTCAGTTCGATTGCCGAAGGTGGTGGTTTTGCCGTGCATTCGTGATTCCTCAAACATTCCTGAGCCTTGAAATCTCTTGACTGTGAAACTCCAATAACTCACTCCACTCTCGTCTAAAAAGACATACATGTATGACGAGTATGCTCATAGTGTGTTCGATTTACTATTTAATAGCCTATTGGCAAATCCAGCGTCAATAGCAGTGTTTGGAAAACTCTCTCTTACCTGTAAATGGTTTCGTCAGCATTTATTATAATGCCTTCAGGTTCAATGCTCTCTCTCTCTCTCTCTCTCTCTCTCTCTCTCTCTCTCTCTCTGTGTGTGTGTGTGTGTGTGTGTGTGTATTTGTCCTTACTTGTAAAGCAACATAAGCAATAGTTTCGTCAGCATTTAGAGTTATACCTTCAGGTTCAAGGTCATTAGCAAAAGAATTACCATTTTCTCTATAAATGTACCTGACCCCTTTAGTTACAAATTCCTGCCACCTACATAAAGATTACATTATTTGTAAATCTGATTGCGGTTTATATGTTATATATACATATATATAACTACGGTTTATGCAATATACATCGATAAAGGGATACAACTCTTTCCTCTCCAAAACCATAACCAAAAAGGTTAAACGAAATATACCGTTTCCTTGACTTCGTTATAGCCATATTTCTACTTGGGGTACTAATTATTAGCTCTCTTAGCTATAATATCATATGTCATGACGATAAATTGCATTTAAACACATTTTAAGAAATTTTAAAAGAAATTTCTACAAACAGTTGACACTAACATGCATGTGCATTTAGGTTCAAAGAAAGATAATTTTAACATTAAAGCAGTGATAATATTTCACAGATTACCTGTCATTAAAGCTGGCAAAGTCTGCGAATTTAAATGAAGGTTCTTTACTCAAGTCTGCTGTAGGAAATTTGATAATACCAACGCCCCCTGGTGGATCTATCATCTTTGTGTTGTCAAGGTTAGGATAAGCGTCCGCTTCCAACGTCACCAGGATAGTCTTACAATCAGATGTCGGAAATAATGTGTCAGGATTTTTACCAACTGTAATGAATAAAGCATGGTAATGAGAAACGCAATATTAATTGAACTTAAGTTACCGGTGGTCATAACACTTGTCATTTATCATTTTTCATTTTCACATGCAAAAATGACTTAAGTGACTGCATCCATACATAATACTTTACAAATTGAGATGCTTTCTCCTTGACTGGCGTTCAGAATTAAGATGCTAGTGACATCGAATGGTTTATCCGGTGTTATGTGACGATTTGTTGCGTCGTACTGACTGAGCTTGTAAACTCGCCCAGCCAAAGTACAAGCCAGATCATAAAACACGTTCGTACATCTTACGAATAAACGTTCTTAAAAATTAATCCTTAGAGCTCAAAATTAACAAACATTGTTCCCATCGCGAACGACTGAAAAAATTCTGACATTAAACAGTACAACCATACAGAATTACCTAAGATATTATGAATTAGTCAGTTAGCTAAATAGGAGGTGCTTATCCTTCCGGAGCACCCGGCCTAACTTTCCTGGTGGAAGTTCAAGTGTTTAACCTAATTTGTCCGTTTCAAAGTTTTTACTTTGCTTTTGGATTGTGATTTGGACATGGATTAGTATGTTTGTTTTTAATTTGATATATAAAACCAAATACTACCTTACCCTGTATCACTCGTTTAAATGGCAGGTCTTTCGTTTTGTTGTTGTACTTCCCGTATATTTCCACAATACCGTGTTCATTGCGCAGGTCGTCAACTCTAGCAAGTATCACATAATCTCCACATACTTCTATGTCCTTCATCTTGGTATTCGGCATTGTCTTATGGTACAGTATCACCGGAGTTGTTATATTACTGACATCAATAACTAGAATCAGTAAATCACCTAAATATAAAGTTAGAACAAAAATGAATCAACCTGCATATCTTTGAGAGCATTGATAAAGAGTTTTTATGAAGGAAAAATAATATTGGTTCCATCTGCATTGCTAATTGGAGATGATGAATGCCCATGTGTCAACAATGTTAAGATATATAAACCCAATAACATATACTTGGCAACAACCATCGCAAACAAGAGCACGATACAAAATACTTCATAAAAGCAGAAGGCAAGACAGAAAAAGCGATCAAATAAATAGGAAAGACTGATTCTAAAACAAGGGATTGGGTGCGCACTGGGTTTGTCTAGTGGTATGGTTATAGAACTATTGGCACTGTCCCTTTTGTTTTACAACCAGTGGTCGAAAAAACTACATTTAATAATTGAAAAAAACCTTGTATTTACCACCAAATCGGAACGTATATGATGAAGAATCATGTCATTTCCATATTTGTATTTACCGGAAAATTTAATAATTAATTCTTATTGTTCTCTGCTATATATGTTGTTACCATTACATATTTTCTGTATAATTGTTATATAAATTTTTGTTTTGCTTTGCAAATAAACTATTATTATTATTATTATATTATTATTATAAAACCTTGATTTTTCGACACCGTTTGTTAAGTCAGATTTTGGCGTTATAAAGGGGTTTGGCGATAAATTAAGATGAGTATATAAAGGAAAATTTCGCCAAAGAAAGGAATTTTGGGAATTCAAACCGATCTGTCAAAATGCTAGTTGACAAAGTTCTTAAGAGCCATGCTGTAATAAGGTTTTATTATAAAATAATTTATAATAATAGTACCGTCTTATAAAACGTGTAAATACCGACATTACGATAAAATATCACATTTAAGATTGTTTATCTTCCAAGTTTAACCCGTGTCATGTAAAGTTCAAAACGTACCTTTTATCTTTATGTATTAATTACTAATTGTGATAAATTGCTTATTATCAAACTGCCGCAACCAATAATTGTTCAGTACAGACCTGTCGAAAACACTGAACTAGCAAAAACGAGTCGAAGCTCTGCTGCCTAGTGGCCGATGTATGGATAGCTAGTGGCCAAATAGCTGCCGGGAGATATCAGCTGCCGTTAATCTGTCATGACATAGCTAACAAAACGACGGGTCATATGAGCAGATTCGGCACTAATTTGTTAGCTTCATGTTAAACTTTCGACAGGACTGTTCAGTATCCATGTTATGTTTGAATCAAGGTCATATGACGTCTTAACAGCACATTAAAATTGGAGACATTAATTTACTTTCGGATACAGGAAGTTGATATAAATCTGTTTATAATAGAAGGATTTAAGGATATTTCAGTTATTCCAATATATTTCTGATTCTGTAAACAAGGCTGTAAAGACTTTCCTTGTTTTCGAGTTCCATCAGTCACTTTTGTATTGTTTGTTGACCAAAGATTTATAATGTCACTTTAAGTGGTTAACCAGAGATTTATAATTATATACCTTCGTGTTTTATACAACATATTCCATCTTCAATCAAACCAGGGTTTACATTGATACTACTATTTGCAATTAAACTGGAGATGCATTTGGATTTTTTATCAATCAACCACAAACATACAGGTCATGGATGAATGTTTAAACACCAAAACAAAAAAAGCATGGAAAAGCCTTCGAAATCTGGCAAATAAAGTACAAAAATTGAAATCTGTGAATTTGGTCAATGAGGCATTTAACTGAATCTTTTAAAGATACGAGCGTTTTCCTTTCGATAACCCTATTTCTGCAGAGTATAATTTCTATCCTTGTTAACGTTTTAAAAACAATTTTTACTCCAAGAGGCCATGAATTTTATGTTGGTGTTATTGCAAGAAAGAATTTTATATAATTATTTATTCACTTTCAAATGCTCCACAATACCTTTTCTTTTCTTCTCCAGTAATTTAGATTGCGTTTCTGTTTTTGTTTCAAACAAATTCACATTCGAATTTGAATATCTAGAAAGTACTCACTTTGGTGGGCGTGTCTAAATAGGTTCGGATGTTTTTGAACCGGAGAATACTATTTAATCAGAAGCAACGCAATTTTAAACTTGGAATGACGGTGGGGTGGAATAAAGTAATAGTGTTTTATGCCCAAGTCAACATTCTTTCACTTATAATGAGAGGTAGAGTTCATGGATGGTGGGAGAAAAGGATTGCCCGAATGGATCCACTGACCTTCGGCATCTAAACTGACAAAACCTTCTCAAACTAGAATTTTTCGGACCGATTGGGATTTGAACATAGGCGTTCATGAGAATTGTGACCCGCTTAGACCACTCGGTCACCGAGGCCCCTTCAAAATTTAGAAAAAACAGGCGACTGAACATACATACAAAACTGACTTACCTATGGTATAAACAATCTGGTTATCAGCATCATAAGTAAACTGTTCCACAGCTAGTTTATCATATCCATAAGTTCCATTAATATTCTCATATTTATATGGTAAATATAATGTAGATAGTTTCTCAAGGTATATATTAGCACTGATGCAGTGTAAAACCATCATCAACACGGTAATTGATGGAGCCATTTTGTTTACACACAATGGTGAGGCACTTTAATATGCAAACTAAACTAGTTGAATTTTGTAACATAATACGTTCTCCGACGGATAACGCGGAATTTGATAGTGTAAATGTGACCGTTTCATAAATGTGATTATTTTATAATTGACGGCAAATTAAACCCTCGTTCTTGACTGGGGCGTACAATACTTGTATTCTTAGATTAAGGATAAAGTAAACGCTCACAAATATGTATTTCAAGTAAATGTACTTATATTTTAAGGGTTCATGTTTGAAAGTAAATTAGTCATTTTAAAAAAAAACTAACATTTTCTAAAAATATGTCGCAGTAGTCAATTTATGAGCAGAAACGTATTTAACATTTTTCGATTTCATTGAGCAACTACGGTAGCTTAGTCGGTAGAGTGCTCGCTTCGTATGTGGGAGGATATGGGTGTCAAAATGCTACAAGAGTACGTGAAAATCCTTCTTCTTCTGTATGCGGACGATACTGTGATATTTTCGGAGAACGAAACCAATATGCAAAATACATTGAATGCTTTTTACGATTATTGTAATATGTGGAAACTTGAAGTCAATATATCTAAAACAAAAGTTCTTATGTTTAGTAAGAGAAAAAATAATCATTTACCTGTGTTAAAGTTTGGTGGGGACATTTTGGATTGTGTGGACAACTATTGTTACTTGGGTATATTTTTCAATAGAAATGGGTAGTTTTTTACAGCTAGGGAAAACATGTAAAGTTCTATTCGGTTTGTATAGAAAGCTAGAAAATATTCCATTGTCAATCGAATGTCAACTGGATCTATTTGATAAATTGGTTTATGCTTGTGAAATTTGGGGTTTTGAAAAATTAGAATTGGTAGAAAAATACATATACAATAATGTAAAAAAATCCTCAAACTTAAAACAAGTACACCAACATATATGGCATACGGTGAACTCGGGAGGTATCCTTACATGTACAAATATATAAAAGGATGGTCATTAAACAGGAGGTGCCTACCCTTCCGGAGCACTCGGCCTCACTTCCCTGGTGGAAATTTATGTGTCTAACCTAACTTGTCAGTTCCAAAGTGTTTACTTTATTTCTGGAATGTGATTCGGACATGGATTAGTATGTTTGTTTTGATTTGGTATAACATAGTATTTTCAGAAAATAAGTTAACAAATTATTGTTATAGATTATTACTTTGTCGACATAATGATGATAAAAACATTGTTGAATTCGGTTGGTTTTAGCAATATACAGGAGTCTCGAGGTTTTTTTTTTTTTTTTTTTTTTTTTTTTTTTTTTGTCAACAAAAAGTGGTTTATTAATTCTTTTGAACAAAAACTAAAAGACCAGTTTTGCCAAAGCTGGTATTCTCAAATTGAACAGTCAAACAAAGCTACAATATATAGAATCTATAAGGATTAATTTGGTTTTGAAAATTATCTTAATTTTTTACCTGCCAATTTTAGATTAATCTTTGTAAGGTTCAGAACTACAAATCATTCTTTACCGATAGAAAAGGGAAGATGGGAAAAAATGATAGAAATGAAAGAAAATGTAAACTTTGTGACAAATCTTGCATTGGTGACGAATATCATTTTGTATTGGAATGTGAAAATGTTAACGGTCATAGAAAATATATGAAAGAAAAATACTATACCAGACCAAATGCTTTAAAATCAGCTTGGGAACAGGGAAGATATCATTAACTTATGCAATTGCTTATAATTAGATATAAAAACATGGAGAATTGTTTTGGACAATAAGAACTGCCGTTTTGTACTTGTTGGCGGGGGTATTTCCCAATCACTCGTCGCACTGCTCTGCTAATTATTCAAACAAATACCATTATTTTATGTTAATTCTCTGGTAAAGTATTCTAAAACAAGTTAAAATACTATATGTAAATATATTTATTTAGTGTATATGATAGTGTTCTGCTACATTCTATACATTGTATTACTTAATGTTATATAATGTTATATTATTGTGTTATATTACATATATACTTTATCAATCGCCATAGATATAAACCTCAGGTACCACCTCCGGTGGTTTTGAGTGTAATAAAGAACTAGTACTAGATACCCGGCCGGGTCTAACCATTACTTAAAATAAGTAATGACCGTTCTTTCGGCAAGCACAGGCATTCGGCATTAAGAAAATGAAAGGAACCAGACGCCCCGTGTTACGGATGACGTATCACGTTAAAGAACTATTCCAGGACATTGCCCTGAGCGCACTACAAAGGTCAAAATTTCTGTCACTTCACCCGTAGCTGCTGGCGTCTCGATATAAGTAAAAGAGAAACCAGACGAAAGAATTTAACATAAATTAGAATGACAAGGTTTAGGTAAGTATTGTGTCTCTCTTCCAATACATATTTCGCAAGTTTAAGATATATTTATCTAATAAGTATATATCTTGCAGTATTTGTGGACCCCTTCTGTTGTGCTTATGGCATCATACCCTTTATAATAATATAATAATATTATGTACATGTATATGTGAATCACTTCCTCATTTTCCCAGAATTTCATTATACATTTCAAATATCGGTGAGTATGCCGGATATATAACTGGTCTTTAATTGTAACTCGTTTCTTTTGCATCAACGAAAAAAAAGAACCGCAATTTTCCCCCTGGTTCTGCCACTGAGGTATTGTGTGTACATTGTGTGTTGACAAAATGAAAAGTTTTATGCCATAAGTTATATAGATACAACTCGCACGTTTTGAGGTCGGCTATACGATATGCTCTTGCTACATATATAAGTGTGCAACATAATTATATTCATCTCTTCATTTAAAAACATGTCGAATTATTTTATAAATGAATAAACTGAATTCTGGTTATAAGTTTTAGATCTAAAGGATTTTACAGTTTTATGCTTATTAACATTCGGCACTTGAAAAAATTTTATTATTATTATTTATTTATTAGTTTTATTTAAGGGCTCCCAACCTTCGGTTGAGCCTGTATATGTATACCGTTTTAACCATTACAAGTAAGATGGCGACAGATGTCCTTCCTGTAAAATTATGGTTTTGTAATGATTCAAAATCAAAATTATTATACGATGTATGACGAAGTTAATTATTATTCTCATTATCATGATATCATTATTTTATCATTATTTTATCATGATAACTGTGTCATATACCATTTTTTAAATATATTTATAAAATACGTTTAAAAAAATGGTATATGACAACTATAAAATCATTCAAACTCAGTCTACCCAACATAAAGGTGTTAAATTATATTCCCGTAACTAAAAAATGTAAAATAGTGATAAAAAAAATTACACAGCTTGATGTTTATTTTAACAGCGACTCTAGGCCTTCCATGGCTGTTCGAAATGTAGGTATAAAACATAGTCCGTCAGCGATATTATGAACATGGGCGAGATTGTACACAAAAGGTATTATTACGACAGCCGACATCGACCAGGCAAAAACATAGCATTTTACCTGTTTTAGTACCGCGGTAAACAAACATAGCAATTTACCTGTTTTAGTACCGCGGTAAACAAACATAGCATTTTACCTGTTTTAGTACCGCGTTACACAAACATAGCATTTTACCTGTTTTAGTACCGCGTTACACAAACATAGCATTTTACTTATTTTTCTGTACCATGGTAGCCGAAAGCAGCCAATATTATAAATCGTGAAATCTAATTTAAATTTGTTAACAACACCTTATGATAACATCCGATAGATGGTTATTTATATGTCAAAGTCAGGTTAAGTGGGAATTCAATTACGTTTAACCATACGATAAATTTTAGAACAAATTATCTAATTACAACGGAGACTGGTTTAACCTTATGTACCCAATGACGTATGTATTTATTTGTATATGAATCTGCCATGTGGCCGGTTTCGGCTGCAAGCTGATCACAAACACAGGTGGGCAATGTATGATTTTTGTGTTTATCTGTACTATGCTTGGTACAGAAACATTAGTAAAATGCTATGTTTGTGTGCCAGTATTTGTGTACCATGGTACAGAAACAGAGGTAAAGTGCTATGTTTGTGTACCGCGTGTTTGTGTACCATGGTACAGAAACAGAGGTAAAGTGCTATGTTTGTGTACCGCGTGTTTGTGTACCATGGTACAGAAACAGAGGTAAAGTGCTATGTTTGTGTACCGCGTGTTTGTGTACCACGGTATAGAAACATTAGTAAAATGCAATGTTTGTGTACCGCGTGTTTGTGTACCACGGTATAGAAACATTAGTAAAATGCTATGTTTGTGTACCACGTATTTGTGTACCACGGTACAGAAACATTAGTAAAATGCAATGTTTGTGTACCACGTATTTGTGTACCACGGTACAGAAACATTAGTAAAATGCAATGTTTGTGTACCACGGTACAGAAACATTAGTAAAATGCTATGTTTGTGTACCACGTATTTGTGTACCACGTATTTGTGTACCACGGTACAGAAACATTAGTAAAATGCAATGTTTGTGTACCACGGTACAGAAACATTAGTAAAATGCTATGTTTGTGTACCACGTATTTGTGTACCACGGTACAGAAACATTAGTAAAATGCAATGTTTGTGTACCACGTATTTGTGTACCACGGTACAGAAACATTAGTAAAATGCAATGTTTGTGTACCACGTATTTGTGTACCACGGTATAGAAACATTAGTAAAATGCTATGTTTGTGTACCACGTATTTGTGTACCACGGTACAGAAACATTAGTAAAATGCAATGTTTGTGTACCACGTATTTGTGTACCACGGTACAGAAACATTAGTAAAATGCAATGTTTGTGTACCGCGTGTTTGTGTACCACGGTATAGAAACATTAGTAAAATGCTATGTTTGTGTACCACGTATTTGTGTACCACGGTACAGAAACATTAGTAAAATGCAATGTTTGTGTACCACGGTACAGAAACATTAGTAAAATGCTATGTTTGTGTACCACGTATTTGTGTACCACGTATTTGTGTACCACGGTACAGAAACATTAGTAAAATGCAATGTTTGTGTACCACGGTACAGAAACATTAGTAAAATGCTATGTTTGTGTACCACGTATTTGTGTACCACGGTACAGAAACATTAGTAAAATGCAATGTTTGTGTACCACGTATTTGTGTACCACGGTACAGAAACATTAGTAAAATGCAATGTTTGTGTACCACGTATTTGTGTACCACGGTATAGAAACATTAGTAAAATGCTATGTTTGTGTACCACGTATTTGTGTACCACGGTACAGAAACATTAGTAAAATGCAATGTTTGTGTACCACGTATTTGTGTACCACGGTACAGAAACATTAGTAAAATGCAATGTTTGTGTACCACGTATTTGTGTACCACGGTACAGAAACATTAGTAAAATGCAATGTTTGTGTACCACGTATTTGTGTACCACGGTACAGAAACATTAGTAAAATGCAATGTTTGTGTACCACGTATTTGTGTACCACGGTACAGAAACATTAGTAAAATGCAATGTTTGTGTACCACGTATTTGTGTACCACGGTACAGAAACATTAGTAAAATGCAATGTTTGTGTACCACGTATTTGTGTACCACGGTACAGAAACATTAGTAAAATGCAATGTTTGTGTACCACGTATTTGTGTACCACGGTATAGAAACATTAGTAAAATGCTATGTTTGTGTACCACGTATTTGTGTACCACGGTACAGAAACATTAGTAAAATGCAATGTTTGTGTACCACGTATTTGTGTACCACGGTACAGAAACATTAGTAAAATGCAATGTTTGTGTACCACGTATTTGTGTACCACGGTACAGAAACATTAGTAAAATGCAATGTTTGTGTACCACGGTACAGAAACATTAGTAAAATGCTATGTTTGTGTACCACGTATTTGTGTACCACGGTACAGAAACATTAGTAAAATGCAATGTTTGTGTACCACGTATTTGTGTAAAAGGCTATGTTTGTGTAATGCGTGTTATACCGTGGTATTGTCCGTCAGCGATATTGTGGCAAAGTGTTTATGAGCACAGACGAGTTTAATATACACGAATAGGTATTAATATCGTGTTGTCGTTTTCGTATATTCACGCCTTCACGCGTGTATTTGTCAACTTCACCTTTATATATCCATATCCCATGTTTATAACCACTCCGCCACAATATCGCTGACGGACTATAGGCAAACAACTTTGACCTGTCTGCTTGACCTGTCATTTAAATATTTATCACGACCAAGTACATCTGTGTATAGGACGCACAGGTGTTTATTCTGTATACATGACCTCATAGAGTACACCTGTGTACTGCGTATGTACATGTATTAACTTGGATCTTAACACTTATTTACCGGTAGATGAAATTTAAAACAGTGTGTAGGTGGGCTTTTTTAAAGACCATGGCTATTAGGTTCGTTCTAGTGTTGATATGCAACTGGAACTTTTGTTGTTGATGCCTAGTATTCATTAAACTGTTGCTTATCATATGCAACATTCCCGTTTTGAATTTATTTGACTTTGATGTTGAATCTGTATGCCGACAGAACATGTTACAAACGATTTTTCTCAGCTGAGATGTTTAATTTATCCAACTTTCGCTTTCAAAGAAAATTAAAGTACTTATTTGAGGTATGATTTTATTGAGTTTACTTGAAAATGGTAATTGATACGCATATTCAAAAGTTTTGCTCACTAGCATCCCGATAATTACCGTCAGGTAAATTTAATTATGGGTACCTATTAATCACTGACCACAACGCATGCAGGCGTTCTATCGACAATCAGTGGCACTGTCACCTGTATAAACAATCGGTGAAGCCGTGTAGTCGTGTGCAGCGATGCCTGAAGGCAAGGTGTGTTTGATACTGTCTGATCTTCAGCCGGTTAGCAGTGTCGTTAAATAACGAACAAAATTAGTGTTTATTTTGTACATTCGTTCCCGACTTTTCATTGCCGGAGCCGGTAGCCGAATATGCCGTTATAAAGTGTTATAATAATGCTGCGATGGATTTGTTCCTAACAATTTTTTGCCGTTAACTGAATATGCCGTTATAAAGGGTGCCGTTGTAAAAAGCGTTGACTGTATTAACTTGGATCTTAACACTACCCATATATTGGATGTACCCTCCTATATGAATATTCCTAATGAAAGGTCAAACGGAAAGGTCAATGTCGTTTACCTATAACGCGTATTTGTGTACTGGTAAGTTAAAATGCTATGTTTTAGTCTGGCCGATATCGGATTTCGTATATTATAGTCCGCCAGCGTGCTTATAAACACGGTCGAGTTTATTATACACGAGCATGCATTCATTTGACAACGATCCTTATATATTATCCCTATTTGCAATATATAAACTCTTCCATGTTTATAAACACTCTGTCAGAATATCGCTGACGGACTATATCTGGTCTCTGTTATCAGCGATAAGTAAATAGTTGACATATATAACGTAACACCATAATGGACGATACAATTATTATACGTAAGGCCGAGATTACTGACTGTGATAGACTTATGGTTCTTATAAAGGTTGGTATAAAAAGTCTACAATTTGTAACCTTGCCTAAGCATCGAACATGGTTCATCATTATTTGAAACGGCAAAAACGCAAGGAATTTGATAATATTAAAAATTGATTTTCACGTGTCCGTCCAACTTATATTATAAATCCAATACAAATATGCCAGTCCATGTTAAACTCAAAACCCAAAAAGTAAAAAATGCGAAATTAAATTCAACACGTGATGAAATTCCAACACAAAAATATAGTGGGGTTTTCCGGAAAGGTAAGCACCTCCTGTCTAGCTAGCTACAATCGCCACACGTGTAATCAAAAATGAGGATGAAAGGAAGATGGGAAGTTAAATATATCCAGAATAATTTTGGATACAGAGACATCATTGAGTATTCAAACCATGGTTCTGAATATGTTTCTCTAGTATTTGGTTGCTGCTTTGATAACAATGCCAAGCACATGTTTTTCAACAACAGTTCTACGCTTCGATTTCAAAGTTAAACATTAAAAGTAATATTTATTTTCGTCATTCATTATGTTTATATAAAACTGAAAGAGTGTGTGAAAATAGAAAAAAAAATGTGGATATTAATTACATAATTCTGTGAAACTACTGGTAAAGTAGCACCAGTGCGCTATATTGTCATAGTGATGTTACATCTACAAAGATTTGTCCATTTCTTATTGTTTTACTAGACTTGTGTTTTATGCTTTTTATATACATTGTATTGTGTGTATTGTGTTATTTCATATTTGTTTAAAGATTTTTAGTTGTTTTATACTCTGACAAAAAAATCAACAAAGCTTGTGTCATTTTTTATCTTGCCAAACCTGTTTTGAAGTGGATTTTAGCTTACGAAGGATTTCTATATTTCATTTATACAGGAGTTGGCAAAATATGAGAATGAGCTTGATGTAATGAGAACAACTATAGAAGGTAAATCATCACTTATAGATACATTACATCTTTATTTAAAATCAGACTGCAGAAGTATCAGTTGTAATATATATATATATATATATATATATATATATAGCCAGCTAGAACGAAGGTGTTTACCCTTCCGGAACACCTGTCCCCACTTTCCTTTCGGGAATTTACGTGGTAAACTAAATGTGCTGGTGTTCAAAGTTTTTTTTTTACTTTGGTTTTGCGATCGTGATTTGAACATGTGCCCGTGTGTTTGTTTTTGATTATTAAACACATCACAAAAGACAAGTTTTTTGGGGACTTTACGTTAGAAACAGTTGAACAACAAATGTAAGCCTTGCCATAGGAAAAAACAAGTATATATTGACCTTATACGTGTGATCCTTTTACTGAAAACATTATAAACATTATACTTCATTTATTAATAGATATTCGACGTGACGGATTCGGAGAAAATCCTGTCTTCCAAAGTATAGTAGCTGAATCATCAAAGAATCAATGTAAGAACGTTTTTAGTTTTTAAAAGAACAAATTAAAGAACAAACAATTGAATAAATAAAAGTTTATCTATGTATGACAATAAACTTCCTTCCGCTAGTTTCATTACCCTTGCTGTCATGTATATCTGGCATCATAAATGTTCTAATTCGGGATTACTGGCTGTGAAATGAGCAGGCTGTTTTTGGTTTAAGGAAACCAAAAGTGTTTTAACCACACTAATGAAAACTTTTTGCCATAATGATTACTTTCAAGCGACAACCAATATATAGTTATTTCATGTGGTTTTTTATCATAGCTAGCTAGAAAGGAGGTGCATTTAATCAATTAACAATAATTTTAATGAATTGTGTTTCATTTTTTCAACTATCAACTTCAAAATTATTTTGACAGAAAAATTACTCTATCGATTTTAACTGTTGAATCCTTCTTTCAGATTATAAAAATGCTTAATTTCCGGAATTTAAATTGCAAAAACAACGCCAGTTTTGAGATCAATGCGTAAGCTACAAACACTTATTTTAATGAAATTGATTTCATTTTCATCTATCCACAAAAATTTATCCAGAGAGAAAAATTACTTTATCCCTTTTACCTGTTTTGTTGAGTCTTTTCCTGATTATTATTTTTTAATTCACATCTCTTTTTACACATAGGTGAGAAAACTCTCATCGGTTATGCACTGTTCTTCTACACATTTAATCCAAGATTCGGAAAGTGTATATATATGGAAGACTTATACGTACAGCCGGAATTTAGAAGGAAACGCGTCGGACAACAACTATTCCGAGAAGTCATGAAAGTGAGTGTATTCAAGTTTCCGAAAAAATGTTTAACAAGGTCGCCGCAAGGTGGAGAAAGATACGTCTGTTTAATTTTTACATAACATTGTTGGTGAAAGTTTAGTGATGAGACAATATAAAGAAACATAAACGATTTTTGTAGTATCATGTGGAAGGGAAACAAAAACTAAGGCTATTGTTTTTAGTATGTCCCGTTCTGTTTAGTGTGATGATTGCGCCGTATAGGTAAAACATGTCAACAGGGAACAACACTGAGAAATTTGCAAAGAATTGCCTCCTCGTTTGGGCCCACACAATGTTATATCAAAAACAAACATACTAATCCATGTCCGAATCACAATCCAGAAGCAAAGTAAAAACTCTGGAACTGACAAGTTAGGTTACACACGTGAACTTCCACCAGGGAAGTGAGGCCGGGTGCTCCGGAAGGGTAAGCACCTCCTGTTTACCTAGCTACACCCGCCACGTGGGTAATCAAAATTGTGTGAAAGGAACATGGAACTATGAGACGTCAAATATATCCAGGGCAATCCTGGACACAAGAGACATCAAACTTATCAACAATACTGTGATGACGGCCATAAAACTTTTTGAGGGTCTTGATAAGCTTAGGCTTGCAATATCCATGAGTCAACAATTTATTTCGAGCAGCCTACTTCGTTGTACAAAGTCCCTGTAGTGGGAACAAGCTCTACCATAGCGTATAAATTGGGAAATAAATACACCATATGCAAGAGAAGCAGGAAAGTTGACAATAGAAAAATTGAAGTCATCACGTTTGTTATAAAGTTTCAAATGTAGCCTTTCGTGTGCGTCATAATTTAGGTATAAGTCTAAATATGAAGCAGAACTTGAGAAATCAGTCGAGTCTTTTACTTCAAGCTCTCTAGGATAGATGCCATTTACATAGTCTTCAAATTTAGGATTGTTAAGAGACAGAACGTCATTTACATATCTGTATGTTGAGTTGAATGATTTGATAATTATGTATCCCAAGTTAAGTTAAAAAAATCTTCAAATGTGTTGAAAAAGTAGGCCGGACTAACTATTACGTGCGGGCGGACGGACGGGTATCAGAAAAGGGAGTATAAAAAGTTCATTGACCGAGGCGATCAACACCTAAAATGGAAAAATCACACGACGAATGATCTGAAAAACACAGTGATAATTATAAAAATAAATTACTTCATAATCGAATTATGTCGGTTGTCGTTTAAAATACAGAACATCATATAACTTATGTACTTCTATTGTATGCTAATGGATTTAAACAGTTTATGCTGTATCCAAAATTTTCCTGTACGTCACATAGTTCAATGCTTTTTCATTCTTATCTGGCATGTACAGCTAGTGAAACAAGAGGTGATTTTTTTCCTTCCGGAGAACCTTGCTACACTTGTTGAATTAAAATTGCCAGATTCACAGTTTTCACTTTGCTTTTATATTGTGATTTAGCCATGAATTGGTATGCTTGTTTTTGATGTTTATTATTTTCCTATTTTCAGATTGGACATGAAAGTGGATGTTATAGAATGCATTGGGGTTGTTTTGAGTGGAACAAAATGGCAATGGAGTTTTATAAAAGACAAAACGGCAATGATGTCACTAATTTTGAACATCATGTTTTTAACATTGACCAACCACAACTGGCAGAACATTGTGGTTAAAGTTATACGTAATTGCGACGGTGCTTTACTTTCATTAGCAGTTATTTGTGAGATATATGACTTGTCAGTTCCAAAGTTTTTACTTTGCTTCTGGATTGTGATTCGGAAATGGATAAGTATGTTTGTTTTTGATATATGGTAACAAAAGACATTGGAATTAATCTCATTTTAGGATCAAATGGCGAGATTAAAGTCTAATGGATGGTATTTCTATATTTATGCGCATTTAATAAGCAACGGGTTGGGGTCGATGGCCTTCCACGTAAGTGATTAGAAGACAAAATATGGTTATTACATTTCACGATCAACTCAATAAATATTTGTTCTGTCAAGTCTTAATTTTCTTTTTTATGAGTTTGTTGTTTGTGTATTTGTTTTTTAATGTTTGGTATTCATTTTCTAAATGCTAAAATAAACTAAATTTGGTAAAATGAAACCGAAGTCAATATATAATATCCCATTTGTTTTTGTTTTTTACAAAAAGTAATCAATTCACACAGATTTTATCTTTTTTAATTTGAAACGAGTCTTGAAAGACAAAGTTGAAGTATAACAACCAACAAAACTAAAGCTGAACTCAGACAAGCTGCACTTCCTGAAAATAATAAATACATAAAGTTTAAAGAATACTGAATTTACATAATATTATTCTGCGATTCTGTATTTATTAAAATTGGTGATAATGTCTCAAAAAACCTGAATTTAAAGTTTTTTTAAAGTGCCAATTAGACAAATAGACTTCCTTAATAAGATAGCAGATAATAATCTGTTACTTGTCACACTTTTTTCCTTACTGGTATTTTTTTTTTTTAAATTTTACCTTTTGTAACCACAGCCAATTAAACTTAAGTTATAATTTAAAAAAATATTTTTCACAGAAATGATAAAATATTTTATTTTATTTTATTTTATTTATATGCTTCATTTAGAAAAATGAAAATTTATTGGAGGTACAAAAGGAATATTCAAGATTTGTAATTACTGCGAGAAATACATCAAGGTAAAAAAGAAATAATAGCTTCTCATACCTGTCGGTCCACCACTATCCTCGATCTGAAATATAGACAACGTACTGCTTACTGTTCCTACTGCCATTACTAGAGCTTTACCTTTTGGACTTTTTGTCTCGTCTATGAATCTGAAACATATGGCGGTCTATTTTTGTTTGTCAATTCAAAAATAAACATTCAAATCATGTCAAAAACACAATCCCAAAGCAAGAAAAAAAATTTAAAATTGGCAAATTATAATTTAATAAAACAACTTCCATCGACATTGTTTTAGTGGGGATTAAAACCTTAAAAATAATCAGAATTTCGCATTTTTATAATGCATTGATAACAACTGTTGATCATTTCAATGAGATGTATAACATGAATACACGGAAATTACTTGTTTTAATCTATAAACTAAACTTGTGACATTCCTTCAAACAGTTATTAGGAAAAAACATCAAGTGACAATGCAAAGTAAAGAGGGTTGCGTAATATACAAACTGAACAGGTCGAATCGGAATTAAGCAATGGCGTGGTCGGTTATGACACGATTCAAATTAAATGGTTTGGTTTCTTTTTCTTTCTATAACTAGAAACATAGAACGGTAAGGACTACAACAAAAGCGTATTTGTATCTGCAACAGCACAAAAATAGCAGTAGTTGCTACACAATTTCAAAATAGCAGATATATATAGCCATGGCACAGAATAGCCATATACATGTAAGTCTATGTTGAAAGTGTGGTTTCACAATTTCGTTCTAAGCACTACTGATGAGGAATTGTATTCCGAAACGGCCGTCCAGTGCTGTAAAATTAACAATGGTTTAATATGTAATTAAAGCTACAAGTTACTTTATATAAACGTATTTCTATTTTTAACTATACCTTATATCTTCAGGATCTAATCCACTTATTTGTCTTTTCTCATATAATTCTTTCCAAGTTTTATCATTAATTGTGGGTATTCCAGACCACATACTTTCATATTTGGGCTTTGTTACATCTTTGTCTATTGAATATATAAATATCATTCCGGGCTGTTCAGCAGAAACAAACAACAAGGTTTTTCCTTTGTACTGTCCTGTTGTTACCATTTCCGGTTCTGGACCCTATTTATAAACAAAGAAAATGGATAAAGATAAAAACAAACACACTAATCCAAATCTAAATCACAATCCAGAAGTAAAGTAAAAACTATGAAACTGACAAATTTAGTTAGACACATGAACTTCAACAAGGGAAGTGAGACCGGGCTGCGGAAGGGTAAATGAATAAAAAAAATTTCACGTACGTGTCTGTTGTTTTCTCTGTGTTCATTAATTTACATATTGAACAGTTTTGTTTTCTTTTTTGAGTGCCTTTTCTTTATATCATGTAAAACGTGTTAAAATGAAGGTGATCGTGCTACTAGAAATACATGTATTGCTATTTTAGGCTTCAACAATGATAAGATCTATAATGGATCTAAGCCAAAGAATTGTAGTGATATAAACTTTTCACTAACTCTGGTTTTAGTCATTACGGCTGAGTGATTGTCTTTATTATATCTGTTAACATATGTATAGTTACTTATCCAACAATTTTTATCAATTAATTTATCTACGCAATTTGTTACCCTTTTGTCAGAAAGCAAGTCTTTTGTAGCACTTAAAAGATAACTTTTCTCCCCACAGTCAGCATTAAACACATTTGGTCTTAATTGTTTTATCTTATCTTCCATGTCGCTACCACTGTCGTATACATTTACAAGTCCAGTACTGTCTATTCGCCATATCGTAAAACTTCTGGCGCCAAATGTGTATAAGGCATTGTGTTTGTTGGTACCATTAATCCTCCCTTCAATTGTTGTTACTTTCAGTCTTCCTATAGTAAGTAATCAAAAAACAAAATACGTATCCATGTCCGAATCACAATCCAGAGACAAAGTAAAAATACTAAAACTGATACGTTAGGTTAGACGCGTTAGCTTCCATAAGGGAAATGAGGCCGGATGCTCCGAAAGGGTAACCATCTCCTGTTTAGCTAGCTACAACCGTCACGTGCGTATTCAAAATTGAAAAGGTGAAAGGGACAAGGAAATTTGGGACGTAAAATATATGCAGGGCACATGACTTGATTTAATATAAGGATTTTTTTAGTATTTTGTCATGTTAATTTCCGATCGACAAAAATTATTTGGCTTAAAATTGATATATACTTTATAACCGTATCTTACAAATGACACAGATAAAGAGAAATTGTAGCACAACAACAGCCTTTGGCCAGTGTCTCATTGCCTCTAGAATAGTATCCCCATGGCATGATTTTCATGCAGCATCATAGTTATCAACCCGATTGCAGCTACTTGCAGATCCATATTTGAGGATGTTTTATTCAAATGCATTCGGGCAATTTTAAAAATGGTATTAAATCTATGATAAAAGCATTATGTTTATATATTGGGATAAACTTGACCACTGCCACTGACATTAATGCAATTTAGATACAGATTGTTGTCATTGCAAACTTACCTAAGTATTTATCTTCTTTTATTGTAGAACTTGTAAAACCATTTTGAGCAGCCCATTTTAATACTTCTGAGTTTTCTAAAATGAATTAAATCATTGTAAAACACATTTGACTGTCATATTCAATCAAATTTCTGAATAGTATAACTTGAACTTGAAATCCGTTATAATTACATATGTTTTAGTAGCACGATCAGAAACTGGATGAGAACATGTATGTCTGTATTTGAAACAAAACATCTAACCTATTGACTATGTCAATCGGACACCGAAGGAGAATTATGTTTGTGAATACTTTTCTAATCTGGCCATTCATTAAGTTATTAAACCTTTAATTACTTTTATGTTTGTCTGTTGCGGTTTTTTTATATATTTCAAATTATTTAAATGAAGACGTCTGACAATACAGAAAAATACAATATAAAATCAACAATCAAATCACAAACCCAAAAGCAAAGTAAAAACTTTAAAAACTTGCAAGTTGAACACTTGAACTTCTTCCAAGTAGTGAGACCGGGTACTCCCGAAGAGTAAGTTTCTTTAGTCTGTCTAGCTATCTAAAACGATCCTGCATTTTGAACAAAAACTATCAGATAGGATTATGTTTGGTTTACGTTTTTATCAGATTCTAAAAAGAAATTAACTTACCGTCAAATATTATGTCCTTTACCCTTACTTCCTCGTTAAATCCATTAGATACATAATCAGAGTAGTCCTGACTGCCTCCCTCATTAGCAGAGATGATATAGCTTTTACCACCCACTGTAAAGTACTGGATGGCGTCAGGCTGGTACATACCATATACTGGCCATGGACGCATGTCGATTTCTAAATATGAACAAGAATCATACAAGGTACTTCAGTATAAAGATTCACTACTATCACATACAACCTGTTAAACAGTCGCGGTTTGTCGATTTCTAAATATGGACAAAGGTTTAAAAGGTATTCAACATACGTGCAATGCATGTGTTTAAAGGTTCGCTACTATCGCATACGAATTGTTAAAAAGTAGCGTTTTCGATGCTTTTTCGACCATTGTAGAACTTATAGTAACAGGTCCGACGACTGAATTAAGCAAATGTGCTTAAAACATATTTTGTGAACTCTCAAACCATTGTTTTCATTATAATTTATTTCCTTTCAGAATTCGTTCGAATATTCTACTTCAAGACAATTTTAGTACTTAATATTTTACATAAATTATTTATTTTGAAGCACATGTTTCACCATGCTATGGAAATAAAAAAAATAGTTGTAGTTTGATAATATTATCATTGAAAAACATGAATCTGTATAAGCCAACAACGTTGACCTGTCCGTTTGATCTTAATTTTTAATATTTATTATAGACGAGTGCATTTATGTATAGGGAACATAAGTTGAGTTCGCCTTCATCATCCGTATACATACAGTGTATGTATTTACTGTGAACCCTCACACTACCAATGTATGGGTTGGAGGTTCAGTGGACAGCTTTGTGTTGTTTGTCTATGTTAAACAATTTGGGTCATGAGTAAATCACTAAAGTATTTTAAATAAAAAGCGAATTTCTGAATATTGCCGGTTTAATTGCCATTAAATATTTCATTTTTTGATTTTATTTTAAAATAATTACCCTCGGGGTATGTTTCGTAATGGCAGATAATAGTTAAACGGCAGATATTAGTTTTTATGTAATGATTTATAACAGAAAAACATTATGTTGCAACAAAAAATAATATGAACATGGTCATATTGAAAAACGTAAACATAGAAAAACTTTGAAAATTTTTGTGATACATTTTGTAGTGACAAATATATTTGGATATATATGGTCTAATTTTGTCGATAATAAACATACCTTTACATATGTAGAGTTATAAAAATAGATACACTGACCCTAAACATGAACCCATAAAATTGAAATAAACTGAAATGGGTAACAGTGACTAACAAAATTCTACTCCGAAACTGATCATAATTTGCAAAACCCAATGTTATATTGGTATTGCACGTTCGAACAAGAAGTTTTAAAAAGATTTTTAAAATCGCAAAATATATGTGACTTAAGAACTATTTTTGATGTTTTTAGTAATGTTTTTTAATTTCATGGTAAATTATATTCACATATATTATAGTATGTATACACAGGCTAAAGCCAAATGTATGCAGCTTTTCACCAGCTATTAGACAAAACCAAGTGCGCGTCTATAGCCATCTTTTTGAGAAGACTCGTTACCTATATTACATACTATTATCTTTATCGCTGACATCTAGTCTGTATTTTCTCCAGTCTTTATAACCAAGTGGATAAATATTTGTAATTGTTTCTGTCTTCATATTCAGCTCAGCAATGGCGTTGTTTTCCTGAAAAGCAATATGCTATAATTTATTAATGTGATTTCACAAACGTGTAGAATAGGGAAACCTTCTGCGTAGCTGGTCTTGCCTCACTAATATTTCAAGAACCCACTATTCGTTCTAATATAGCATGTCATCTTGTATTTTTTTATTTCTTCATCGGATGATAATTAGTTACGGATATATTACTATCTCTTTGGTGGATTGAGTTTGTGAAGATTTTTGCAAACAGTATGAACGCTATGTCGATGAATAATCATTGTATAGGTCATGTTCAGATTTTGATTTTAACGAAGAAGATGAATTACTAAAATGTTAAACATTTCTCAGTATAGCATGCTATCCCTTACAAACACCACAACCATAACATAAACGTATCATTTTAGTACTCATTAAGTTCATTCTGCAACATACTAAAGACGTGTTTGTTTTTCCACGAGACATAATCACTCCACTATCAGATGGAGAAAGGATTAAGTTACGTATTCTCTTTGTCAAAGATAAAATTCGAAATTCTGCACACGACAGATGCATGTTTCTTACCTGTAAAGCTATGTAAGCGATTGTTTCATCAGCATTGAACGTTATACCTTCTGGTTCAATATCATTTGCAAATGTGTTACCATTATCTCTGTAGATAAACCTTGCTCCTTTGTTGACAAGTTCACTCCATCTGAAATGTAAATTTTGTGAATAATTTAAAAACAAAAGGCAAAATGCAAAGCGAATAAAACATCTATTAATTGCACATATTTGTTTCAAATTATTATGTCGTACTTTGCAAACTAGCAAATTAAGTATAGTACATGAATTTTCTCCAGGGAAGTGAGAGTTATCAGGGTGCCCCCGAAGGGTAAGCGCATCGTAGGTTAATAAAACCGCTAAATGTACATGGAACTATGAGACGCCAAATACATCAAGATAATTTTTGAGACTGAGACATCATACGCATCACTATTATTGTGATGACGGCCATAAAACTTTTTAGAGCCTAGCCATGCAATATACCCAAGCCAACAATTGTTTCATAAACAGTCGCTTCGTTGTATAACATTCCGGTATTTATAACTAGCTCTACCATATTGTACCAACTCTGGAAAGTAATACCCCTTAATACATCTGTAGAAGCTGTGACTTTTATTATTATTATTATTATTATTATTATTATTATTATTATATTTTTTTGAGGAGCGTATCCTTTAGGATGACCGGCTAAGCTTTTCTGTTCACTTGTTTAATTAACTTGCAAGTTTTTAAAGTTTTCCATTGTTTTTGGATTGTGATTTGGACATGGACTGGTATATTTGTGACTTAATTGTAGTAAAGTAAGGACATACCTGTTGTTGAAACTCGAGAAGTCTACTGTTTTATATGTTGGAGTTTGGCTTAGATCAGAGGTAGAAAATTTTATAATTCCGATACCACCTGGCGGATCTATTAATTGAGAAGCATCCATGTTAGGATACGCCTCGGCCTCTAGTGATACTAATATTGTCTTACAATTTGATGTGGGGAGTACCATGTCTGGATCTTTTCCAACTGTTAAAAAGAAACATTTTTAATATGAGGATAAAATTATAACACTACTGATGAGGAATTTTATTCCGAAATGACCGTTTAGAGCAGCTGCAAATAAAAACAGGTTTAGGGTTTAGTGATAATGAACAGAATTTTATATCCTACGTTAATGTCAGTAGCTGTTTGACAATTTTACGGTTTTACCGTTGACAGCATAGGGCCTGTAGAAAGTTTAACCATAAGCTAATGAATAAGTCTTGAAACGGTAGCTTATCATGGCCCCGCGTTAACAATATCTCGACAGAGATTTTCCTATCTTTCGGCACTATTTCGCCACTACCTGTCGATATCTCGACCTTTCGTCAGCCTTACTTCGATCACCATGTCTGTCCGTGTAAAATCGTGTCCGGGTCATATATAATAGCTCCTTTGGACGACTGTCAAAAAACTTCAAATGAATAATCTGCATATGCATGGTCCAAGGTGTGTCATGACCTTTAACCAAGGTCATATCGTATAGATCAAGGTTGCGGGAAAACATTAAATTCAAAAAACAGTTCTATAGCTATATATTGCAAATAAATAAAATTCCATTAACATCACAGACATAAACACTTTTATCTATATAACTGCTGATTAAATATTTGCATATATGTATGTATGTGTGCGTAGGTGTAAAACACATTAGAAATTGTTTTGATGCAGTCAGATGACAAAAACATGCATTCAAATGCAAAAAATAATTTAAAAAACCAAGTACGTTTGAAATGACTGACATGTTCCCTGTAATATTAATTATGTATGTGCATATTAACAATTAGGACGGAAGACATTTAGACAAAGTAATGAAGATTAAAGTAACACTTGATAAGATTAATCAACTATTGATTGAATATACTTATGACAATGACCTAATAGCTTTTCTTTAGTGTCACACATTTCGTGAAATAAAGTGCCTATTTTAGATTAATCCAAAGAATTGATTAATTATATGGGGTTTCACGTCTCAGTCAAAGACATTTTACTTATATCGAGACGTCAATATCTATCAGTGAAGTGGCAGATATTTTGGTTTTGATGCCTGATGTGACACGGGTTATTCGTTTTAAAGGTCTTTTCTCGGAGCACCTTTTGACTTGCCGAATGCTTGGCGAAAGAGCAGGTGACAACCCTTTCTTAAATCTTGATCAGACTCTGGACGGGATTCGAACCCACAACATCACACATACGTATACAAATCGAGCATTCTATCATCTGACCTATCGTAGTGGTTAATCAAAAGGCATCAAGCGCCTAGGAAATTATTTGGATATATTTTTCTTTGGTTTACTATTGTATTATTTATTATATTTAAGCTAGTGCCACACATGGACTTCCTATTTATGAGGTACGAAGCATGGATAATTCAATAGAATATATTTAAACAAATGTACCTTGTATAACTCTCTTCAGTGGCATTTCCTTTGTTTTAGTATTGTATTTTCCATATATTTCGACTATACCATTATCAGTGTTTAAATTGTCAACCCTGGAAATTATGACAAAGTCACCACATGCCTCTATGTCCTTCATGGCTGTATTTGGCATTGTTTTGTGGTACAATACGGCTGGATTAGATACGTTACTGACATCAATCACCAAAATCAGTCGGTCACCTAAAATTATAAAATAAGATAGAACAACTTGCTGTTTTTGTCTTGTATTGTCTTGTGGATAATATAACTGGATTAGAAACGGTATTGACATCAATCACTAAAATCAGTCGGTCACATAAAATTATAAAATTATAAAAAAACAGCTTGCTAGTGTTATATTTAACTCTTTTGTCTACATGTTTCATTTCTATCATGGGAAGAATGGAGTTATGTGTGTTGCTTAGTTAATGCCACGCGAAGAATTTATGTTATATAAAACTGGTGAGCTGTATTTTATATTTTTAATACATTACACTTTTATATTTTTACACTTTTATATTTTTGTTGATAGATAGATAGATAGATAGATAGATAGATAGATAGATAGATATTGTACATAAATGAAACAATCAAAATATGCTATTTAAAACATTAAACTTTTGACACATCTTAACTTTCATATCAGTCGTTCTCTTTATGACGTTATTTACAAGTATATATTACAGCTTACGTTAAATCAAAAACCACAAACCACGTATCTCTATCAAATAACCGTCGTTACAACAATGGTGATAAGTATGATGTCTCTGTGTCTGGGATTGCCGTGGATGTATTTAGCGTCCCATGGTTCCATGTTCCTTTCTTTCTCAATTTTAATTTTAAACGTGACGGGTGTAGCTAGCTTAATAAGAGGTGCTTACCCTTTCGGAGCACCCGGTTTATTTCCACGGGGCTAGTTCAGGCGTTGAACTTTGTCAGTTTTAAAGTTTAAACTTTGCTCTGGGAATTTGGGATTGTGATTTTGACATGGACTGGTATGTTTGCTTTTTATGAACCACGTATATTGCAAATGAATTTCCATACAAACGTAATCAAAAACAAAAATACTAATTAAGAACAAACATACTATTACATGTCCGAATCACAATCCAGAAGCAAAGTAAACAATTTGAAACTGACAAGTTAGGTAAGACACGTGAACTTCCTTCAAGGAAGTGAGGCAGGGTGCTCCGCCAGTGTCGCACCTACTGTTTAGCTAGCTACGCCCGTCACGTGTGTAATCAAAGTTGTGTGAAAGGAACATGTAACTATGGAACGTCAAATATATCCAGGGCAATCCTGGACATAGAGACGTCAAACTTATCAACAGTACTGTGATGACAGCAATAAAACTTTTTAAAGGCCTTGATAAGCCTAGGCTTGTAATATCACCGAGTCAACAATTTTTTTGCAAGCAGCCTGCATTGTTGTACAAAGTCTTTGCAGCGGGGACAAGCTCTACAATAGCGTATTAATTGGAAAACAAATACACCATAAGCAGGAGATACAGGTAAATGTGTGTCGTGCTGTATTCCTACTTACCTACAGTATAAACCATCTTATTCTTCGAATCATAAGCAAACTGTTCGGCTGCTTTCTCGTCATATCCAAACTTTCCTATGTTGTTCTCGTATTTATATGGTAAATATAACGTAGATAATGTCTTCAGGTATATGTTTGCACTGGTGAAGTGTAGCAACATCAGTAAAAAGTATATTTTAGTGGTCATGTCTGATCCCATACTATTGACGTCGAAGTAAACAACATCTAACAATGCAGATTCGCCGTATATAATTGAAAACCACTGATAAAAAACCTGTCACTCAATGTTACGCTTGAAAGACTTTAATATTATTCAAGGTTAAAAACTTTTTTCAAACTTCGATGCATTTCTTTACCTGATGTCACAGTTTAAAGATTAAGGTGTTGATATACATGATAGATGGAATATAATGAAGAAAAAAAAATTTTTTTAAAAATGTCTGCTTGTAAGACATTAACGTTTCAAGATGTTGATGTATGGTGACATTGTTTCTGTTTTTACAATAAAAATTAATGGACTTTTTGTAAAATACTGATATAGTTAATTAAAACTTTACCATGTATGTTTGCAAGAATATCACAAATTCATTAGGCAATAATTGTGTATTTTTGTCAGAAATATACTATTGCCTGATTAAAATCAGAAATTGTTAAAAATCTAAGGTATGCTCTCTCATGCAAAATATTTCTTTCAAAAAGTTTAGTAAAATATATTTTGGTTCTTTGGATTTATTTTCAACATCTGGGAAATAAATTTTTGGTTTCACAGTTTTGGTCCAAGCACTTCTGATGAGTAATTATTTCTCTTATGTAAACGGCCGTCTAGTGCTGTAAAATTAAAGCTTGTGTAATATGGACTGACAATGTGAAAATATTAACGGCCGGCTAGTGCTGTAAAATTAAAGCTTGTGTAATGTGGAATGACAATGAGAAAATATTAACTTTCACCTCGTCAGTAAATCATTTTAGCTCTAATTGCATCAGAAAGAAAAGGAAATAGGATTTAAATGAAGGAACTATATCGACCGACAAAGGACAATTCCAAGTTATAAAACTAATTAAATGTATATTTTATAATCAAATCATATCCTCAAAATATAATTACATATCTACCCGACTAATGTGTATCATTCGTGCTCCGTCGTAATTTTGCATAAGAAACAAATCAGTTATATGTTGTGAATGCCATAATGCGAGTAATTCTAGAAGAACGAATTTAATGAAAAATGTAATTAGATCACGTGGTCGGATTACATAGACGTTATCGTAAGTAATAAATAGTTTATATCAAAATTTACTAAAATTAGAAAAAGGATTGTGTGCAGTTGAATAATACGTTATCATATGACAAACATACTTGTACCTGTAGAAAACATAATCGCAAAAACAAATTTAAAAAAATCTGAAAACTGGCAATTTATGTGTCATATACGATTTTTTTTAACAGAGAAGCAAGGCTGGTTAACGACCCCTGTCTAGCTAGCTACATTTGTCAGTGCATTCATTACCAATGAAAAGAACAAAATACAAGACAACCAATTCTCATGGAAAAAGAACAAAATCGAGACAGCCAACAAGATTCACTTGATCAGCAATAATCAACGCCAGTCCTAACTCGGGAAACGATATGACTAAAGTAAGACTTGTCGCAACTTAAACATTAGGCGAACGAAGAGGAGTCAAGAACGATTGTCAAGTTGTTGTCGAATTTTGGCTAGCTTGTGGTAAAAAACGGTCAAAAAATAGATAGCAGCCACTGACAAGCTGTCGATATATAGACCGAGGTGAGCTATCTATTTTGGCACTACTGTAGATCACTTTTATTTCGCGAGAGATTTATTTCCGCTTAAATTCGCGATTTATACCATTCGCGAATTCAAATATCACGCGAATACTTCCAGCAAACAGATATTTCTATGTTGACTTAAATTCGTTACTTGTACCATTTGCAAATTCAAATATCACGCGAATACTTCCAGCAAACAGATTTTTCTATGTTGACATACATATGTTGTATTCAATAAGATTCCAATCGCGAATTCAAATGTTCGCGAATAAGGCCAAGATGGTCTTGACGCAAAATTTTCTACTCGCGAAAAATAAGTGATCTACAGTAATTTGTTAACTTAGTGTTTACCTTTTGAGTCTGTAGACTCTGTACTGTATGTTGTCATATTAAATCTCATGACAGAAGATCCTGAATATTATCAAAAACACACATACTAATCCATGTCCGAATCACAATCCAGAAGCAAAGTAAAAACTATGTAACTGACAAGTTAGGTTAGACACCTGAACTTCCACCAGGGAAGTGAGGCCGGGTGCTCCGCAAGGGTAAGCACCTCCTGTTTAGCTAGCTACACCCACCACGTGTGTAATCAAAATTGTGTGAAAGGAACATGGAACTATGAGACGTCAAAAATACCCAGGACAATCCTGGACACAGAGACATCAAACTTATCAACAATACTGTGATGACGGCCATAAAACTTTTTGAATGCCTGATAACCATAGGCTTGCAATATCCTTAACTTTTGACAGGTCTGTACTGTATATTTCTAGCGCACGTTATTCGGTTTGCTTTGCACGGCAATGGAAGTTATAGCACTATAAACGCCATTTCTAGACAGTTTAATGGTTAAAAAAATTCAAAATCTGCAAATAAATAGCCATAGCTATAAACTCACTTTAGCCATTATTAAAGTTGTAAAAAACGGGTCATACTTATTCCAATATATATGTTATAACTCATACACAGATGATATTTAATACTGATACAGAATACAGTGATATCAGGTTTTGGCTTATATTTCACAATTTATGAATTCTTTTTGTCTCTTTTATCATTTTAATGATCTAAAAACTAAGACAATATAACCTAAACTAATAGATCTATCCTTATTAAATCACTCAGTGCTTGAAGCAGTGACAAAGCAGGTGCCTGTTTTTCAACATCAATTTAGTTTCATGTTATTAATTACCCAACGGTTAGATGGACATCAATAAGATTGGTAAGCATTATAACTTATCAAACGCGTTTTAAAAAACTATTTCTGCTATCTTTTAGAACCAGAAGAGAATAAATCATATGGCTGTTAAGTGTACTTATATTTATGAATAACAGAAGGAAGTTATATTTTCTTAAAATTGTGACAGAGAGCGCATATAATGATCAAACGAGTCAATCACATATGTTAGGCTTTAATCGTAATTTAGACAAATTGCAATGTAATCTGTCTACTTAACTCCTTTTAGTTTTTTTATGTGACGGAGGGAAGGAGTAGAGAGGAGTGTTAGAATGAATTTACGATTCGTCCAAGATCCTTTCACTTATATCAAGAAAGTCAGCAAGCTCTGTAATTGTTAAGGAAACCAAAGAACTCTGAGAAAACACCGTCCTTCTGCAAGCTAATTGACAAACTTTCTTACATTTGGTGACATGGATTTTGTTTCTTCTGGTTTTTTTTCTTTATTTTAGCATTTTATAATTAGGATATTGAGATTCCTATGGTTTTGATAAGAGCCCTGCTGGGGTGGGGTGGAGGGGGTCCGAGGCGACCGTTTGGAGCTGCGGGATATATAGAAACTGGTTAGGTTATTATTCTAGGATTTTGATATGAGCGGGATTTAAAACCGTTAATATGTTGCAGTGTAAAAAACTTTGTATTTTACAAATGCAAGTGTACATGTACCGAGCTATAACAAAGTTCAGACCGGAAATAATCGATCACGATTCTAAACAATAACAAGGTTTTTAGTTTCTTATCATTGCAATGTCCGGACTCCGAGTTCCAATTAATTGTCATTATGCAATTTATCACAGTAGTTCATTTGTTTCGTGTTTCTGTAATCTGTTTTATAACCTATAAACAGGTGATTGGCCTATCCATAGGTTCCAGTACCTTTTTTGTGAAGACTTCTGGATGCAGTCTCCCCCATACGGGCCACTGGCCGGTGGAGTAATGTAGTATTACTCTCCTACGCCCTTCGCCGTTGAAGCATACTTGCAATCATCCGCCGGGGCCTTGGTCTCCCCACCATTAACCTTCCATAATTGGACCTGCTTGTATGCATCTTTTATCAATCAAAAAAATGTGTCAATTGCATTTAAAAGATAGCACGTACATTTTCAGTACAGACCTATCGAATGTTTGACAATGAGCTAACGAAAATGAGTTCATTCTGGGCTACCGAGTGACTGAGATTCAGATAGCTAGCACTGGTTACCGTGACGTAGATAGATGTAAAGACTGTTGAAAAGCTATTTAAATATGGCTATCGAGGGGTAGAGATTGGGTACCGATCGGGCACTTTCGACAGGACAGTATTGCGCTGATCTCAATCTTTCTACATACCGTATTCTGTCTAGCAATGTGGTAATTGAAATAACGCAATTATTTACATCAAAGAATCAGAGTTTTCAGTTTTTTTATTGATGTTTAGTGACTGCTTTGTCTCGATATCCAGGTTTGAATCTTTATCAAAGTAATAATGTATTTGTCCGATTATTATTTCGCTTCATTGACAATGATTGAAACTGTACTTTTAAAAATGTTTTATCTTGTTTATCAATCTGTATGTTTTTTGAAACTAAATAATATGTCATATGCAAATAAAAAATTAAACGATAGAATCATTATTGCGTTATTAAATCATTATTGCAAAATTCAATTGGTTACAATTTTAAATTCGTCAATTTGCTTACTTAACTAGATGTCTCTGTAACCAAAATTATCCTGCATATAGTGCTTATTGCTCAGAATTGCTCAGGAGGTACTAACCCTTCCAGAGCACCTGATCTTACTTCCCTGTTGAAAGTTAATATGTTTTACGTAAATTGTCATGTTACAAAGATTTTTGGATTGTGATATGGGCATGGACCGGTATAGGTTTTTTATCATAAAAATTTTACATATCTTGTTGTTTTTTTTCATTATTGTTTGCTTCAGATATTGTCGAATACATACTTTTTCATCGATATTCTTTCTTGAACATGTTTTAATGCTTATACTTCATCACTGTCCGCCATATGCATAATCCTATAAAAACTCAGCTAGCAAAATACCGCAATGTATATTCCCATGAAAACTTGGATTACATAACTGCTTCCTCATCCCATTCAGGGGAGAGTCTTGTACTCTCAGTCGCTTAACGCCACTGAAACCGGGATAAGCTCCGGCCTGATGGGCCTAATGGCTCGGGACAGACTTTAACTTTTTTTCCCTCATCATGCAAACTCAAATACTAGATACGACTGTCACATTGGCTGTTATAGCTGCATTTCTATAGTATGTAATGAATAACTTATGCTATTTATTTATTCATTTATTATGCACTGTAAACTATTTTTATCTAATGACCATGAGCCTATTGGACGACATATCTGGTGACACTTACCAATAGTAAGGATTATAAAGAATCAATACCCATTATAATTGGCATACATAAAAGTCAAGCCTTGGTGGATGAAACTCACTTTGCTGATTTGAAATTTAAGATTAAGAGCAAGGTAAGCATTTTTAAAATTAATTTTATTACTTGATTTTCAAAATTGTCTGATCTGAATTGCACCTTAGATTGAGCACGTGATTTATCTATTACTGGATTTTATACTTTTCTCTGTTTTTCGTTGCTTCTACAGACAACGATTCCGTTAATTCTTTCCGACAGTAGTTTGTTGTGCTTTATATTTTGGTTTTAGTTGTGACATGTCCTCGCTTGCTCTAGTGTTTAGCAAATGTATATTGTTCAGTTCAGTTGCTACTTTCAACAGTAATTTTTTCGTTGTAAAGTCGCCTGAACAACAAAATCGAGGAAACAAATAGACAAATTGATTTGCAAATCCAGAGCACCAAGCCATACTTCCCTTGTGGAACGTTCAATTGCCAGTTTTCAAAGGTTTTTTATTTTGTTTTTTGGATTGTGATCTGAAAAAGGACTGGTATATTTGTTTTTTATTTTATTATAAATCCGTATTTTTTCACCAGAAATAGTAGCGTACACTTGTTCCTTATGGCACTATATCTTCGATAACTTTTAGTTTATTTCAAGCTTTGTAAAATACCATGATACTGCATAGATGCGCATGCGTTAATTCCTTTTAGGGAGTAAAATCCCATTGGTTCCCAAAGCAAGGTAGAAAATGCCTTTCTATACTTATCAACACTAAAACATTGACTTATTTTAAAATTTAAAATTATACTTAATAAGCACATAGGATTTCATCTGTGCTTAAAAACAATTCAATTTAAAATTATTTCATGTGCTGCATTCGATAAATAAATCACCTCTGTGTTTCTCATATCAAAGCCAACAATCCATGTAGTGCCTTTTGCTTGACTAAGTTGATAATGCACTTTCCAGAGATACTGTGTACAGAGCATCATCAATATAAGATATATTTAGGCATTTTAAATATTAAAATTCCTTCGGGAATTAAATGTTGTTTAATTAAATCGAATTGTTTAAATTTATCGTATATTATCCAGTGTTTATAAATAATTAATCTTGCTGGTATTTATGCATTTACCATGAGTTATAATTTTTTTTATATTTATATTAACTTACTGTATATTTATTATTTATATAAATTTAGTTTCGTTGCTATTATTGTATCTTTCACATATAATCTGAAATAACGCCGGTGTTGTTTTAATAAAAAAAAACAAAACATACTTATCCATGTCCGAATAACAATTCAGAAGCAAAGTAAAAAGCTTTGGAGCTGACAAGTCAGGTTAGACACGTGATCTTCCACCAGGGAAGTGAGGCCGGGTGCTCCGGAAGGGTAAGCACCTCCTGTTTAGCTAGCTACACCCGGTAGCTAAATGTTATTCAGCTTCTATGTCAACAATTTCCGTTAAAGTAATATGCCCGACATTATATGCAAAATTGCCATTTTCATAGTTTACACTTTGTAAAGTTAGTCAAGGAGATCCTGAATATTATCAAAAACAAACATACTAAAGTGTAGAAAACTAGTTCAAAACAGGTATTTTGGTAAAATATCTTTTTGATTTCAAATTAAATATTAAAACCCAATATACCATTTTACATGAAATTTTTTGCCGCATCAAGTGGTGTAATTTCAGAATTTTAGATGGAAAAACAAAAAAGTTGTTTAAGTTATCATTACTAATTTCAAATGCCTCCTTGGAGATTTGTGTAGAGGGTGGAAGTTTACATTATTGAATATTACCTGACCCATTATGCAGATTAAGATTGGGTTCATAACCTACATAAATACATGACAACATGTAGACCTACATTTTAAACATGTTTAGAAACACTAATTGTTCAATGTAGATACATATAAGAACTCCTTTTTTATTCATACATTAAAATACAACTCTAAACTTTAGCACGCATTTTGCTATAAATAGTACAATGTTTAATATTGTGGTTCATGGCCTATAGATTACCTTATATACACACCTGAGAAAGAAAGCTAATTTGCATATGAAATACGTAATGGACTGTTTCCTATTTACATATAACCTATTACCTGTCCAGTTGGCTGTTTTAAGCCTTGTCTACCTTCCCACCACAAAGCATGATAAACAAGAGCAAAATTTTAATGATAGTTTCTTAAACAACTTTTTTCCTTTTGTTTTCAAAATTTTTTAACATATATGGTCTGGTGCGGCAAAAAATTTAAAAAATAATGATATATGGTATTAAATTATGACTTGGATAAGAAAAAAGATATATTACCAAAATACCTGTTTTGAACTTGTTTTCTGTACTATAATTCATATCTGAATCACAATCCAGAAGCAAAGTAAAAGCTTTGGAACTGACAAGGTAGGTTAGACACGTGAACTTCCACCAAGAAGTGAGACCGGGTTCTCCGGCAGGGTAAACACCCCCTGTTTAGCTAGCTACACCCACCACGTGTGTAAACAAAATTGTGTGAAAGGAACATGGAACTAACAATAATCCACTGACTCGCCCTTTATTTACATTTACAACGAAATTTATATAAAAAATTTGCTCTTTTTCAAGCTCGATGGATTTAATGTGGTTTTACATTCCAGTCAAGAATATTTCAAGAATGTTTAACCTGACATACCTGTCGTGACATGGAGCAAGGGTTTTTAAGTTTTATTTCAAAGGACCTGTGACTTTCATTTCTAAATGTCAAGTGCTTGCAAAAAAACAATCCTAACCTATTTTAAGTCTTGGTAAGACCCGGCCAGGGTTCGAACCAACGACATCTTACACACGTCACTTACATAGTCAAAAACTGCCCATTAAATGCAATAAAATGCTGAAATACAATGGTATTCCTACGAAAGCCTATTAAGCTCATAAATAAAAAAAAATTAAAAGGCGTAATAACGCGAAATAAAGGCGTTATAATGCGAAAAAAGGCGTTATAACGCCTTTAGAAAGGCGTAATAACGCGAATTGAAAGGCGTTATAACGCGAAATAAAGGCGTAATAACGCGAAATAAAGGCGTAATAACGCGAATTGAAAGGCGTTATAACGCGAATTAAAAGGCGTTATAACGCGAAATAAAGGCGTAATAACGCGAATTGAAAGGCGTTATAACGCGAAATAAAGGCGTTATAACGCCTTTAGAAAGGCGTAATAACGCGAATTGAAAGGCGTTATAACGCAAAGTTAAGGTGCCTTCCATAATGATGTGGAGGTCCTGAGGTTTAATCTCTACCCCCACCCCCCACCCCCACACTTTACATACATATTAAAAGTGTGTGTGTGTGTGTGTGTGTGTGTGTGTGTGTGTGTGTGTGTTTCCTGCACAACTATATGTAATCTAATAAGCTGTTTTATATGTATTTATTCTATGAAAATTAAAAAAAAATTGCACATCATCCGATCCTGCGCTGAAATGAACATACTATTTCAGTAAAACAGAAAGAAAGGTTTCTTTTTTTTAATGTTAAAGTGTTGTTTTTCATAAAGAGTATCATTTTATATATGGGGACGAAAATCTTTTAAGTAATCTGAAATATAAACATTGATAAACATTGGCAATGTACACATGGCTATTTATTAAAAAGTTCCTGTCCAATTCGCAATCGCTAACTTTTAACAATGATTAAATGACACCTGTGACATCTTAGTATGAATAGATCTACAGTTGCCTTAAGCTTTTCAAACTAAAACCAATCTGTTTGTGGTGAGGGTTGTTAACATTCTCAAGTGACTGCTCTATATATATAGACAAAAAGGCGTTATTACGCCTTTCTAAAGGCGTTATAACGCCTTTCAATTCGCGTTATTACGCCTTTATTCGCGTTATAACGCCTTTCAATTCGCGTTATTACGCCTTTCTAAAGGCGTTATAACGCCTTTTTTCGCATTATAACGCCTTTATTTCGCGTTATTACGCCTTTTAATTTTTTTTTATTCATGAGCTTAATAGGCTTTCGTATATTCCGACACTTGCAAATGTAATAATTTTTGAAGATCATTGTACACAAATAACTAGTGTTTTAATCTTTTGTTAACCATTACACTACTTGTAATATGTATAACGTTTACACCTGCAGCCGGAAGTTAAATCCTGTAATTAGAATCAATATTTTAACACATTAATCTTTAAACCTAAAAATCAAATGATTCAACAGAATTTTATCAACACATTTATTAGCTTGTTTGATTTTATATTTCGTTAAGTCAGCTATAACTGCTTTTCAAAATTATTTCACTAGAAATGTATTTGGGTGGTAGGGTGGCCTGAGCTATTGTCATTTATCTTCGTCCGTCGTTCGTCGTGTTTAAACGTTTAACATTTTAATCAACTCCTTCAAAACTACTGGTCCAAATTGGGTGTTATTAAGCAGTAATAATGTCTATATAACGAAGGGCTTCAGATTGGGGTCCCATAAAGGGTAGATTGTGAAAATCTCTGAACATACAAGAGATATAGGTTAGATATTATAAAATAATTTTATGTAAAAAATACTAAGGGTGCTTAGTTTTAGATTTGCACAAATTGTTGTTGTAGGGGTCAACATAGGAAAATAGCAAGGTACCCTAAAGGAGAAATTGCTAAAATTAGTGTATTTGTCAACATATCTGGAAAACTATAAACTTTTTGTATAAGCATATATATCACTCTCAGGTGATTGTTAAGGCCCTTGGGCCTCTTGTGGGTTTTTAATCTGAAAGGAAAAATATGTATATTCCTAAGCAACCCTTTTAGAATCAAAACAATTCTTTGTATAATCTGTAATGACGACACTATACATGTCTCCTGAAAACATCTTTAAAATGTCATCAGATTATTTTGAAATATTTGTTCAGAAACGCGAATACACATTTTATCAAATAGCACTTAGAAGATTGAATTGATTTCTAAGGACTCAAACTCAACACGCTTTCAATAATTGTAGGCTTCCGATAGTTCAGTAAAACAAGATGGTATTTTATTATTTATAATGTTACTTTGGTAAATATTGCTTTTAATCAAATTCAATCAATCAACGTTCGATGTTTTCAGAATACTTAAAATAACTTCACTTCTAATAATTTAATTAGTTCAAACCGGCCTTTAAGGCCATCTCTATATAAGGGTCACCTGGTTTTAAATACCTTTATTATTTTACCCCAATGGCCCTTTATTGATGTTATTCGAAGTTGAATATTATAGCCTACTGTCCATTACGGTCGCTTTTATTGGCTTCCTTAGGTGGCTTTTATATGCAGGGTTTGACTAATAATGTAATATATGTAAATTAAAATGTGTGTGTGTGTGTGTGTGTGTGTGTGTGTGTGTGTGTGTGTGATCAATAAAGCATTGACACAGTTTTGTTGTGAACCCTCAACAATTACATTAAAATAGTGCCAGCAAACCATGATGTAATATAGGTTTGGTTCGAACCATTTGTAATTAGATGTGTAGTGATTTCATCGAAGCATTTGACGCTGGAACTGATAGAATAAATTACTTCGAACAAAAGAACAGTTATTCATCTTTTCTTACTAGTGGCGTAATGACCTGCCAAGTACATTTTGCATTCAGTATGTACACTCAATTATAATGACAGTGGGACGAATAACGTCATTTCAGAGAGCTAAATCATGTTTACCACACATACTTTTGAAACTCTACCATCTCTTATACACTTAATAAGTTAATTATTATATGTGAATCTGACGTGTTTAATTAATACTTGTCTTATTCTGAGACTTAAAGTTGAAATGAATTTAATGTTGAAATATTAACCTCTTTAATTAATATTCTTCTCTTACGCGCAAGATTGTCAATTATAAGTATTTAATTAATATGTGTATTATTCTGGGACTGAAGGGTGAAATGAAATTAATGTAGAAGGCTGTCTATTGGATTTTTACATTAGCGAGCTTTAATTAAGGCCCGTCTAACCCAGAATTAGCTAGCTCATTCAGATAAGAATAAACTTCATTGTGAACTCTTTTCGGAAACTTGTTTTAAATAGCGTAATTATTTAGGATATGGTATAGACAGTCAAGTTCATGTGATTTTAAGACTTATTGACTATCATTTCCAATGAAATCATTATCATACAGCAAGATATTTGTATGATGAATAGTTGGGCAATGTGTAAAACGAAAAATAGTGAAATAGTTTCGTTGATTTAAAAAAAACCAACATATGTCTTCATTCAAATCAGTATGAAATTTTAGTTGCATAATATGTGTAATAATGCATACTATAAGTGTATTTCAACTTTACGCAATACAATTTAACCATCTTATTCAAGTACACATTACTGATAGTCCGAAACTTTGGATCGAACCTTTTGCAACTAGATTTGCAATGGTTTCAGCACAACATTTTACTCCATTAAACATGTACATGCCAGATTGAAAATAAGACTTATTCATAATTTTTCATATCTCTTTTTAGACACTGGTGTAAAGTAAGTAGAATGGTTAGGATTAACCAAAATTAAACGAATTATCTATTTTCTTATTTTCATTTTTTTTTCAGAACCCCTGGGCTCTGGGCAGTCTGACGAAACACGATGTTGGCACCTGATGAAGCAGGGTTCCTGACAGTATACGTTATATTAATGGTGTTAATATCCGTTGGCAATGCTATGGTGATAATAACCGTCTGCTGGAAATCAGATCTGAAGAACTCTAAAAACCTCCACTTATTGTCGCTGTCATGTTCTGACTTACTGGTAGGGACGCTTCTAATACCAAACGTCATCACAATGAGATTCTCCAAGATGGACTGGAGTAAGCCATGGTGTTTGATTTGTCTATACATGGAACATGTGGCAGCCGCCGCGTGTATGCTCACAATATCAGCAATGGCTATAGATAGGTTCCAGGTACTGGCTTATCCTCTCAAATCAAAAACACATAAAAGAGAAGCGGTGTTAGGTATAATCGCCTTGGTATGGGTGATATCATTCTTGTACGCCATTAGGATACCGATGATATACGATGTTGATACAAAGATAATGAAAACCGGAAATAAGACGATTACAAAATTTTCCTGCACGGTTCGAGATACTTCAGACACTTCACATCATTATGTGACCATTGTAGACTTCTTCATATTGTTTTTTGTTCCAGCATTAATACTAACAACTACCAATATTATATTATCATACAAGCTAACACAAAGCAATGTAACGGCGACGTCTAAAAGCGGCATGGATAAGCGGGAAAAAGCCATACGTCTGCTTCTTATTATGGTTCTCATCTTCATTGTGTCTCACATGCCATCCTTTGCAGCTCGACTTCATAAAACTATCTTTGATAAGAAGATGAAGAATTACAAATACATTGGAATGAGTTTCCAGGTTTTGTCATGGAGTAGCAGTTTTATTAATGTACTGTTTTATGGTTCTTTGAATGACGAAGTCAAAGAATTAGGGTCACAAATAAGAAAAATCCTATGCAAATGTTCTCTTTGTTGTTCGAAAAAGGCACGCGTTCATCCTGACCAGCAAACCCAGTCATCTAGCACCAATCCGAAAACTACAAAAACAGCACTTACAGTACCGTCACCAAATACTTATGTGACAGTAAAAGATGAAAAGTTAAAAGACGAGAACAATAAGCAAGCCGACGAAAGTGACGTTTAAACTATATGTAACCACTGGTAACAGAACACTGTAACCATATTAATCAAAATTAGAGATTCGTTTGTTTTTTTGTTTGCTTGCTTGCTTGATTGATTGATTGATTGATTGATTGATTGATTGATTGATTGATGATGATTGATTTATTTATTTATTTATTTATTTATTTATTGATTGATTGATTGATGGGTTTCATATCCAAGTCAATCATATTTCACATATATGATAGAAATTGGATAATGAATCGGTATGTTTTTCGTTTATTGAATTAGCATTTCAATATAATTTTAGTTGCCTGAAATGAATTTACAAAAAAAAAACACTTGTAAGGACTATCGGGAAAAGTTTCAATGTGTATTTTTCATGTTTCAGACGTAAAAACGTGGTATACCACTATAACTCAAAGTAATACGTTTTCTATGTGTCATTATTATATAGCAATTTATGCTTAGAAAATAAACGATAAATTCCGAGGTGTTAGCGTGCAATAAATATCGATATTTGCACGCTAATTTTGTTCCAGTCCGAGGTTTCCCGAATTAATTTTTTCATACTGCACGCTTTGTCACATGACGCTGTCGTTTATGACGTCATATGATTGCTGTCGACGTTATGGCTGTGTTGTTGTCATATTGTATTAGGTCTTGTATCCATTTACAAGAACTAGTGCAATATTTATGTATTGTACGTACAACAAAATGGTATTTTACATGAAATAATCAACGAAATTTATTTTGCTTTATAATAAAAGGGTTATTTGACTGATATTGTGAAATATTGTCCGTCGTTAACTCAAAGTTCAATAACCCTACAATATAAATATTATTTAGATCTATAAGGATATAAATTAAATATAATTGGATTGTAATGAACATCACTTGGTTATAAAGATGACCAGTAGACTTTGTAAATAGCCTAGAATTCAATAGTATTGTCAGTAAATACACGCAATAAACAAGAACGTAATTGATTAAAAGACTTATTATTATATAAAGACACATAAGCATTACTTAAGCCATTTGTGGCTAAAAGACACAATGGTCTAAATAAATAGAATTGAACTGAAATAACGTAAAACTAAGTAAAACTAATGCTAAGATATACAGTTTATATTGATCTCTTAATAATCCTATATTTGGAGATAATGTGAATGCCATCAATCCTATTAAGCTCGAAAAGAAAAACAAGAATTCAAGTTCTGCTTCTGCTTCATATTAAGTAAAATCAAGTATAGACGTAACCGAAAAAACTAAAACACCGGCAGATGTATCCCAGACAGTAGCAGGGAATGGAATTTCCGGAATGGTTTCGAATTTCGTAAGAAATGAAATGCAAAGCACTGCTAAAACAACCTAATTAGACACATATCTTGAGGGCGAACAAAATGGTTGGACAAAAAATTAATTAAAACTATACCACAAAGCCAAATATGTGATCTAGCGGTTAAGCTACATTTGGAGCTATATATAGAGCATGCTGAAGTCTTTAGTACGCAAGAATAGGATTTTCCATCAGAATTACTGAAACCAATCTCTTGTTGTACTTAAAAATAAATGTCTTTTCCTGCTCTGGGCCCCCACAAACAAAGTTTTATTGGCAGCAGTATCTTCCCCAGAAGGCTCCTCTGACTGGGAAGTTCTTGATCATATCATATATGGCATGATCTTTATTCACTTCAACAACAGAAAATAAACTTGCACAGTTTTGGTCCGATCTCCACTGATGAGAAATTTTATTCTGAAACACATGTGGCAAAATTCGTTTGGTTATTTGCATTCTGAGAGAATTTCATTTAAACATAAGCATAGAGAAATGCACTATTACTTCACTACTTCCCTACTGTCTTAAAACAGAAGATGGATATTTTTCTGAGGGTTACAAAATTCTGTACACCGAGTAGACTACTTTTTGTTTCCACTTCACAAACATCCAAAGCAATTTCAATGTCACTTCTGAGGTACGTCATTTGAAAATTTTGCGTTAATCAACTTTAACTTTTGAATATTAATGCTTTAAAATCTATATATCGCGTGACATTTTAACAAATATTTATGAGACAAAAGGCGGAATCATTTCTGGGTTTGCGACCCTCTAGTGCTTAATATGAATAGGTAGCTTTCAAGATATATATGAAAAAGCTGTTGAGAATGAGGCAACCGAGGACAGAGATAAGAGCTGTCTATTTTGCACTTATTCTATAGCTCAGTGTTAACTGAAACTCAGATATATAGATCGGTATGTTTGTATCAAAAACAAACATACTAGTCCATGTCTGAATCACAATCCAGAAGAAAAGTAAAAACTTTGGAACTGACAAGTTAGGTTACACACGTTAACTTCCACCAGGGAAGTCAGGCCCTGTGCTCTTGAAGGGTAAGCACCACCTGTTTAGCTAGCTACACCCGATCATGTTATTTAAACAACGTAGACATACCATAACCTATTTATAAAATCACCAATAGCTACCCATCATGAAAACAACTATACTAATCAAGGCTCAAATCACAATCCCAAAACCAAGTGAAAACATTGAAAACTGTCAAATAAAATTAAAAACGTGAACTTCCACCAGGGAAGTGAGACTATGTACTCCGGAAGAGTACGCACCACCTGTCTGGGCTAGGTAATTACAGTACTAAATACATAAGCTAAATATAAACATAAAACATGTTGTTTACCTTAGCGAGATGAACAGTGGGGATAAAAAATGCACAGCGTGATGTATTTGGTGTGATGTTTTAATATGAAATATCGAAATAAGTTGGAAACATTGAACATAAAAAATCTTATTGGAGTGATTATATAATTTATAATACGAGCTGAATCAAAAACAAACATGCTTATCGATTTGCAAACCACAATTTCAAAGCAAAGTTAAAATTTTGATACTGGCAATTAAGTGAAGTAATGCAGGGTGAATAAAATTTTGATGCAATGAACCCTCTGCTAGCTGCACATACGTTTTATTCAACAAGTATATAGAATCGAAGTATATAGAATATGACATGTATATAGTTAATTATATATGTATGTAATAGTATACATGCAATATGTTATTACTTTTTAACAATCTAGATTGTAGAGAAAATATTATTTACTGGGTTTTATTGCAATTTTTATCAAGAAATACTAATCGTTGAGAAATGTAACAGTAATTAAACATGAGACAAAACATTGATGAAAATGCTAGCTCATACAGTGCAGACCTGTCGAAAGTTTAACACTGAGCTAATAAAAACAGTCGAAGGCCGGTTGTCGAGTAGCCGTGACATGGATAGCTAGTGACTGAAGGCCAGCTGTCCATTAGCCATGACATGGATAGCTAGTGACTGAAGGCCGGGTGTCGAGTAGCCGTGACATGGATAGCATGACATGGATAGCTAGTGACTGAAGGCCGGGTGTCGAGTAGCCGTGACATGGATAGCATGACATGGATAGCTAGTGACTGAAGGCCGGGTGTCGAGTAGCCGTGACATGGATAGCTAGTGACTGAAGGCCAGCTATCCAGTAGCCATGACATGGATAGCTAGTGACTGAAGGCCGGGTGTCGAGTAGCCGTGACATGGATAGCATGACATGGATAGCTAGTGACTGAAGGCCGGGTGTCGAGTAGCCGTGACATGGATAGCTAGTGACTGAAGGCCGGGTGTCGAGTAGCCGTAACATGGATAGCTAGTGACTGAAAAGTTACCAAGAGGTAGACAGCAGCTGCCGAAAAAGCTGTTGAGACATAGCTAACTTGGGACCAAGATTAGCTTAGTTAAATCCGTTAGCTCATTGTTAAACTTTCGACAGGTCTGTACTGTAACTGCTGAATAATCGTGACTCCAGTACCTTATTGATTACAAAATACTGGAATTATTCCAAAGATAACACTAGTTGGGATAGTTTGTTTTGTCAAATTGTTGTAGGAAATATAAATCTGATGACAGTAGCCAGACCAATAAGGTAAGTGTCAGAACACCCATAGCAAAAAACTACAAAAAACAAGAAAAATAGAAAATTTGTTTTGTTGTACAATTATGATTTTACATTTATATTTATAATAAAAGGTTTTGATTTATAATTAATAGTTTATTAATCAAATAATCAATTATTTTCATGTTTTATTTTAATGTAATATGGATAAAGGCATTAACTTTAACCGATCAAAATCTTTTCCAGACTTACGTTCTAAGTTAGTTGTTTCTGGTAAATCTTAACATGCACACAAAACGTAAAATGCACAACCTTAACATTTGTATGAAAATTTGCATTTTTGTAAAAGTTTAGTTATAATTTGAGTGAAATAAAATGTTGAAATCACGACAGATACCTGAAATATAAATATTTATGAATGCCTTCGATATTTGCTTTCAGTAATGATAATGTTTTAGTCACATTCGGATCAGATACGACAGGCAAAAGTGCAATCTAATAATTTAATCCAACATTGCACTTTGAACAAACAAAAGCCCGTTAAATAACTGCCTTTATATGCACGTTTGAAAAAATGATGCATTATCAGTCTATCCGTACTGGTAAGTTGTACTCCGACATTACAGACCTGATTCTCAATATTGCCTTATCAGAAAAATATTTCGCACAAATTCAAATAATGGCTGTGAATGTCCATTTTCGTAGGAGTTGTATTTCTTCAACAGGAAAAATAAGAAACTCATGACTAGAGACAAATTCGATGTGGCATTTCGATTCCCTAAAATCTTAACTTTACAAAGACAAATATATTCTAGATAAATTTGGATGCAGAGACATCAAACTTATCAACAAAAATGTAAAAGACGCCCATACAAATGTTTGAGGACCTTATTTGTTGCCATGTAAATAGCTGTTGAGAGGCATAAATTGTGGTTTGCTAAGTCGCATGTTTATTTTAAAACAGCATATCATATTTCAGTCGACTGAAGATGGTTCTGCTGCTATTTTGGTTTCTACATTTTATCTCCAGTTGGAAGCCAGGTAGGTTATGCATCATGTACCAGTGTCTTATCCTTTCTTTACTAAGATGTTCCTTAACTTGAATCTTCCAAACTTTTTACTTAAATAATTGTGTAATATTTTGAAATATTCAAGAAAATGTGATGTCATTTTGCAGATCACTATAATATTTCTATTTAGTGTTGTCAAATATGCTTATTCGTAGTTCTAAAAAATAGATAAAGTTAGCTCAATTTAACTTAAGAACATCTATGTTAAGAAAGGATAGAAACACTGTTCGTTGGCAATATAACATATAATATAACGATTATGAAAAAACAAAATTTATAAAAACTAGGGCCATGGAGTTATTTCGGTTACTCTAAATGAAATAGAAAATGTAACGTTAGGCGTTTTTATATTCATTTAGTATGTCATTATGTAATATTTCTATTCCAAACATAATATATTACTATCAACACGGACAAAAAAAAGAGCGACTACTTGATAGTTAATAGTATCAAACCCTATTTAAATTTTCCAGCACTAGACATACGATTCGGATTACAATTCCTCATAAATAGTGCTAAGACCTAAAAATTTCTAAGATGTACAAATCCGAACAATGAAAAGATCAGAATTCATTTTACCAAAACCACCTTAGACAATACTATATTTGTTTTTTGGGGAATTTTTCAATTAACGATGATGATAATTTTGACAATACAATGTATTTCCTACTAGGTTAACTTTATTCGAGGGTAAACTTAGTCCATCAGTAGAGATACCACATAATTCGTTGTTATTATCACTTACTCTGTTTAATTTCGCAGCATTGGTGGCCGTTTTTGGATTCAATTCGTCATCATTATTGCTCATTTTTTAAAATTAAGTTAACACGAATATCCGAAATCTTAATACACACTTTTTATGTAGGTGAAGCTGACAAGCTGATCGATCTACAATCCGTCAATAAAGATTGGATTTTGTCAGTTCTAACTGAAACATTTACAACTACAAGACATCACAGAACTGGTATGGAGGACAAAATGAAAGCGAAAGAGTTTATAGTTAATCATTTTGAAAATCTAACGCTGACTGTGGAGTATGATGAATTTCAGTCAAATGACGGGGTAAGTATTATTATATGTTGCCTTGCACGAACTCTCTTGTTTATTCCTTGCATTCTCAATACAGGTTTCACACATGGTGTTTGTAGCGACAGAAGATAAATACTGTTTTGGAATGAGAAAAAAATAGAAAAAAAACAAAGTTCATTTTACCATATCCACCTAAAGCAATAATTTTAACGTTTAAGCATAGTTTTTTAAAGATATTTTAAATTAAAAAGCATATAATTATAAGGAACAATGTTTATATTAAATCTTGCGACCGTTATCACTTTGCTTCTGGATTGTGATTCGGACATGGATTAGTATGTTTGTTTTGATAATTACAAGCGTTCACAATGCACGTTTGTATTTCTTTTTTTGATTGCGCCTCTCATAGCTTTGATTTTTATGGTTTTAATACAACTACCCACGTTTATTTTGTCAAGTTATCATTTCATCAAAACTTTTTACCCTACAATATGTTTTTGTTTAATTTTTCTGTTGTCTAGGTAACCGGTGTTAACATTATTGGTATTCTCCCAGGTTTACATCATTCCATGGATACTATATATATGGTTGGAGCATATTATGACACAAAGCCACATACACAAGGTAGGAATATTATTTGGGTTAATTCAAAGTTTCTGTACCAGTTGCCCAATTTAACACATTCAAATTTCGGTAATATGAACTTAGTATGTACGATTTCTATTTCGTTACACTTTATTGATAAACTTTAAAAGACGTACTACAAGTCTTAAAAAGGAGTTAATTACATTTACAATGAAAATTGAATTATGGAAAAGAGTAATTTTTGCTGAAAATGAAACATTGGTTTTACTGTTGTGGTAGTAATGTTTTGTTCAATTTTTAAACATAAAATTAATTTTAGATATTATTAGGTCAAGAAAATGAATTTAAGACATCCGACTCTCTAGAGTCTGGTTTGACTAAAATGAAACTGTACTATGAATATATATCAGATGACTCAATTCAGTGACACGTTTTGTTAAATAATGTTTGCAATTAATAAACAAAAATCTAATATAGAAGCTGTTTCAGGGAAATAAAACTTTCTCAAATACAATGAATACTCAAATCCGAAAACGTTTATACCTCTGCTTTTGGACACGGACTTGAATGCTTACTTTTTCTATTTATGTTCTGCTTAAATCATTTTCAAGACGTTTTCTCTTTCATTTTGTGGTGTTTACTTCCAAATCATGAGTATAATTAATCATTTATATGTTTCTTTTAGGAATGTTTAATAATGGTGCCGGTGTTGTTGGGATGTTGGAAGCAGCCAGGCTTTTTGTTCAGTCGGGTAGAAAGAAAAACACCGTGTTATTTGTTGCGTTTGATTTGCATGCAGGTATTTAATTTCATTACGTATTCTGGACTACTATTTAACAAAAGAAAACGTAGTTATTAATATCCAAATCAAAATCTCGAGAGACAAATCGAGTTTAACATGTAAACTTTCGCCAAGAAAGTAAGGCTGGGTGGTCCAGAATGGTAAGCGTCTCCTAGCCACGCCCGCTACACGTGTAATCAAAATTGGGAATGAAAAGATTCTTATAAGACTTTAGTTATTCATCGCAATGACCGTTCTGGATTTTTGTTTAAATAAGCAGACTGCGATATATTTTCAATGGCGCATTTCCGCAATTTCATATGACTTCTTCGCTACACATGTTTCATTTCTGCATGACATATAAATTCAAATCTTATATCTTTTTCCGGATTTCAACAACAATGGTTGTGGAATAAATTAATGAATGGATGGAAATCAAAACATAAAAAGTGCAAAAAATATTGGAATGACATGCGCTCCTTTTCGATTTCATATTAAAAATAAATTTTAAAATTAGTTAAATGCAGTTTTGTCAAAATATTCTGGAAACTACTCATTATTTACATTATAGGATATCGAAATTTTAAATTGTGGAAAGCTGGTTTGATTATACTTTTGAAATCAAACTGCTGAAAAAGAAAAGAATTTGGCAATGATGAGTTTTGAAGATTAAAGTAGCTGTTATCATTTTGAAAAGTTACTTTGAAAAGGAAAAACTTTATCTAACGTTTAAAAATCAAAATATGTATGATCCTTAATTGTCATCATTTTTTTTAGGTTGGGCATCCTGTTGCCAAGGAGCGAAACATTTCGTTAATGTTTGGTTACCAAATTTTTTAGAAGAAAGAAAAAAGAAATACTGGAAAGTTCATTTTGGCAGTGCCATTTTTCTGGAATCCATCTTGAATTATGATCTTAGACAATACGCACAGGAATTCGATAATTATCTTCTATATCAAAAAGTATGCATCAAATTTAAGTTATCTTATTATTAACAGTTTGATGATGATTCTGTATAGCTCGTTCCAAAAAGAAACGTAACCCCCTAATTTCTATTAAAAACGTCACCCCTAACACAATAATAGTTGCCAGGAATAAAAAAAACGAATACATTTCATTTAAAAATGATTTTCTATGAATCAGTGACATTGTTGGTATCAACACTAGCTAATTTACAGACATTTTGTAGAAGCATATCTAACAGCTCTTTCACGATGATGTAATGTTCGATACAATTTTTTACATTTTGATTTCTTGATCTGATACCAGTGCTTTTTAACACACTGCCAAAGCTCTGTTGTCGATTTCGGACTACAATTGATCAAGTTGTGAGTATGGTGTTTTCCCCAAATACATTCCATTGGACCAATATATAGAATTCATGATCAACAAAATAGCGCAGAGCCCCGAAGCTCATCTTACTAGAAGATTATATGTTTTAAGTTGAGTATTTGTATCTTAATTGACATAACCTTCATACCATTGTCATTTTTTTCAAAATAAATTCGTTTATTTACCTTCTTTATTTAATTCGCATTGCCAAGTCATTCACTGCAGTTTACAGTCCAACTTCCCTTACAAGTTGCCTTTATATAAGGCTAGGGACACCTGTTTTTCAAGTTTTCGCTATTTTCACGTTATTTGAGCCTGTATTCAATGGCACCTTTGGTTCATTTGAGTGGCTTTTATAAACAGGTTTGACTGCATGAATAAAAATATTTAAGATAAACATTTCAATATAATTGTAGGTATTCAAAGATTTATTTGCATCCGTAATTGCTGATGGAAAAAGGGGTGACTTTATGATGTTGATGTGCAGAGACAAAGACAAAAATTTGAAAGAATCATTCTCGAAAATATGGGATTTATTTCCTGAGGTTATGGCAGAAATTCGAGTGTTGGAGTTTTCATTGATTTTTTTAAATGAATATGTGTTTAAAAGAATCGAAGAAATGTACGAGTCAGATCTTCTATCATTTTATTTGCAGGACCGAAACGGAATCCTGGTAACCGATACAAGTATGTGGCTTATTTATTCAGTCAGTCAATAAAATGTACTACTGTCTACTTTTGCTGCCAGTTAATATCTGAAAATCTTCAAATCTAGGGTAATCTCCCTTATGCGCAGTATTTTCTTAGTTACATTAATTCAATTATATTTTGGTCTTTTTGGATATTTTAACAATCATTGGAAACCTTTTGTTTTCACAATTTTGGTCCTATTACCACTGCTGAGTAATTGCGTTTCAAAACTACCGTCTAGTGATGAAAAATTAACACTGGTATAATGATACAATCTCTCTCTCTCTCTCTCTCTCTCTCTCTCTCTCTCTCTCTGTGTGTGTGTGTGTGTGTGTGTTTAAACTGTCAAGTCACTAAGTAGTTTCATAACACAAAAATACCAACATATTTAAACATAGATCCCAAAAGTAAGGTAAAAACTTTTGAAAGTGAGACCTGGTTTCCAACCATAGGGAAGTTCTCGAGTCTTTTGTTATCAATCTTAAAGAAGAAAAACTTGATCTTCCTTACTTGTATTGGATTCTTTAACATCATAAAAATCCATATAAGGAAAGATATATATAGCAGGTTCGTCTAACCGTACTACTGAAACATTATCAGTAACTCAACTTTTGACAGTCGTCATAGATCGTCTTCAGTCTTATTCAAATAAAGTCTATTCTTTGTCGGGTGTCAACTAATTGTGGATTCTTAAAATTCTAAAGAATTACTTGAACATCTTGCTTCTAATACTATAGCTCGTGAAAAAGTATAAAAACATTTTATTTTTCTACATTTTGCACCATTATCCACCATTCCTTTACAAATGTAGTAAATCAAGATATAAAAATCTTGTGCCTAACATGGATTCTGGTTATTTTGTCAAGCACCATATGGATTTCAAGAATAAATATACTGAAGATACCAACTAGAAAATATTGGAGGTTTTGATAGACAAAACATATTTTGTGTTTGGAAATAAAATTCGCCTATGTAAGACTACATTTTAAACTGTACAACAAACGTGATGACTTCAATTTTTCTATTGTCAAATTTTCTTTTCTATGCAGCAATATACCTGATTCTCCTGCTTATGGTGTTTTCGTTTTCCAATTAAAATGCTATGGTAGAGCTTGATCCCACTAACTTTATACAACGAAGGAAACTACTTACATAAAATGTTGACCCAGAGATATTGCAACTTTAGGCATATCAAGGTCACCAACAAGATTTATAGTCGTCATCACAGTATTGTTGATAAGTTTGATGTCTATATGTCCAGGATTGACCTTGATATATTTGACGTCTCAAAGTTATGTTTACTCAATTTTGCTTACACGCGTGGCGGATGTAGCTAGCTAAACAATGGGTGCTTACCATTCCGGAGCACCCGGCCTCAATTCCCTGGTGAAGTTTAACCCAATTTGCAAGCCACACGGTACTTATTTTGCTCTAGGGATTTTGGTTTGGAGATTAACACGTATGTTTGTTTTTGATTAATACTTTAAATCATCAATATTAAATTTTTATTATTGTCAGGTAAATATAGAGGGCAAATGAGAGATTGCTATAACAAATATTGCGATGAACGAAGCTTATTGTCAGATGAAAAAATTATATTTGTTGGAAAACCCGTGGCAACTTTAGTTTTGACGCTGGAACTTTTGGCACAAGGTAGTATGAGTGATCTCATCGTTGAAAAACTGCATAATGAAGACCAAAACAGTAATGTCATCGAGATCACAAAAACAAAACCATCAGGTAAAGGATGACTTTTAAGTCGCATTTCAAATACATTTTAATATAATTCTCATCTTGGAAAAAAGGATAAATGCATCACCATAGCGACATTTTTTATATCTTTAGGCCTAACCAAATGTTTATTTTCGGGAATTCCCAGTGTACAAATTGTAACTCGCCAAATTATAGGAGGTTCAAAGACTTTTCTCGTCCAATGATATTCATTGATAACGTCACTTCCTATGCCGACAGGACTTGCAATGTACGATTTTTCTCTACCGATAACTTCTTTAATTTTAATCTACTTTCACTTTCAAAGAAAATTAAAACAAGTAATAAAGGTATAGTTTTATTCAGTTTACTGGGTCGGGCGGTACATAACAAATTATGTAAATATACATCGTACACCACTGCCTTGTCTAAGTTTCAATGTGCCGCTAACCCTGCCTATGTGTCCTCACTGCCTTGTTTACAACGATATTTCTGGATAATTTGAAATTCGGTTACTAGTAATTTGAAAAAAAGTAGTGAAGTCCCTTGGATTTCATTGTACCCAAGTTCAGCTGTAATACGTACTTGGTAAAAAAAACAAACAAAACCATTTGGAAGAACAAAGACGAAAATTGATATGTTCAAATCTGAATCTCAAAAGCAGAATAAAATTTTTAAAAATACTTGGAGTGTAAGTGAAACACGTGTACCTCTATAAGGAAAGTGAGGCTGGGTTCTCGGGAAGGTTAATCGCCTCATGTAAATCTAGCTACACCCGTCACGTGTAAAATAAAAATTAATAATGAAATAAACATGTTACTATGAGACATCAAATATATCTTGAACAACTTTGGACGCTGAGACTTCATACTTATCAAAACAATATGATGACGGCCATGAAACTTTTTTATTAGCCTAATTTATACTGTAAACCTTTGTCAAATACATTTTTTAATTATAGATGTGGCATTTTCCAATAGAATTTCTAAGTGCAAATATTTAATGATTTTCCTGGAAGTATAAAATGTGTATTGTTATTTTGGTCCATCACATTAAAATAATACATTGATCTTTTTTCTTTTATCTTTTAGAACAGACTTGTCCCTTAATAGATTATATGTATGACGAAGAAACAAACGTCTTTCACAAAAGCTATGGTGATATGTTAGGTGTTGATAGTTGGAGTGGTGCTGCAGATACATGCAAAAATGATGGCGCGGAGTTATTAATCCTACGAAATCGTAAAATGATCGATTTGGCCTTACGATGTGAGTCTCTTTACGATATTGCTTTCTTCATTGGTATAATTAATATGATATGCAATTTAACCACTGTGTCGGTATCTCTGCTGATATACAAGGCATGCCCGAGGATATCATAGACAATACATTTGTAATGTCAGAAATCTACTATTTATAATTTTGCTGTTAGTTAAAATATAAAAATCCTCAAAACCTAAGGTATAGTCCCTCATACAAAGAATTTCAAAAAACTTTGATCCCAAGCACTGCTGATAAGGAATTTACTTAATAAGTGTTTCCATGACCTTGATTTTACAGTACAATCTCTTTTTCCTTACCATACTCCGTATATATGGATCGGAATGAGTGATGTGGAAAATGAAGGCGAATGGAAATGGGTGGATGGAACAAATGTTACAATTACTTTTTGGGGCACCTGTCAACCCGATGATGCTGGAGTTGGAGAAGATTGTGGCGTTTTTAATCATAAAAACGGAATAGTCTCTGATGAAAATTGTAACAAAAATAGATTGAGCTTTATTTGCACATGTACAAATAATGCAACTGTCAGCATAGAGGAAGACGTGCCAGAAGAAGGTATATATTAAATGTTTATATTTTTTCAATTAAAGGTTCATTTCAAGTCGTATGGTAAACGTGATGACTTCCATTTCAACTTTATTTTTCTCTGCAGCTGTTCTACATACGTGTTTCTACTGGTTATGGTGTATTTGGTTCACAATTAATATTCTATGTTATAATGTTGATATGTTTAATGTCTCTGTGTCCAGGATTGCCATGGATATAATTGACGTCCCATAGTTCCATGTTCCTTTCACACAATTTTGATTACACACGCGACGGGTGTAGCTAGCTAAACAGGAGGTGCTCACCCTTCTGGAGCACACGACCTCACTTCCCTGGTGGAAGTTCATGTGTTTTACCTGACTTGTCAGTTCCAAACTTTTTACTTTGCTTCTGGGTTGTTGTTAAAACATGGATAAGTATACTTGTTTTTGATTATAGATTGTTTCCACTGCGGCAATTTCATACAATCAAGCAAATTGCTAACAAATAAATCGTTCACATAAGCTTAATAAAAACTTAGGCTTATCAAGGCCTTAAAAAATTTTGTGATCGTCATCACAATATTTTTGATTAGTTTGATGTTTCTGTATCCACATATATTTGACGTTCCAACGTTCTTTTAAATGGCAATCGCAATTACAATTACACACATGGCAGGTGAAGCTAGCTAAAAAGAAGGCGGTAACACTTCTGGAGCACCCAATCTAACTTTCTTGATGGAAGTTCACGTGTTTGCCTTGGTTTGTCAGTTTCAAACTTTTTAATTAGCTTTGAAATTGTGATTTGGACCATGATACCATGACTTTTTTTATTTACCTGGGTATTTTCAATGGGATCAAAACAATGTATTTCCAACGGTACACGTTTGTATTTTTTGTTATTTGAACTTGAATGGGAATGTTTGTTGTGGTTATTTCAGATTGTTTTGTAGACGAATATAATTATATAGAAGAGGCAACGCTGTATTATAAAATGTTTAAAACACCTCTTGAACATAGTATTGCTTCAAAGATTTGTGCAAGCGATAACGTTCCGCTTTTATCTATTTCTACAATTTATCAATACAGCTTTCTTAACAAGATAATGCACGGTAAGTTAAAACAAGGAATCATGTATATGTATAGTATATATTACACTTTTTATGGATTTTATTCTAGGTTGAACATTCGAAAATATACAATTTTGGTGTATGTCTATATACATATTATTGTATTCTGATAGAAATTCCCTGTTTTCGTTTACTTACAATGCACATCTTGGACTATGACTACCTATTCATAAATTATTCTAATCATTTTACATAAGGCGGATGTAGTTAGCTTAATAACAGGTGCTTACTCTCCCGAGGCACCCGATCTCACTTCTTTCGTGAAAGCTCGTGTGTTTTATTTAAGTTTCCATTTTTAAAATATTTTGGATTGTTATGTTATTTGTTTTCTTAAATCATTAAAGAAATGGGTTGAAAACTGTCATTACTCTTTATACTTGTTTTCAAAAAAGGATAACGGAACGCGTTATACACATGTCAAAAGGCCTTTTAGTATATTGTCTTATTGTTTCATAACTTTGTTAGTCACGTGAATAAGTAACGCATATCAACATGTTAATGAGTACGGATTATCCAATGAAATCACTCCGTAGTTTGCCTTTTTCGACGTGTTCAACATTTTCGACCTGTTTTGTTAAAGCGAAATTACGACTCAAATTAACAATCGGGACAACAAACTAAACGGACCTGTTCACCTCTACATTACATCAAAGTATATTACAATATGACTTTATCTTTGTATAACTATGTATTCATTTATTTACATATAAATTCAGACCTTGATGACAATGTGTATTACATCGATTCAAATGAAAACATGTATCAATGGTATCACAAACGTGACATCAGCGAAAGGTTTGGAATGATCAACGAATCCTTAGGAAATAATAGTTGCTATGTTCTTGTTCTCAACGAATCCAATGTTTCCTTGGATTATAGAAATTGTTTAGAAGAATTCCCTTTTATCTGCGGAAAATACTGCAAAGAGAATTTAGTATCCATAAAATGGGAAGAATATGAAGAGAACTTAAGGTTTTCTGGTATGTTAAAATTAATTCAGTTTCTTTCGCTAAAAGAGAAAAAGAATCTACGCAGAACACGCGACAACCATGTTTTGACTTTGCTTTGGGGTTGTGGTTTGGACATGGATTGGTGTGTTTTTCTTAATCAACAAAAATCACAAAAAAATGCCACACGAAACTTAAGGACATAAGAAATAAACAAAATCAATTACAATTAAAACATATTGTTTCATACAGCAGACATTTGTTTGTCAGACAAAAGTAGTTTTGACATCTGAATATAAAGCAACTTTTAACATTGTATTCATTTTGGACGTCGGTAAACATAATGTATGTTGGACAGTCATTTGAGGCGCCGGGAAATATCCTATAAAGTATATAGCGAAGCGCAGGGGTTCAGACGTGCATTTCATATTTCTTATCATTTGCAAGCATAGGCTTATGAAGGCCCACAAAACCTCCTCAAATCGTTTGATGGTCGTCATCACCTAAGTGTTGATCAGTATTAACATATTTGACGTCCCATTATCCCATGGACATGGAGTTCTTTTCATTCTTTTATTTGATTTAACACGTGGCGGATGTAGCTAGCTAAACAAGATTAGGTGTTCATCCTCCCGGAGCACTCGTCCTAACTTCTTTGTTGAAGGTTCACGTATTTAGCTCAATCTCAATCTGTCAGTTTTCAAAGGGTTTCCTTTTCTTTTGAGGTAGTGATTTGAACGTAGACTGGTATATTAGTTTGTTTCATTTATTTATAAGTTCGATGAGGAATTGTATTCCGAAATGGGCGTCTAGTGCTGTAAAATCAAAACTGGTATAATAAATAATTTTAATATGATCAGTAAAAAACATCACATGACAATACTTATACATGGACATTTATTTATTTTTTACAGTTGGCAGAGATATACTTTTAACTACGAATAAAAGCATAAAACATTATTTCATGAAGACACATACTCAACTGTCCTTGATAAAGGAAATTAATACGAACGAACCAGTTTACAGTTTTGATATTTTACATGGAAATAATATTTTATACTGGCACAGTCGCAAGTCAACATTCATTATGAAAACTGCGTTTAATTACACAACTAACTTCGCTCACCAGAGATTTGTTTATACCGGTGATCCTTACACTCATCTGTCTGTTGATTGGCTGGGTAAAAATATATATTGGTCTACCATGACAACGCAAATTATTGGCGTTTCAAATGGAAAGCTAACGAAGATACTGTATTTGCAAAATGTCGTCAAACCGCAGTTTCTTCAAGTAGACTCTGGATCAGGGTATATACGTTTATGGTTTATCATTTATTAAATGTTGACTCGGAAAAAACAAGCCTTAGACTATCAAGACAATAGAAATTTTTATGGTCGCTATCACCATATTGCTAAAAATATGATGCCTCTGGATCCACAAATTATATTGGACATAATTGACAACTCGTAGTTCCATGTTCCTTTATTTCAGCATTTATTTTAATTTCACACGTGTGCGGGTATAGCTAGTTGGTAAGACGATTACCCTTTCGATGCACCTGGTCTCACACCCATGGTGGATGTTCAAATGTTTAACTTAATTGATCAGTTTCACAGTTTTTGTGTATTGGCATTCCTTTATATTTTTACGAATAAGCAAAATCATTAAAAGTATGTGGATTTATACTAATTTTTATAGCCGTCATCACAGTATTGTTGATAAGTTTGATGTCTCTGTGTCCAGGATTGCCCTGGATATATTTGACGTCTCATAGTTCCATGTTCCTCTCATACAATTTTGATTACACACGTGGCGGGTTTAGCTAGCTAAACAGGGGGTGCTTACATTTCTGGAGCACCCGGCTTCATTTCCCTGGTGGAAGTTCACATGTCTAACCTAACTTGTCAGTTCCAAAGTTTTTACTTTGCTTCTGGATTGTGATTCGGACATGGATTAGTATGTTTGTTTTTGATTATATTGATTTGTTCACTTCTAAATTTATGTAGCCTATATATTCAATAACGTAATTGTATAACAGTATCACCAGTAAACTTAGACAGAAGGTATGGACAAATGTATTGTAATATTATCAAGTCAATAGTCGTACTTTTAAGGTATGTACCAGTGTCCATTCTAGAATGGGCAATTGGACACTAAATTTGCCAAATGATCTATTGTAACAGCCTAAGTGGGTCAAATTTAACATTACTTGAATGCAAAGATAGTATTGTTATGGTGTTTAAGAACAAAGTCTTTTTAAATGAACCTTTCAAAAACATCTGATTGAACTCTGATGTACAAATGGCAAACCTAACTGCTTGGACAGAATGCCATCAAAAAAGACATATACAGGAAACTAGACCATAGTTATGTTTTAATCCCTTGTGTTTTTACAGATTATTATTTTGGCTTGAACCTTCGGGTATAATGGTTGGCACTACGGACGGCAGAGAACATGTGAATTTTTGAATGGAAAATTTGATCTCAATGTAATTGATAGCTACAAATGGAATATTTTTGTTAGCTTTAGCAATCACCTTAAAATATAGCAATACAGCACAAAAATTAAATAACTAAATGGAATTTTCTCTTTCGATTCTGTTGCTGTTTAAGAACAAAGTTTTTTTAAATGAACCTTCAAGAAACATCTGATTCAACACTGATTTTCTATAACACGCCTTAATGTTTGGACAGGATGCCATTAAAAAGACGTATACAGAAAACTAGGCCATAGTAATTTTTTAACCTCTTGTGTATTTACAGATTACTTTTTTGGCTTGAACCTTCGGGTATAATGGTTGGAACTATGGACGGCAGAGAACATGTGCAATTTTTGAATGGAAAATTTGATCACATTGTTGTTGATAGCTACAAATGGAATGTTTTTGTTAGCTTTCGTAATTACATTAAAATATACCAATACAGCTCAAAATTTAAAAAACTAAATGAAATGTTCTCTTTTGACGTTGTTGCTGATATCGACTGTATAGATAAACACCGATCAAGTCCAAATATAGATGTTATGATGCACAGTACTTGGATTGGAGATGTTATCTTGAGAGATGACAATTCCCTGATTTCTATGTTTTACTCTTCAATCGAACAATATCATTATGATTTTTATCCGCAACATGTCTATCACAAAAACGAAGACTGGAATGCTGCCAAATTTATTGATGAACGAAAATGTCAAGGTAATTTTGCTAGCTTGAAATAAAATATACGACCCATTCCATCAATTATGCTTCATATTTGGACATATATATACACCATCCACAAATAGCATCATTTGAATCTTCAAACATAGACTTCAATGTTTCTATTGTCAACATTCCTTTTCTATGTAGTAAAAAAGCAACTGCACATTGTATATTTGGTGTACAATAAATACTCCATGGTAGATCTCGTTTTCACTAAAGTAACTTCATATAACGAAACAAGTTGTAAATAGCATCTGTCAAATAAAAAAATCGAGTGATTCTTTAAGATCTGCTTTGACATATTTAGACTTTTACCGCAATCATGTCGCCCGCAAAAGGCTACTTTTGAAACTGCATAACAAAAACATAACGACATCATTTTTTCTATTGTCAACAAGCAAAATACCTGCTTGTCTTGCTTAAGTTGTATTTGTATAAAAAATAATATGTTACGGTAGAGGTAGAGCTTTTCTAAGTACTTTAATCAACGAATCCAACTGCTTACAAATAAATGATTGACTCAGAGATATACCGAGTCTAGTCTTATCAGGGTCCTCAAAAAGTTTTATGGTCGCCATCACAGTGTTGTTGAAAAATATGACGTTCCATAATTCCATGTCCCTTTCACACAATTTGATTACAATTTTGGTGGATGTACTTAGCTAAACAGAATATACTTTCCCTTCCGGAGTAACTGGCCTCGCCTCCCTTGTGGAAGTTCACGTTTTTTACCTAATTCGCAAGCTTCAAAGTTCTAATTTGTTTTGGGGTTGTGGTTTGACCTTCTTTGTAAGTAGTTGATCTATAGAACTTTCATATATCAGGAAAGTTTTAAGTGCATTTGTGGTTGAGTATAACAGTAAACAGAAAATGTAATGCAGTTGTAAGGATTATTTACTCCCAGGTTAAGAAAGTTCCAAACAGTGTGAAAATCAGTATCCAAATCATCATTATTATACTTATAATATAATGTTCAAATTGTAACTTGCATATTTGGTTTCACAATTCCAGTCAAAACACTTCTGATGGCAAATTATATTTCATAACGGTCGTCTAGTACTTTAAAATTAATACTATGTATGTATAATTTGTAATTTAATATATTTCAGCTTGTCGGTGTAAGAATAATGTTTGTCGGCAACTTATACTACCATCATACCATAAAAACGGATATAGTTGTGTTTGTCCTATAGATGGCGTGTTCTTAGCTGCTATAAATAATTCATGTGGTAAGTTTAAGATACTGTGTAATCTATATAGATGAATACAACAGAACCACAATATGTCTTTAACCAAGTAAATTATTGCCATAGAGACTAGAAGTTCCGACTGGGTCGTAAGAAATGAAATAGTTTTTAACATGGATTAGTATCTTCGTTTATGATAATTATTATAAACACACAAACTAATCCATGTCCGAATCACAATCCAGAAGCAAAGTAAAATACTTGAAACTGATAAGTTAGATTTAACACGTGGACTTCCACCAGAAAAATGATACCGGGTGCTCCGGACAAAATTAGCACCACTAATATAATATTTACCACCTTATAGAATCATTTAGGGGCAAATAAACTTGGAAATTGATTTTTCTATTCTTATGTTACCAAATAGGATCTAGCGATAAAGTTATCTACCATTTGCCCTTTAGCATACAATAATAACGGATTTTATGTAACTTAACAAATAAAATTGAGTACATTCTAGAAAATTTATTCTCGCTCCTGCAAAAGCTCTGAAAATGTCGCCCAACTAGCCCTTCTTGAAGGTACTTTAAAGCATGCACAAAACAAGGCAGCCAATAAACGTGTATGAAAGAAACAAGTAAATACGTACGTGATATAAACCTATACAAATTATGTCCAATAACTGCGTTATAAACTATATGTGAATCAAAAACATGCTAATCCATACCCAATCAAAATTCAGAAGCAAAGTAAAAACATTGAAACTGACAAGCAGGTTTGAACACGCGAACTTTTACCAGGGAAGTGATGCCGGGTGCTCCGGAAGGTAAAACACTTCTTGATAAGCTAGCTAACTACACTCAACACGCGTGTATTCAAAATAATGTTAAAGGGGCATAGAACTATGGGACGTCAAATATATACCAAGGGCAATCCTGGATACAGAGACATCAAACTTATCAACAATACTGTGATGACGGAATAAAGTTCACGTTGTGAAACCATTTTAAAATTCTATCAAAATCAACAAACAACATATGTTTTCTCTGTTTCTACATGACTGCTTTTATTAAATATATTTCATAGATTTCCGTTCAAGTTTCCGGTTTATTCAGGATTTCATTTCATTTCCGCCTGGTAATTGATTTACATATGTCTATATGTCACATGTCTAATTTATGTATTTTCTGTGTTTTCTCTTAATTCTAAGTCGCTGAATTTTATTCTTTCATTTTAGAAATCAGTATATGTTCCCACGAAAATGGAAAATGTTCACAAAAATGTAATGACTTAGATCAGTATCCTTACATGTATTGCTCATGTCGTAAGGGTTTTCAATTGACTGTGGATGGAAGAACGTGCATGAATGAAAATGGTAAGGCTCTTTAGTGTGTTAATACGCAACAGGATGTTTTGGAAGCTAGGAAACCTTTAATCATAAAATAAACAGTCCTTTAATCATAAACAGTTCGGCTACTAAATCAAAACAAACATACTTCGAAAACTGGCAAATTAAGTTAAAAATGTAGAGTAATGAGACCGGGTGCTCCGGAAGAATAAATATTATAAGGGATATCTATAATCATTAACAATAATAAAAAAATGGTAACAGCTCATGGGGTTCTTAAATACTATAATTGTAGCTTATCTTAGTATATTTCCGTGAATCTTTAATGCATACATTTTAATTATTTCATACTCATAATTTGAACCGATGGTAACTATATACTTAGCTATTCTTAGAACAATATCAGAAATCAATTTTAAAGATTTTTATTTATATTTTTACAGAAATTCAGACATTTATTTTGCTCAGTGACCAAATCTCTTTAGAGTTATATTATCTACAAGGTAACTTTGAAGATAGACACAGAATTGTCCCCGCAGATTTCAGCACATATGGCAATGGAGGTATAGAATTTGATCCAAAAGAATTAAAAATTTACTGGGTACAAATTGGAGTGTTTGGAATACGACGTGCTTATCTTAATGGAACAGGCAAGTCATGTTTATCTTTCAAATATTATATATTAAATGCAATAGTAAATGAACATTGAATTATATTTTATTTTATAAGACGTTAAATGGTAACTTTTCATAATGTCAAATTTCCATTTATAAAACAAATTTCGTTTACTTTTATTCATCTTTTATCAACCTTAAGAATAAAAAATCTGAAGCATGCTTTCGTTTGAGAGTAACTATTATTATCCGTCTATAAAGTAGGGCACCATCATACTCTAAGCTATGGGCGTATGTATTCTGTTTTTGTAAATAATATCTATTTAAGTGGATAAATATAAATAACTTCATGATTCGATAGAATTTGTCAATAATTACGTTAATTCTTATTTTACATTTGTTGTAAAATAAAAAGTTCATGCATGGAAAATCATTTTTTGATTATCTTTGATAATTTTTCAGACATAGATTATTATACTTTCGTATTCATGATGTCCTTTTTATTTCATAAAATGCACGTCATTTATGAATAAAAAATTACAGACCTTTTCTGAAGTAGTGTATTTAAATACATATGGCAATTTGTCTTCAATTTGTTTACTCGAAATTCATTCCTTCTAATTCATATTATCAAAAAATGATATACCATTTTCAGGAGTAGAAGAGTTTTACCCAGGTACATCGATAGAAATACGGGCATTAACTCTTGATGTGTTTCAAAGGCGTCTTTTGTTTTCTGTTCCTCTAAACTCTACAATAGCATCAGTTGGTTTAGACGGTACAGACTACAAACAGGAACATCAGTTATCATCTGTTTATTATCCAAGCTTCATCGTTGTAGATACATTTAATGGGTAAGTAATCATCATAAATAAACATACTTACCCATGTAATCCACAATCCAGAGGCAAAAAAACCTTTGGAACTAACAGGTTTGGTTCAACACGTGAACTTCCACCAGGGAAGTAAGAACCGGGTGCTCCGGAAGAGTAAGCACGTCCTGTTTCGCTAGCTACACCCGCCACGCGTGTAATAAAAATGTATAAAAGGGACATAGAACTATTGCACGTCAAATATATCCAAGAAAATCCTGGACACAGAGACATCATACTTATCAAAAATACTGTGATGACGGCCATAAAACTTTTTGCGGGCCTTTATAAGCATAGGCTTGCAATATCCATAGTGAAACAATTTATGTACAAAGTTAATAAGTAATAGAAATAAAATTTTCAATAAAGAATCTGCAGCAAAGATATGACCAATAAGACTGAACTCGATTAAAAATTAAAAAACAAAATTGCATCGATGTTCAAATCCAAGAGCAAAATAAACACTTTGAAACTGACAAATTCAAAACAAAATACGCAAATTTCCACCAGTGAAGGAAATGAGACCATTGTCGAAGTACAATACCTCAACGAAACGCTCTAAAGACGAAAACTCGGTCATTGTGTTGTCCAACACACTGGCAACATAACTCGATCGATATCGTAAAACTGTTGTGTACGGGATGCTTTTAAATTCTAAAAAAAGAAATCCAATATCTAATTATCGCCCAATCAAAATCAAAACTGGTACTTTTGATGTCTGATTAACAATTCAAGTGTTTTTAAGTGACGTTTTTAATCAATATGAATGATACAGCATTGCAAGACAACCGAATAATGCACAAAACGATGTTGTGTATATTGCAAAAATGCCATCATGAAAACGATACTAAGAAACTGTTACTTTTGTCTTTATTGATAACTATTATAAAAAAATAAAATTAGATTTTTAGCGCTGTTTCTGATTATATTTCTAGTTCCCTAATTAATCAGGAAGTTTGGTAACATAAAAATTTTCAGGTTCATTTACTACCATCGACAAAATAAATTAAACTTGAAAGACACTGGAATATATAGAATTGATATAGAAAACATGAGGAAGAGATCATACCACACATTGAAGGTCCAGCAGTCTGAGGACGTTTGCAGTATATACAAAGCAGGCACTATATACTGGATTAGCGGGACATACAAGAGAAATATTGAAATGCATGCGATACTAGGCACAAAAGAGAAAGTCCTTGTTCCACAGGCTCAACTGATTGAATTTACAAACTTATGTTTAATTGGTAAGCAATGAATTGCCATCGTGTATTTAATTGATGTATGTTTGTTACAATAATGTTTATTTATTAAACTTAAAATGTTATTACTGTAAATATATAAGACGTCAGACAATAAAACAAAACACAAAAAACAAATAATATATACTAAATTGCCATATCAAAAAAGAATCAAATGTATTCAGACCACTTATTATTAATTTTTAGGGTTGTCTTCGTCACAATAATGAACAACATCTCTTAGCCAAACTTATATTGAGAATATTTTATAAAATTTTAGATGACTTCTTATACTTAACGGGAACCAGAGGTGAATTTGGTAGAATCGGCGTTGTGGGAGATATGGCGACTTTGCTACCAAAGGACAATAAACAGATAAATTTAATAGCTAAAGGGATGTTCAAAACAAAAAGACGTGAGCAAATATGTTTTCAATATAACCTGTATAATTTAATATAATCTCATATGTATAATCGAAGAAAAACATACTGATCAGTTATTTGCCAAATATTCTAAATTGCTATTAAATTTAGTCGCTAGCTAAACAATAGGTACTTACCATTCCGGAGCACCCTACCTCCCTTTCCTGGTGGAAGTTACATAACAAAGTTTTTTATTGCTTTGGGATTATTAACATGTTTGTTTTTTTATGTATATTATCACTGCTTTACTTAGTCATGTCTGTTCTTGTCATCCACATGCATTTGTTTTTTATCGTCTCAAATAAGGTTATTTAATTCAGAAGATCAAATCAAACGTATGACGGTGCATTGTTCACAAGAACAAACTAAAAGTAGTTATAACTACTTATATACATTGTGCAATGATATTTGCCTCTATATCGGTCGATGCAATTTAAGTTACTATTGTCGTTCTTTTTGACAACAACAAAGGTCACTTGGTGACTCAAAAATCATTTTACTATCCCGTTATTACACGCAAATTTGTGTATGATTTTTACACTTGGGATTTTTAACTAAAACAAAATACAATAGATATCTATCTAGTCATTGAATGGTTTTGTAGCTAGCTAAACAAAGATGCTTACACTTCCGAAGCATCGGACTCACTTCCCTGGTTGAGGTTCAGGTGTAAACTAATTTGCCAGCTTTATTTTGCTTTGGAATTTTGTTTGGAGGTGGATTAGTATGTTTGTTTTTGATATCTTGTCGATAGTCATATTTATATTGTTTTAAAGTAAAGTATTGGGAATAGATTTTAGAATGAATTTATAGCAAGTACTCTATTAATTGCATGATAATACATTGAATATTTATTTTAGATACAGGCGTAAATAATATAACTTGTACTGGAATAGCAAGATGCCTAGATGCCAGTATGGAATGGGTTTGTTTATCTCCTGAGCAGATATGTGATGGAATAGACCAGTGTTACGACAGTTACGATGAAATGCACTGTGAATATAGAGAACATGAGAATAAATACACCACTATAATACTAACCTGTCAGAACAATAAACCTAATCAATATGTTTTCGATAAACATGATTTAATCTTTGTGGATTGGGAAACACATCTTTTTTCACGATTAATCGGTTTCAAAGAACTATCCGGGTCACAATGCAGTGTCGAATATGAAATATCCAATTCAGAATCATCTCAACAACATTTTAAGATCATATCATTCAACTCATACCACAGATTCAGACAGATAATCAAATCAAATGTATTACGTGGGCGTCATCAACATATCAGAAAACTGTTTTTATCAGGAAATGGTATCTCTCAAACTTGGTCTAACAAAACATTCGAGGATTTTCAAGATCTTCATACTCTTGAATTAACAGATATTATACAACCAGTTCTAGGCGATAAAGTCTTTATAACCCTATCCCAGCTGAAAACACTTAGGATTCGTCTACAATCGCTGATGCGAATAGAAACGGGAGCTTTTGTTGGTTTGTATAGTTGTGAAAATCTTACCATATCTGGTACTCAAATACAAGAACTAGATCAACGTGTATTTTATAATCTTACAAATTTGGTAAACTTGGATATGTCACAAAATAGAATCAATGTGTTGGAAAAAGAATTATTTTCATCTTTGATGTCACTCCAGGTTCTAGACACCCGCGGGAATGATATCTACATATTAGGAAGAATATTTGAGAACAATTTTAATCTGAAATTTATTTATAGTGACACTTTTGCACTATGCTGTGTAAAACCTCAAAACATGTCAGATGGCCGCTGCATAGCTCCACAATTTGATGTATCAAGTTGTGAGAATTTAATTGAAAATGGGATGCTTCGTGTATTTCTTTGGGTTATTGGCATTATGGCTCTTTTCGGAAATACAATGGTTTTAATCTATAGAATAGCAGAAAAAGAAGGGCTGTATCAAGATACATTTTCAGTCTTGGTCGGAAATTTAACAATAGCAGACACATTGATAGGTGTATACCTTATATCGATAGGAACTAGTGATGTAGTGTTTCGTGGTGAATACATCTGGAGAGAATACAAATGGCGAAATAGCAAACTTTGTTCAGTACTTGGTATAATGTCGGTCCTTTCATCCGAAGTGTCCGTATTAACAATATCCCTTATCACAGTTGCTAGATATTTAGCTGTAAAATTTCCGTTCAAAGAGCATAAAATATCAAGGAAAGATGCTGTATTTGGAAGTATTATTTGTTGGATGGCTTCTCTTTCCATGGCCTTGATTCCGTATTTTAATTTTGAAAATTATTACTCTGCCTCTGGTGTTTGTGTATCTCTTCCGTTAAGGAAAGAAAGATCAGATGGATGGATTTATTCATTTTTACTCTTCGTTGTTTTCAATTTTCTAACCTTTCTTTTCATTGCAATTGCACAGATTCCAATAGTATACGAAGTGAAACAAATATCGTCTAAAGTTACAGGATCGGGAAAAATGAAGCACATTGAAGTAGCAAAGAGACTCTCCATAGTAGTAGCAACAGATTGTTTGTGCTGGATCCCTATCGGAACAATGGGTATGCCTTACTTACATTACTTGCAATACTACGAATAATTACCATCATTCAGTTTTAAAAGGCGAAGGTATCAGGCCTACATTTTCGGGCACCTGACCTTCTTGGCGAACAAGGGAATATTAATATAATATGACCTTTCCAAAATTTGGTTTCTGGTGTGTTATTTGTTAAAACATTTTTAATATCCAATGATAAAATATCCCACTTGATATCTGCCATATATTACAATATAAAAACCCAAAATTTTAAACTGAAAAACATGTACTTGTCTTCACCCAAAGGCACCAAAAACACAAAACCGATAAGACAGCCAAAACAGTAAATACCAAGAAAAGAAAAAACATAGAGACAACCGAAAAATATATGTACAAAAAATCTCTTTTACGCCGACCTGTTTGTTCTTCGATTTAGTTGTTTTAATGAAGAATTCATACTTTTAATTCATTTATGTCATAGCTTTGCTTTTTTATTAAACTGTTAGTTAATTTTTCTGTTTTGGAAGACTTCGTTGACTCTTACCAAACATTTGTTGAACAGTTTGAAAATATGATTCAATATTCTCTATTTTACATTTACAGGTGTAATGGCTTTATTTGGATACAATTTGGGGAGGACAGTTTATGCTTGGACGGTTGTATTTGTACTGCCAATTAATTCGGCAATCAACCCGTTTCTATACACCTTTATTGATACGCAGGTATGTTGAAATAATTACTTGCTTGATTCAAAAGCTACATTATTCTAACTTTAAATTCACCTATTGTAGGGCAACATTTAAATTGAAAAAATAGTTGCTTACACTTAGGAACATTGCAAGTTTGTACTTATCAAGGCCCTCAAAAGACTGTAATCACAATATTCTTCATAAGTTCAGTCCACACGGTATCACTTCTCCGGTGGTGGAAGTTCATGTGTTTTACTTAATTTGTCAGTTTTCAAAGTTTTTACTTTGCTTTTTTAATTGTGATTTAAATGGCTTGTTTCGTTGAATAAAGTTCCCGTAGTAACAGATATCATCTCAAACAATCATACCAGTCCATGTTTAAATCCTAACTGTAAAAATCAATTTAAAACTTTGAAAATGGAAAATTTAGTTAAATATGTGAACTTTTATCAGTTAAGGGAAGTGAGTTCGGATGCTCTGGAAATGAAAGCACCTCCTATTAAGCTACCTTCATATGTGTGTAATAACATAAGGTTTTTCAAATTTCAATGTAGAGACGTTTTTGATCAAATGGCATATTTATGGTTTTAAAGGTAGAGATACGCATATGTGAATTGATAATGCTTATGTTGTCCATATATTGACAATTATGATCATATGTATCAATGCCAGTTGTTCAATATAATTTCATTTAATTTTTTAGGCTTTGGAACAGATGGTAAACTTGATTAAAACGAATTTAAAAAGTAAGTTTTCAATTAGAAAAAACAAGTTAAGGTCGATATTATGTAATGTTTACCCACTCTTTGATAATAACAACAATTTTTAACATTTTCCTCCCTTCTTACTCTAAATCATTTAGCTACAAATCTCTGACATATTATTTAATCTAATCAACTAATAACTTATTTACACTGCTGATAAGAAATTATATTACAAAAGGGATGTCTAGTGTTGCAAAATTAATACAAGTTTAGTGATAAATACAACATAGTTTTCTTAATGCTTATAACAAAACATACAGATGTATAATTTGTTATTAAAAAGGAATACCCCACCCGCCATATATCTGTCATATACCGTCGCTTTGGATAACAGATATAATGCCATAGTGATGAGTTGTTGTAATATATCTATGGCATAGTTCTAACTCCCGTTTTAAATCATCATATATAGTTACATGGTATTAAGTGACTTTGGGCCAAAGCATGATTCTGTCATATTTTGAATTTCAATATGATTCGTACTCCGGAAGGATAAGCACCCCTATTAAGGTAGCCACATGCGCAATGTGTGAAACCGTACGGAGAACGAAGGAACACAGAACCACAAGATGTGAAATAAACTCCGGATATCGTGATCCCGTTTTCCAATCATCAGGTTTGATTGAATTGTGCTTTACGTCCTAGTCAAACATATTTCACTTGTATCGATACATCACCAGCTAAAGGTTAAGTTGCAGACAGTTTAACCTTGGCAGTGCGATTATGACAATGTGCATGGAGGGTTTTTTATGTACCACGCCTGTCGTTACACGGAGCATCGGTTTTAATGGATATCTTTCGAAGATCTTTCTATACCATCTTTCAATACCATAAATAGACTACGACATTATAGTATCAGATATTAAGTTGCCAATTTTTGCAAATCCACCCTTTTTGGATTGTAGCTGTATTTTCTACTTTAAGATTGTTCTGCAAAACTATGGAAAATGACAGGATTGATAGCCTTTGCTGCTTTCTTTCTTCTTATAACAATTACTTTAACTAACATCGTCGGAACAGAAGGTAAGTTTTCATTTTAATGCATTTAATGTTATTCTATCAATCAACAGCAAACACGCCGATCTATGTTAAAATCAAAACCTTATCCCAGTTTATTTATTAAGGTAACAAATACTCAAATTTGTAAATAATAATTTGATATATTTTGATAAAATGCTATACTTTGTGCGTTAGCTCTACTTTTTGCTAATTTAGCCAGTTGATAAATTTTACATGAAATAGAAATTAGCTAATATTTTTGCTCAAAATTTCAATTGATGAGACATATTTTTACTGTCTCTGTTATATATTAATTGGCTTCTACATTTAAAATTGGCTAAATTTTTGGCTTCAACTTTATGAGAGACAGAGTTAACACTGCAATATAGAATTGAAAATGCTATAAAATCATTTCAGATTTCTTTCAACACCATAGACGGTTACAGACACACCTGCGAAAGAAACAACAGGGTATTACAATTTTTCTTAAACTTTTGTGGTTTGTTTTAGGTGATGCTTGTGTATACTAAAATAAGATATAGCCGTTGATTAAAATTGACTTGAAAAATCAAAAACACCAATCGAGATCGTTATCCCAAAGCAAAGTAAAAACAAACATACCAAATAATGTTCAAATCAATATCCCAAAACAAAGTATTACTTTAAAAAGAGTAAGCAACATAAACAGTGGTACGATAAACCATTTGAGGGACAAAAATGTCAAAAAAACAACCCCAGCATTTATAGCTAACTAAGCACCGCTTCTTAAAACCTTCCGGAGCACCCGGACTCATTTTCGTGGACGATGTTCAAATGTGTAACATAATTTGCCATTTTCAAAGTTTTATTTCGATTTTTTATTGTGATTTGGTCTTGGTTTGATGTTTTTGATAATCTACCTAAGTTTAAATGCCTTATATGATCTCCTATTATTTCTAAATAGAAAACAAAAGAAATAGATGTAAAAATAAAACAAAAGGGTTGTAATAATAAAAAGAGAATCTTAGTAAATAATTAGTATCATTTTTCACACAGAAAGAATTTTCGTCTGAAAATAAAAAATTGTACGATAGTGAAACCTGTAAATGCGCAAGAATACTATGCATTTGTTTTCAAAACGGAACAACCTTTTATACGGCTAGATGCAATAGCAATATGTGTGTGTGTGTGTGTGCGTGTGTGTGTGTGTCAACAAAGACCTAGACATTTATTCTATATAAACATTTAAACGATTTTATATTTTATATTTAATTTGTAACAGAAAAGTCGGATTGAATGAAGATGGGATAGAATAAAGACGTGCAATTATATCAAAAAATGTTTTACTAGTTTTAAAATGTATTACTAGTTTGTTATTACCTGAAGAACATTCCTTTAACATATTTTACTTTACAATATCTGTTTTAGATGCGGCACAATTACAATTTCAGACAACAGAATTAGATATGAAATTGGAGGCTTTAAAGGAAAGATTGCAAAATGGTATTGGTACCGGTTTTATTCATTTTTATTGAATAATTAGATCATGAGTCTATGCTTATTTTGTGTCATTGCTTGTTGTACCCCAACGAGTGAAATTGCAATTTTGAAGTATCGGACGTCAAATGCATATAGGATAATTTTGGATACAGACACATTATATTTATAAACAAAACTGTGATGACGACCACCATTGATATATATACAATCTGTACCACCCATGTTTCAAACAATCATATACAAAACTGCCATGTTACTTGAACGTTCTTGTTCAAACTATGACAAATCGCACCATTGTATTAACGTATTAGGGTAACAAGATGGAAAGAAAATATAAGCTGTTACTTCTTATATTACCGTGTCAATTGATTTTGCATAGCACATTAAGGTAAATGTATAGAATGTTATTTTGTTTAACATATATGTGATTGTCTTTGCAAATTTCAGGGGTAATGTAAATTTTGCCTCTTGTTGGTATAATCATACATACCATTAATCTGATCATTACATGTTTGCTATATGCAAAAAAAAGTTTTTTTTATCATGATTCGTATAATTACTGCATAGGGGACCAACATCGGAATATTTCAATGGATGCCTAAATCAATAGCATTGATTTCGGTAGAAAGTAATTTATAAAGATATTACAATTTACAATCACGAACTATGTTTACTTCTATAATTTATTTTTGTTGTTTTATTGTTTTGTTGTTTTGATTTATCTTTATTTGTATATTTATTGTATTCAAATATTTTAAACAAACTTTAAAAAGTTATTTAGTATATATAATTTCGACACAACATTTTTATTAAAACTTATGTCCGTTTAAACTTCTATCTCGCATGTTTCATTTTAGTCTTCTTTTCAATTACAGATTTTTGTCATGAAAGTTTAATTAGAACAGGTATGATATCAATGCATTTTAGCAGGTAACACGAAACTTATTCCATCTGGCAAAGACTTATGTACCATGCGCTGTATAAATGTTTTCAACTTTGATTTTGTATTATGTGTGACTGTATACCCGGTAGCCATGTTTTCTATAGATATGCTGGTGTTTCACTAATTACTATGCTAGAAATGTTTTTGTGAAAAATTGTATACCTCTAATAACATGCAATTTTCTGTCGTCAATGTAACCAAGTCCATCAATATATAAACCGCAATTCATGCGTACCGAAAAAAAACACGACAATGCGGTATATAAAAAAGCATTCTTTGACCATCTGGCCCTAGATGTAAGAATATTTGTAGTCTACCATCTGTAATTTTTAAATTATAGCAGCATGCAACCATATTTCAAATATTCTATTGTATTCTTTTCACTTTTAATTGTTGTACATTCCCATCAAACATTATATGTACTGCAATTTTCACCCAAATATATATCGAAACAAATAAAGAGTGTTGCCAAAAAAACACCATCACTAAATTTTCCTCTAACAGTGATATATTTGACATCTGTATTAAGTGTCATTTTAAATACATTTTAGGTACGGGGTATTGCTGCATAGATTGGATCGAACTAGACGAAGGTTGTTTCATAATTAGCGCCATTGGTATAAATTGGTTTGACGCAGAGGTATTTCATATTTTTTTTGCACCGGGCCTCACTTCCATGTGGAAATTAACATAAAATAATTACCATTTTCAAAATTTTAACTTTGCTTCGGAATTGTGATTCGGACATTAATTAGCATTTATCTATCAAATGAGAATAATTCTTTAAACTTTTTTGTTTCGAAACCATTACGACACTTTTATATATGCATAAGTGACTATTTTCATTGGATTTTTTTTTTCAGGTTGGATGCCGCACGGTAGGACATCTAGCAACTGTTGACAATTTTAAAAGTTACACATATCTAAAATCAGTGCTCAGTGATTTTGGAAACAGTAAGTACTAAGTACAATAAATAGTGCAGAGGCATTCATAATTTTTGTTCACGTTTTCATGTTACCACTTAGTTAAATATTTTACACATACTTAAATACAAATATGTTTACCGTTTTTATTCACTCGAAACGTATTTATATATAAAAACAAAATAGTTTGATACAAATATCTGGTGCTAAACAGGGATTCTGGTTATTTTGTCAGGCATCATACGGATTCAAAACAAAAATATACTGAAGATACCATCAACAAAGTGTTGGAGTTTTTTATATATAACATATTTGTTGTGTTTGGTGATATAGTTTTTCAGCAAACAATCGGTATACCAATGGGTACAAACTGTGCACCATTGCTTGCTGATTTGTTTCTTTATTCGTACGAAGCAGAATTTATGCAGAACCTTGTTAAATCTGGAAAGAGAAGACTGTCGCTAAATCATTCAACTCAACATACAGATATATAGATGACGCTCTGTCTCCTAACAATCCTAAATTTGGAGACTATGTAAATGTCATCTATCCTAGTGAGCTTGAAATTAAAGACACGACTGATTCCTCAAGTTTTGCTTCATATTAAGACTTATACCTTAATTATGACGCACACGAAAGGCTGCTTTTTAAACTTTATGACAAACGTGATGACTTCACTTTTTCTATTGTAAACATTCGTTCCTTTTCTTATGCAACAATGTACCTGCTTCTCCTGCTTATGGTGTATTTGTTACCCAATTAATACGCTATGGTAGAGCTTGTTCCCACTACGGGGACTTTGTACATCGAAGTAGGCTGCTTGCAAATACATTCTTGGGATATTTCAAGCCTAGGCTTATCAAGGCCCTCAAAAAGTTTTATGGCCTTAATCACAGTATTGTTAATAAGTTTGGAATCTCTGTGTTCAGGATTGCACTGGATATATTTGACGTCTCATAGTTCTATGTTCCTTTCGCACAATTTTGATTGCACACGTGGCGGGTGTAGCTAGCTAAACAGGAGGTGTTTACCCTTCCGGAGCACCCGGCCTCACTTCCCTGGTGGAAGTTCACGTGTCTAACCTAACTTATCAGTTTCAAAGTTTTTACTTTGCTTTTGGAGTGTGATTCGGACATGGATTAGTATGTTTGTTTTTGATTTGTACAATAAATAGTAAAATTGACTTCCAAGGAAAGAGTTCACGTTTTAAAATCGTGTTAGAAGAGAAATCATTAACATGTGCCCTTGGTTTATCGTCCAAAAATACATGTGCCGGAGTTATAATGCGAAACAATAAACCACAAGGTTGATTCTCTCTGGCATCAACCAAATGTGCGTTCTGATATTTTCTAAATAATTACTTGAGAATCTTGTTTCTCTAGTAAAATGAATAAAACAATTGATATTTATACACTTTCCACCACTACCGTGCATTCTTAATTGAAAGAACATCTAAAACAAAAAATAATAATAATAAACCAAGATACAAAAATCTAGTTCTGAACAGGGATAATTTTAGTTAGTTTTCCAGCCCCATACGGATTCCAAACAAAAATATACTAAAGTATAAGTAAAATGTACAGATATTTTAAAGACAACAGTTATTTTTTTATGGCAATATACTGTAGGTTTATCTTGTTACATGTGTAAAATAAAAGTATAGAATGATAGAAATATAGAACCATGAACTATATCGATTTTTTTCTGATTATCTTTTAACAGAAACTGCATTTTGGATTGGTGCTTATACTCCCGACACAATAAGTAAATACCACTGGATTGAAACACGTGCTGTTCTGGAAAATCAAGAAGCTAACATTGACTTCATTAAAAATTTGAGATTTGTTCAAGGTTGTTTAAGGATAGTTTTTCAAGAAGGCCCAAATACATACACACTGTCTGATGAATATTGCTATAATAACGCAGGAACCATATGCCAAGTTGGGTAAGCAAAACATTATCTTCTGGATTATACTTACTTTTATTTAGCTATACTTTGCAAAAGCGCATTACCATTGTATTTTTACTACTGTAAAGAGGGAACTATTCGCGTGGAAAACGAATATATAACATTAATATTGCAAGATTGCATTCGTTGGTATTATACCGAGATGTAGAATTTTATAACAAAATTTATTGTTTAATATTTTTCTTAAAGACGGTTAAAATTGTGGAATGAACGTTGTGACCAATAATAAACAGGAAATACTTCCACTATCATATCATTGATCCGGTTAAATCCTCTGTCCCAAAACTTACAGAAAATGGGTCTTGATTCGAATGACAAGGGCTATAAGATACGATTTATTAGATACTCATTTTACGGTCTTTATTGAAGTGGGATTATTTACTGATAAAAATATAAAAAAACGCTATCTTACGGATCTGAATGAAATGTATTCTCTCTTTTTCAAACGACTTCAGATAGACGTTTGCAGTTGTTCTTCTGTAACTTAAAAATACGGTTCTTCTTTTATGAAATATAATGCTTCATTTTTCAGTTTCAATAGAAGACAAAAATATGTTCCAATGTCGCTTTGTCCACATGGATGGTTTCAAGGCGGGAAGTCATGTTATCTGTTCTCTAGAGCTTGGGATCTTTGGATTAGGGGACATGTAAGTGGGCAAAATCCTGAGATATTTTGATTAAATTCATCAACAGTATTCTTGAGTTTTGCATTCCAACGTTATTTATTGTTGCAAAATGACAACAAAACATTTTCTTAAAAACATATCTGACTTTACTTTGCATTATTTAGAAATATCTTACGGTAAACATAAAAATAAAAAACAAATGCAAACCTTTCAAAACACCTGTATTTGTATAAAGCTATTTTACTTTTGCTAAAACTATAAGAAAAGGATAATGTTGCGTCAGATTTCTTGTTATTCTGACTTTTTATGTATCCATGTAATATAAAACGATTGCTTTTGACATGCGAGTTAAACAATTCATCTAACTTTCCCACGAAATTAAAATTTGAAATAAAATCAGAATTGCCTTGGCCATTTTGATTATATCAATGTTTAATTGATTTAATGTCCGTTCAAAGTCTAATTGTCTGTAAAATTGATTGCTTGTAATATTTTTGTATTGACTGTAAATGCTAGTTTCACGACTAAATTAAGAAACATTTCATACATACCGAGTGATACCTTTACATATGATATATAATTTACTTTTAGAACAGGAGCCGCATGCGATATAAAAATGGACATCTGGCTGTTATTGATACCGCAGAAAAGCACGAAGCTTTACTACCTATACTACGACAAAGGATAAAAGGTAATGTTAATGTAATACATTGTTTTTTGCTAACTTAAAAAATAACGTAGAAATATTACCGTAAACTTTTATTCGCATGCAATTAACTTCACGTATTTCGGAGGAAAAATGATCACAAAAGTTAAATACAGCGAACTTGTTTCCAAAAACGCTTATATTAATACCATATTTTAAGCTTAATTCCATATTGCGAAAGTTTATTTTCGCGAATTGGTTTTGGTAAGAGAATCGCAAAACTTAATATCCGCGAATAAAAGTTGGTTGACAGTCTTCCGTGTTCTTATCATTCTCAATTTTGATTCCTCACTTGAGGGTTTTTCTAGGTTGACAGAATGTGTGACGAGTTCCAATTTCTTGATTGAATTAAGCGTTTTAAACCTAATTTGCAAGTTTTCAGTTTTTGCTTTTGAAAAGTGATTTTTCACAGATCGATATGTTTGTGTTTAATAATTTTCAAATTCTATCCATTGTGTCTGACAGAGATATTTTTAAAACACAAACATTTAATTAATTCTCAGATTAATTATTTACTTTATTCAACATTTGGAATAAATTACATTCTCATTGGCCTCGGTCAGACATTTGTATAAAAATCGCACAAAATATTGCTGATTTGATCGATCTCCATAGATCCAAACTCACCGTCAATTTTCCTGGATCTGAGATATTCATTTAAAATATTAACCGAATACTTTGTGGCCTCCTTTGTTTTTTGCTCGTAAAAATCTGAATTTACATTCGTAAATCGCGCGTTGTCAGATGCCATTTTGTATCCGACGACAACAATAAACAGCGCCACCTAGACAAAGGGAAGTAACTAGCTTTTGCTTTGCGGGGGGTCACGCGAGGGACTATACTTGGGTGTCGGGGGACTATACCTAGGTATAGTCCCGCTGCTATGCGTTGTCAAGGACAGATGATTACTACATAAAATAGTATTCATGTAGTTATCCAATGATTATTCAAGAAATTAACATGTGATGTACTAAATTACGGGTAGAGTAATAGTGATCCTTAAATTTTTATCTCAATGAATTAAAAGAATGAAAATGACATTGAAAGCATTGCCATGAACACAAGAATAAACAATCATTAGAGGAATGGTTTGTTTTTTAAATCGTTTCATCAAAGTTTGAACCGTGAATGCAAGGTAGTTCAAATCACATCAATCACGAACCGGTATGTGATTGATTTGCCTTCGCCTGCATTAACATCAATTAAAATATCTATTAGGACTCTTTGTGGAATTTGCGCATTATTACGTTTCATACACCATTACGGAACTTTAACACTTTAACAAATCGTCGAAAATAACATCAAATGTCTGAGAAACGAAGTTCGCAGAGAGAGTGATATTAAGTGATATTAAATTTCTCAAAAACTAAGGTATACTCCCTCATGCAAAGTATTTCCTTAGCTTAATTTGGTAAAATAAATTTTGGTCCTTTGGGTAGCTTTTCAACATCTTCAAAATAATTTTGGTTTCATAATTTTGGTCCAAGCACTACTGATGAGGAATTGTATTCCGAAACGGCCGTCTAATGCTGTGGATATAAAACTGGTACATGTATAATATGTAATTAATGTTATAAACTACATATTATACCAGTTTGAATTTATTTTATCATAAATATTTGATATTATGAATTACTTTGGACGGGTAAATAAACAGTTTTGCGATATAAAACATATAAAGTGTTTCTGTTACTGTTTTGAAGTTAATTCTGGTAGGAGTTGCCTATGATTTTTTTCTTAAATATCTTATTAAATATAAGATATATAATACATGTATCTTATTTCTTTTTTTATTCAAGCAAATTAATCCACGTGATTCGTTTTGTCAGGTGGTATGAAAAACTAAAATACTTTTCCATGTCTGAATCACAACACAGAAGCAAAGTGAAAACTAAGAAACTGACTGGGGCAACCGGCGTCACTTCCCTGGTGGAAGTTCACGTGTTTAACCTAAGGTACTAGTTTCAAAGTTTGTACTTTGCTTTAGGATTTTGATGTGGACATGGATCGGTATATTTGATTTTAATTTAGACATGGATTGGTATGTTTGATTTTGATTTGGACATGGATTGGTATGTTTGATTTTGATTTGGACGTGGATTGGTATGTTTGATTTTGATTTGGACATGGGTTGGTATGTTTGATTTTAATTTGGACATGGATTGGTATGTTTGATTTTAATTTGGACATGGATTGGTATGTTTGATTTTGATTTGGACATGGATTGGTATGTTTGATTTTAATTTGGACATGGGTTGGTATGTTTGATTTTGATTTGGACGTGGATTGGTATGTTTGATTTTAATTTGGACATGGATTGGTATGTTTGATTTTAATTTGGACATGGATTGGTATGTTTGATTTTGATTTGGACATGGATTGGTATGTTTGATTTTAATTTGGACATGGATTGGTATGTTTGATTTTGATTTGGACGTGGATTGGTATGTTTGATTTTAATTTGGACATGGGTTGGTATGTTTGATTTTGATATGGACATGGTTTGGTATGTTTGATTTTAATTTGGACATGGATTGGTATGTTTGATTTTAATTTGGACATGGATTGGTATGTTTGATTTTAATTTGGACATGGATTGGTATATTTGATTTTAATTTGGACATGGATTGGTGTGTTTGATTTTAATTTGGACATGGATTGGTATGTTTGATTTTAATTTGGACATGGATTGGTATGTTTGATTTTGATTTGGACATGGATTGGTATGTTTGATTTTAATTTGGACATGGATTGGTATGTTTGATTTTAATTTGGACATGGATTGGTATGTTTGATTTTGATTTGGACATGGATTGGTATGTTTGATTTTGATTTCAATATGGATTGGTATATTTGATTTTAATTTGGACATGGATTGGTATGTTTGATTTTGATTTCAATATGGATTGGTATGTTTGATTTTGATTTCAATATGGATTGGTATATTTGATTTTGATTTGGACATGGATTGGTATGTTTGATTTTGATTTCAATATGGATTGGTATGTTTGATTTTGATTTCAATATGGATTGGTATGTTTGATTTTGATTTGGACATAGGGGTATATTTGATTTTGATTTTGACATGGATTGGTATGTTTGATTTTGATTTGGACATAGGGGTATATTTGATTTTGATTTTGACATGGATTGGTATGTTTGATTTGAACATGGGTCGTTATGTTTGATTTTGACTATTTCCAGCAGCATTTGCAGATCCTATTTTGAAGATTTTATTTATACCACCCATTACAAACGATAACTTTATGCTATCTTTCAGATCGGTTCTATCATGGTTACTGGTTTGGATTGAGATATTACAATGTCAGTTATTGGGGTTGGGTAACTACAAAACAGCCAGTTACTTATACGAATTGGGCGGACGGTGAACCAAATCCTGGAGACAGTGTTGCATCATTAGAAAAACAGATAGATGATTTCAGATGGGTAGGGCAAATCTATTCTGAAGTTAGTAATTTTAAAGATGTCATTTATGAAAAAGCAATTTATTACTGGTATCATACGGAGTAATTTTGGCAACAATTGTGTCAAATATCACCCGCAAACCGATGATTGTGATGATTAATATTAAGAATATCAGCAATTTCGGAATCGTACAACAGCAATTATGTCGATAACAACTCTGTGTAAAATTTACGTCTCGTGCACGTATACTGATAGAAAATCAAAAATAAATGTGTATTTCAAATCTAAATTGCATAATTAAAGATTAAAAAAATATTAGGTAATGACTGTTTTTCTTGATTCAATTGTCATATTAGATTTATGCTTATGTGATAATTCATAATGTCTGTTGATGTATTTAAATGTTTCAAAAATCATAATTTTGTCAATTTTTGCGTTATACTCGTAACGTTTCTCCGGAAATTCTGATTGTTATGCCTCTCCGAAAATTAAAAAAAAATCAATTGATATACTCGTAACAGTTTTCACTGGATTACCCGTGATGTCTATCAAGTAATCAACAAATTCCGAGTAAACAAAATAAATTAATTGATAAACAAACGGGCATTTAATTTCCAATATATAGTCCAAAAAACTTCCTCTCCTGTTTTAGTTTGAGATGTTATCTGATTAAACTCATGGAAGGTGTAGCTAGGTTAAAAGATATGCTTATCATACCTGGAATCGGCCTAATTTATCTAGTAGTCGACGTTTATCTGCCAGTTTTCAAGTTTTACTTTGCTTTTATTGCGTGTGAGATCGATTTGTCAAGTGTGTTGATAAAAAACAAACATACTATTCCATGTCCGAATCACAATCCAGAGGCAAAGTAGACACGTGAACTTCCACCAGGGAAGTAAGGCCGGATGCTCTGGAAGGGTAAGTGATCAAAATTGTGTGAAAGAAACATTGAATTATCACGTCAAACATATCCAGGGCAATCTTAGACACAGAGACATCAAATCTTGAATAATCTGTTGAGGCAAACAAAACAAAAGTTTTGTGAACATTTGATTTCGTACAAATCGCCGTCTAAAATTCTAGTACAACTTCGCTGAAAAAAATTCTTAAACATGACATTTGCACGTTTTGCTGTATGGCAAAAAGGAGACTACATCAGGCTAACGTGACATATTATCCAGATAAACCTGCAGATTATTCTTATGTGTCTCTGCACTTTCATTGCAGATGTTAGGTAATCAAAAAAAAAAAAACAATCCAAGTCCGAATCACAATAGAAAAGCAAAGTAAAAAGTGAAAGTTAGGTTAAACATGTAAACTTCACCAGGAAAGTGAGAACGGGTACCACGGAATGGTAAGCACCTCCAGTAGTAATAGCTACTTCGAATATGTCATGGTTTCACTTAAAACTTAAAATCTAGCCATTTTTACTACGTGTGGTCAAAGAAATAAAACAAACAAACCAATCTTAGTCCAAATCACAATTCAAAATCAAAGTAAAATAAAGTACTTTAAAAACTGAAGAAAAAAGTTAAACACGCGAACTTCTAAAAAGGGATGTGAGGCAAGGTGCTTCGTAGTAGTAAGCACCTCCTGTTTACCTAGCTAGACCCGCCACGTGTGATATCGAAATTGAGGACGGAAGGGAAATGGAACTTTGAGAAGTCAATTATATCCATATATTTAGATAGTGTCAACAGTATTGCGATGACGGCATAACATTTTTTAGGGTTTTGAAAATAATTTCGCTACATGAATTAGATTACGTGTGCAACTTGTCAAATTCTATCGTTTTTTCATAACAAATATCAAATATTTTTCATAACAAATATAATTTTATATTTTTTCTAATAATGCATTTGTTTTATAATTTTTAACAACAAATCAACAATTTAAACAACAATACAGTCGTAGCAAGGTAAATAATAGTATCGATATTCCGTAGGAAGTGTGTCATCCATAATTAGATGACAGTAAACGATATCATCAATCAAAATGCTTAAACCAATGGAGAATTGATGTATTACAAACTGTTAAAAACCTGATTCAATGACATACACCGGAAATTATTTGACCAACATTTTCTATTTAAAAAAATACAATACGCCACCAAAATGGCAAAGATATCTTAAAGTACATTGTCGGGAATGAAAATGAAGATCATTGTTAAACATTTATTTTACCCATTTAGAATACAAGTATATGTGATTAGGATTGTCTATATGTGAATTTTACCACGTAGTTATTTTTAAAAATTATCTACTTTGTCAGCATTATATTAATATTTAAATGTTTAAATCAGCTGATATGATTCCATCTTCAGTCTTCAGTCTGTTTTTTAAAAACTACATGTCGACACCATGTTAGCTAGATACATTAGACGACATTGGTCGTTCAGGTATAACAGTATTGCTGTATGTTGATAATGCCAACATCACAGTCGCATATGTGTAAGACTCAGAACACCAAAATGGAAAATAAGAGTTTTTGTTGAATCCATTGAAATCTAATGGAGGATGCATTGACTTCAATTCCTGTTCATACCAATCCGATGATGGTATTCCCTTTACACCGTGTATTGATTGTCCCAAATTATGTGAGTGGTCCGGAAACTTTGTACCGTTTAAATATTCATTTCGATTTGTTGGATACTCTTCAAGAAATGTCTAAAAAATAAGATACATGTTTATATCATGTTGATTATTACATTGAAAAGCACATTTGTAGAAATTAACAAATTTGAAGTTACGCCGCTGCAAAATTACTAAATTCCACTCCGGCTGGTTCTGAATGGCTAAACACCATTTGTTAAATAATTAGACAAAACGTATAAATCCATGTCAAAATCACGATCCTAAACCAAATTAATAACACGAAGTTGACAAGTTAGGTTAACTACGTGAACTTCCACCGGGAAAGTGAAGCCGGGTGATCCGTAAAGGTAAGCACCTTCTGTTTAGCTAGCTACGCCCACCACGTATCAAAATCGAAATTGAGATTTAAAGGTACATTAAGGTACGAGTCAAAATAAGAATAGAATAATTTTATATTTAAAAATATCATAACCTACCCCAAATCCTTTTACAGACCCTGAGAAGAAAGCATTCCATGGTTTGTATGTATCGGTTAGTATATATTTATTTAACCACGTAATACACCTCTGTACAGTATCCCTTACAGCCATTGGAGTATCTGAAGAGAAATAATAATGATTAGGTCAACATATTAGTTGTGACTCGCAAAACAAAATCAATATTTATAAGGTTCTGTGATAAATGAAATAATTTAATTTAGAAAGTTGATAGCATTCTCGCCATAAATACAACACTTGTTGTCTCTTGAGTATGACAACAAGTACATATCATTTTACTTATTGGTCAATAACAATTAAAACTTCAAAATAAATAGCATGTTGCTAAGTTGCTGTAACTAAGCAGTAGGTACCATAGCAATAACCATAACAACACTAAAGATTATCAAATGAATGTATAATATAAGAAGAAGATGAAGATGCAAAGTACCTTTATCCCATACAAGAGTTTCAGATTTATCATCAAACACTGTCCACGTACTGATCAGCGCATTAACAGCCATAGCAGTCGTGAATAAACGGTCTTCACCAAATTTCTATCAAAACAACATTTAAGAAATATAAATATTTTATTGCAGAATAAAGCTTACAAGAACTATTTGTGATCGATTTATAAAAAAAACAAAAACAAAAAAATTACATACAAATGGTTAAAATACAAGAAATCAATTTGTAAGATGGAGAGGTATATTGGTTTTTGATGTTTTACACTATACTTAAAACGTTTTATTTTATCCTGTATAATACCTTTCGAACTGCAGTGCTATGGCTTGTCTAGTTACTTGTAGTGAAGGACACTTTGTATCAATTTTAAAACTTCATCATAATTAAAATTCAATTCACCAAGATGTGATAAAGGTTTTTGTTCACATATGTGTGGCATATTCTGTTAGATACATTTTCGGAACCCTTTGTAAAGAAACGTTTACTAAATTTTGGTACCATGCAATACATTTAGTTTTAATATTAACATAAAATGAAATAAGAGTACTTTTGTTTTGTTGTCCTCTGTGTAATCACCATCACCTAAGAAATCATCATAGAATGTCATGTTTGGTCCTTCTTGTTGTGGGTTGTTGGTCAGTACCACTGTCGTCATGTTGCCTTTCAGCGTGTTACCAAGCTCGTTCATTACTTCCCGCATAGCCTATAAAGATACAAATATATGAGACCACAAACGTTTAATATCTTAAAAGCCTAAAGTATGCTCTTTCTTATGCAAATTGTTTCCTTAGCTAAATTAGGTAAGATCTATTTTTGTCCTTTGGGTTTCTTTTCCACATCTTAAAAAAAAATTGGTTTTACATATTTGCTCCAAGCACTGCTGATGGGGAATCTTATTCCAAAACGGCCGCCTTGTGCTGTAAAATTAAAACTGGTATAATATATAATAAATTACACTGTTATCTGATATTAATACCTGTTACTAGTTCTGCTCTTATTAGCTATTCTAAATGGCTTGACTAATTAAGTAAAATGGATGTTTTGAAATTTTTGAAAAAAGTCAAATAGTCAGATCTTAAACTATAAAATGGTTTTCTTCTATTTGAAGTTTAAAGCATCTTCTTAAAGATTGTTTAATATACAGGTCCTGCCACAAAATAAAATCACTCCGTAATTTCCATAAAGAAAGTTCACCCCTTACTAAAAATAAATCTTACAGAATTCCAAACACAATTTATTCATTTATTTAAATTAATAAATTATTTTTTCCAACAATCATTTCAGTCACATTAGTATTGTGTTGAACTACCTCGAGCTTTTATAACAGCCATTATTCTTTTGGGGAGATTGTCATAGAGTTACTTTTATAATTTTTTGGGGGTGTTATACCAATTTTTTTTACACATTCTCATAGCGAAATGGATGTCTTCGGATTGTCCATTGCAACGTTTTTTTTTCAATTCATTTCATAGATTTTCTATTGGATTTATTTCGTGCGAATTTCCCGGCCATTCCAAAACCGACATTTGTCTCTCAAACAGACAATCTCTTGTTGATTTTGACATATGTGCGGGCGGGGGCTTTATCTTGTTGAAAAATAAAATCTCTTTCAGGGAAAACAAGACATATACATGTACATTGCATTTGAATATCGTTTATTATTATTTTGTGGTACCGTTCACTATTAAGTGTTCCCTTTTCCTTGTTCATACACCAACGCCGTTAGCTGATAGTATGCCCCATACCTGGACCTGAGGAGTGTTTTTCATAGTCAACTGCCTGCAGTGATTTAAGTTTTTTCATCAGACCTTCGTCAGCCCTAAAATTTTCGCCGACCGAATTATTTATTCATCGGGAAAAAGGGACAGTGTTCCACTTTTTCTGTGACCATTGACGATGTCTGAGTGCCCATCGAAGTCTTACCATATTGAATTAGGTTTGCAGCAATTTTTCTCTCCATGGAAATATTCTATGATTTTCTTTAGAAAAGATTTAAGGGGAGATAAGTATTGATGAAATTAATTTCAAACAAAGATTTTTGCTATGCATTGCTAAAAACACAGAAAGTATGGTAAAAATATTTTTAAAAAGGGGGTGAACTTTCTTTATGGAAATTACGGAGTGATCTTATTTTGTGGAAAGACCTGTACAGTAAAACTTCGTTATAACGGCCCTTCATACGTAAGTCACCTCGTTTATCGCAGCATATTTTGAAGTACTAAATTCTTCTCCTTTATAAACCTCCTTCGTTTAATCAACAAACTCTTTTGTAATGCCAAATCTGATTGAACAAATGATAGCAATAATTGGGATTTAACTCTAGTTCTGTCTTAGGGAACAATTTTTTAATTTGGTAACCAAAAAATTCCCTTTCATTCAACAAACATAAACTTACAACATGCGGAAGTCCGTCTGTCTGTTCTTTTCTTCTGAGTTGAGCATAAGTTCTGGCCACAAACCAGTAAAACTCAAACTGTGACGGATAGTAAGTTAGGGCCAAGTCTGGACGTGATGAGAAATTCGTGTTTATCTGGAATGCCAGCATTGTCGATGTGTTTAGGTATATTTGCTATAAAATGAGGATAAAAAATGTAGTGTGTATATTGATACATGTTTATTTATAGCCTTACGTTGAATGGGTACTGATAAAATATTTCTACATCAAATATACATATTATAAAATTAATAGTTAATTGTTCGATGTTTATTAAATACGCGGGATTGTTACGACAATAGTACTTTGACCACAATACTGAGTTCTACTATGTCATTCTCGCTTACATCTTAGGTGGTCGACAAATATTGATTTGATGTATTCTTTGTTGCTTTGTCTAGTGCCACTTACATGTTATTCTACATTAAAACTTTATTTCGATCTCTTCAGTACCATTACCATAATTGTAAGTTTCAATATAAAGATAGCTTGTGTCTCAACTAGAGTTATCGACATTGATGTCTTGTGTCTCATGCAGATCAAGCGTACGTCTATTACCTGAATTTCTTTATCTTCCAATGTTTCGGCTGTAATAAGTCCAGATAGTATAGCATTAGTGATACCATATAGCACATTAGCTGATACAGTGATATCCACATTATTTACGTTCCCTGGTATAGCTACACCTTTATAGTACTGGGTTCGGACTTCGACAAGGTCTTGTACCTAGAACAAGAAGTTAAAAATTGGTACATTGATGACACCAATGTAATCTACGTGTAATGTATGGAATTGAAATATTAAAAAGCAACAACAATAATTTATTTCAAGAAAAAAATGAATCGCATAAATGAAAGTTTTGATCAAAAACAAACATTGAACTTAGTGTTAAAATCACATTAAAAACATTGAAAACGGGCATAATAAATTAAGCACGTGAACTTTCACCAGGGAAGTAAGGCTGGGTGCTCCGATTGGGTTAACACTTCCAGCTTATCTACCTACACCCGCCACCTGTGTACTCAAAATTCGGAATGAAAGGAACACGGAGTAATGATATATTCATACCCATGTAGCGGTCAAAGACACGTCTCTTCCTTCACTTTTAGCCCATTCTAGAAACCTCCGCATGTAAAAATAAGTCCTTGGATCAATGGTATCTATTCTGGAATCATTAGTTGTTGGACGATAAGAATAATATTTTAATGCACTGAACACCGATGACAGATTACTATGATGAGCCTGCCATCTTGCATTGGATTCCGGAAAATCATTTACATGGTCCCTCAACAGTGATCCTAATCCGAGGTTTACAGACGTATCATCAAAATCCGATGGTATTTGAAAGGCTTGCCGGTACATATCTCTAAAAGAAACATTGACGTAAATAAAATTGAATTTAAATTAAACGTGATTCAGATAATAATCTAAATAACTAACAATCTCCAGTTTAGTTGGATATGTTCATCTATTCGGTAAATATAAAATCTTCAATGCGCATTCTATGCCAAACAATTGTTTTTGCAAGTTTGGGATTGTAAGCATAAACATACATATCTTGAACCTTTAGAGCAAAATGCCCTTATCTGCTCAATTTTATGGTAACTATTACTTAACTCCGCAGCACTAGACGACCGTTTCGGAACACCCCCCCCCTTCCTACTCACACCTGCAGTGCGTGGGACAAATATGTGCAAATTAATTGAATTGCTTTTTATATTTATTCAAAAGGATAGGTCTATGGTTAGCTTGAAAAGTCAAAATAGGAACGTAAAAATATTCTCACTTTGATGAAAGTAGTCTCTTCATGACTTCTACAACATCATGTAAACCAAGCTTGTCCATTTTTTCATAAACGATTGTCCAATTTATGTATGAGGTTTCATTAAACATCGTTAGCAGATTAAGAGGTGTACTCTGCCAGTACTGAAACAGAAATGTTAAAAAAAAATTCTCGAATCACAAATTGTGGACATTGGTTGAGCTATTGAGCTATAATTTTTTAATCGTCTAGATTTGTCTAAAGTTTGCAAAATATCATGAATTGTCAGCAGATTCTGTACGATCCTGAATTATTTATAACCATACTTTTGACTTGATTTCCGATATAATAAGGAAATCCCGTCATAAAACAGTATATACCTGCGATTACATTTACAAGAAAATTGCATGATTGGAAACCGTGTAATATGACGTTATGCAATAATATGACGTAACCGACATAAAGTTTGTCCTCGGGAGTCAAATTACGGGGAATATTTTTCATATGTAAGTACAAAATGTTAGACAAAGAAACATTATCACTCTACAATATATACATCCTGTTTGACAAGATTAAGAAACCTTAAACAATGTAAAAACAAATCATCCTACCTGAACGTCCTCGTTGTAGATTTGAGGCCAAAACGCCATTATGGAGTTGGTATAGTTTAGATTTTTATTGTTGTGAGTTGCTATGACATCCACAGATGATGAAATCTGTTCCTCTGTCGGTCTTGGTGCTTTGCCGTACCTGTATGCTTCTAACAATACAGACGTCACCCACGCTGTAGCAAACATATTGTTGTCATAGACGCTAAACTCATACCTTAATGCCGTCATAGCAGGGTTGCCATGGAAATTGAACTTGACGTCACTTTCATATACTCCGCGGAATTTAGCCCAAGCAATCGGTGGAACTGATATAGGTTGATCAACTTTCACTTGCATCATTTTAATTTTATCAAACAATGCTTGGATCGTTATTTTTATATCCGGGTCATCTGACATGCCTACTGTTAATGTCACAGCTTCCAAAACAACGAACATAAAAAATATTGAACTCATTTTTGTCATGCTAAAAACTAATGCCCTGTCCTTAGCTGACATAAGTTGGTATGTTCTTACGAAATAGTTCTTCCACTGATAAGGATTACTATTTTTATAAAAGTACTAGTGATAACAAAATATGTCCTCATTTGAACCGCATGTTAGGTCCGTGACATTGAACCAAGCACAGTTTTGACTTAACTTTGGAAAAATAAGTACATAGTAACAAACCATAAAGTGCTGGAATATAACAGCTGTAGAACTTTTAACCTACGTCGCCATAGTTTTCATTGCAATGGTATACTTGTACTGTAAATAAGGGAATTTTTGCGGCAGTAAATCCGCGAGATTTACCATATCAAAATATTCACGTTCTTTTTCGCGTCATTGGATAAAGGTCAAAGAAATGCAAGTGAACTATTTCAAAATTTTGCAAATGTTTTATTATTATTATTATTATTCATTTCCTTGCTCTCCCACAAATTTACGCAAAAAGAAATTGGACGCCAAAAATTCCCGATTTATAGTATTAGGGGTTGATCTCATTAAAGTCGAAAACACCTAATTCTACTTATAAAATACTAAATGTTTTTCGTTGTTTATTGTTTAATACTCCTTTGTCAACTTCCAATGAATATATTTCTGTAAGTTTCTTTTCATCGAGAAATTCAGAAAATTCAAACACTACTGTATGTAATATAATTTTATTTATTGAGAAATCCATGGCTGATTTTAATTTATAAACACATTATTATTTTATTGAAATTTTAAAATTTTATCACATGTATTATTATTTTTTATGAATTCCATCACGTGTACAAGCAGGCACCTATTCAGTTTGTCAACGCAACAATTGTCATATTCTTCATTCTTTAATTCGATGAAACATTTGACACTCATGCAATGATTACTGTACAGATATATAAACACAATATTATAACAAAGTGTAAAAATAAAAAAAAACGTTAAATGAATAGTTTAAGGAGATAAAAATATTAATGGGGAAAGCTGCAGTTCCACGTGATCAACAGCCCTTAACGTTTGTTTTCGTCGCAAATTCTATTATTAACGTCGTTTTACGGAAAACGTTAACTGCTGATGTTCGATATTCAATGAAAATAATTGTTCCGCACAAACGTTTAAGGGTATTGTGTGTGGTGCAGCGGCAAATCCCACTGAAGCAAGAAAACAGCTTACCATTGGTTTAAATAGCAGAAGGTATGTTGTATACACAAACAACATTGACCTGTCCACTTGAGGTTCGGGATATTCATATACGATGATACATCCAATGCATGGACAATATTAGGATCAAAATAAACATACTGGTCCATGTCCGAATCACAATACAGAAGCAAAGTAAAAACTTTAGTACTGACAAGTTAGGTTAGACACGCGAATTTTCACCAGGGACGTGAGACGAAAGGGTAAGCACCTCCTGTAGTAATAGCTTCTTCGAACACGTCATGGTTTGACTTAAAACTTAAAATCTAGCTATCTTTACTACGTTTGGTCAAAGAGTCAAAAACGAACATACCAATCTACGTCCAATCAATTCAAAAGCAAAGTAAAAAGTACCTTCAAAACTGATAAATTAAGTTAAACACGTGAACTTCAAAGAAAATTGAGGCAAGCTGATTTGAAGTGGAAAGCACCTCCTGTTTAGTTAGCTACATTCGTCATGTGTGATATCGAAAACAAGAATGAAAGGTAAATGGAACTTTGGGAAGTCAATTATATCCATATATTTGGATACTTGTCAACAATATTGTGATGACGGGCATAACATTTTGAGAATAATTTCGCTACAAGAATTAAATTTCGTGTGCAACTTTTCAAACAAATACCAAATATTTTTCATAACAAAAAAAAATTTTAATAATACATTTTATACAATTTTGAAGAACACAACAGTCATAGCAAGGAAAATAATAGCACCAGTATTTATATATATTCACAACGGTGAAACATGTTTACAAATAATAAATTCAGTTATGTTTTATTTTTAAGTTATATATATATATATATCATCATCATCATCATCATCATCATCATCATTAGATGACTGAAAACGATATTACCAATCAAAATGCTTACACCAAACGAGAATGGAGGTATTACAAACTGTTAAGAACCTGATACAATGACATTATACACCGAAAAGTATTTCCGAAAATATTATCCGAAAGGGACATTGTTGGAAATGAAAATGAAGATCGTTGTTAAACATTTATTATAACCATTTAAAATACAAGTATGTGTGATTAAGATTGTCCATATGTGAATATTTACCACGTACTTTGTAATTATGGTATCTATATAATGTATATTTATGCTTATATTTGAAAAAGAATGTACTTTGTTAGTGTTATATTTCTTTTTATAAAGTTTTTTAACAGCTGATATAGTTCTATCTTCAGTCTTAAAAACAACATGTCGACATCATGTTAGCTAGATACATTAGCCGACAGTGGTCGTTCAGGTATAACAGTATTGCTGTATGTTGATAATGCCAACATCACAGTCGCATACGTGTAAGACTCAGAACACCAAAACGGGAAATAAGAGTTTTTGTTAAATCCATGGAAATCTAATGGAGAATGCATTGACTTCACTTCCTGTTCATACCAGTCCGATGATGGTATTCCTTGTACACCGTGTATTGATGGTCCCCAATGGTGTGAGTGGTCCGGTATCTTTGTACCGTTTAAATATTCATTTCGATTTGACGGATACTCTCCGAAATATGTCTGAAAAAAATGTATACTACAATAAAAATTACAATAAAAAGCACATACGTTAAAATTAACTAAATGGATATTAGCTAATGTAATTGGGTGTTACTATACTGCAAAGTTTTTTCTTTTGTACCGTTTCTGAGTGGCTTCTAACCACCATGAGTCAGTGAAATTTTATCAGACTATGTCTTTAAAGTAATCATCATCAATGAATCTAACTGGATACATCATAAAGATGCGCCAGGAAGGCTTTGTTAAGACGCAATTAACTTCAATGAGAAATTGAATCGAACAAATTACCTAAATCAATATTTACAGAATTTTATTATTAATTCTTAAACATCACAAAATAAGCTCTTTTAACAGAGCCAAAGAAGATGAGACTTGAAACAATATGCACCGACAAATTCGTATCAAATTAAAATATCTAAAACTTTTTCAATGAAACTCCTGCGTTTCAAAGAACTTTTCACAACATTTTTATTAAAGAACAATTCAGTTTTTTCAAATATAATAACCTACCCCAAATCCTTTTACAGACCCTGAGAAGAAAGCATTCCATGGTTTGTATGTATCGGTTAGTATATATTTATTTAACCACGTAATACACCTCTGTACAGTATCCCTTACGGCTGCTGGAGTATCTGAAGAGATAGTAATAATACAAAATTAAACATACTTGTGACTCGCCAAGAATAAAGCAATATGTTTTTTGTTTATGTGACGTGTCTTAGATGATTTCAAAAACATTTCTTAGATTTAACTGCAGGCAATTTCAAATGCAATCTTTAATCTTAGCAATAAAATAATTAGCTCACACTCTCGGTTATCTTTTGAACATTAAGTCCTTTTTATTCCATTGTTTTTGTTGCGTCAGAATGGTGGAGCAGAGTAGTATTTATAAGATGCCATATTATTATTAATCGTTACTCATTCTTGATTATTAACTATTAGGTATCAAACTGAAAAAATAATAAAATGCCCCATAATGTTCCTATGATTTTCGTTTGATGGATCACGTATTACATTTGACTCTACTGTTATGGGTTTAATACAAATGTTCAAAAACTACATGGAAATACTTCCAACTATATTTTCTAAAATACTGGACATGACAATAAATGTTACTCGATTATCATGTTTAAAAAAACAAAAACAAACCATACACACTAACATAAAATTTACCAAATAATATAAAGAACAACAAGAAGAAGAAACAAAATATAGATAGCATATAGACAAAGTACCTTTATCTCATACAAGAGTTTCAGATTTTTCATCAAACACTGTCCACGTACTGATCAGAGCATTAACAGCCATAGCGGTTGTGAATAAACGGTCTTCTCCAAATTTCTATTTAAAACAACATATATATAAACACAAATATAGTAGAATACTACTCCCAATTATTATTTGTCGCCATTTAATAGAGGATGCTTAAAATGGAAGAAAACAATATGTAACATGGACCTGTACTTGTTTTTTATTTGTAACTAAAGGTTGTATACTTCATTTGAGCTTATCCAATAAAATAGCGCTCAAACTACTGTGCTAGGGCACTTCTAGTCAATTGTAGTAAAGGATACCGTGCCATTTTGAAGACTTCATCACTAATGAATAGATGAACATCTTCAAATATACCGGCACACGTTCATTTTTTAAAACTCTTTCATTTCTAAATTCAAACGCGTGTTCCAGCAAATACCCAACACTTTACTTATAGTGTTGCCTTGAAACATTATACTTAATCGTTACACTCAGTACCATGTATTAGTTTTAACGTAAACTGAAAAGAAATACACTAAAACTGTACAGCATACTTTTGTTTTGTTGTCCTCTGTGTAATCACCATCACCTAAGAAATCATCATAGAATGTCATGTTTGGTCCTTCTTGTTGTGGGTTGTTGGTCAGTACCACTGTCGTCATGTTGCCTTTCAGCGTGTTACCAAGCTCATTCATTACGTCTCGCATAGCCTGTAACGATAGCAATATATGAGACCACTAACTTATGAATTACACTGTTATCTGATATTATGGATAATTTTTCACTACCACTGTGGTAGCTCAGTTGGTAGAGTGTTCGCTCCGTAAATGGAAGGTCGTGGGTTTGAACCCCGACCGGGTCTGACCCAAGACTCGAAGTGGGTAGTGATTGTTTAGTCGGCATTACGAAATGAAAGTCACAATTCTTTCGGATAGGAATTTAAAATAAACAAGGTCCCGTGACACGGTAGGTGTGGCACGATAAAGAACTATGTTGTATAATGCCATCAGCGCAACGCACAGAAAAAAAATTATGCATCTTCACCTATAGCTAGCGACGTCGCGATATTAGTGAAAAATCTTGACTGGGACGTTAAACACCATTACTTAACTCAACATATTTTTCACTAAATTGTTTTATTAACTATTCTGAACTGTTTGAATAAAGTAAAGATGGGAGTTTCGAAGGTTTGAAAAGGTTAAATAGTCAGTTCTTTAACTATAAAATGTGTTTCTTCTATTTAAAATTTCAAGCATCTTGCTCATAAAATATCAAATAAATTTTAAAATGAAATATTAATAAAAATAAATAAATAATTTTGAAATTGAAATACAGTAAAACCTCGTTAGCTTGACCCTCGATACCTTAGTCACCTCGTTTATTACTACAGCATAGCCTTAAATTATTTCCCTTTATAAACCTTCAGAAATATACTACTGTCTAAATAAAATTTCAAAATCCTCAAAAACTAAGGTATACTCCTAAATGCAAAGTATTCCCTTAGCTGAATTTGGTAAAACATATTTTGGTCCTTTCAGTATCTTTTAAACATCTGAAAAAAGATTTGGTTTCACAATTTGTATTCCGAAACGGTCGTCTAGTGCTATAAAATTAATACTGGTATAATATGTAATTTAATCAACAGACTCTTTTGTAATGCCAACATCTGATTGAACAAATGGTGGGGTTTTACTTTCGTGCTATCTTAGAAGGTGAAGAAAATAATTATTGAATTTGATAAATGACAGAATTTCATTATTTAAATTTCATTCAACAAACATTAACTTACAACATGTGGAAGTCCGTCTGTCTGTTCTTTTCTTCTGAGTTGAGCATAAGTTCTGGCCACAAACCAGTAAAACTCAAACTGTGACGGATAGTAAGTAAGGGCTAAGTCTGGACGTGATGAGAAATTCGTGTTTATCTGGAATGCCAGCATGGTCGATGTATTCAGATATATTTGCTAGAAAATAAAAAATAGATTAGATTATAGCCTTGTGTAGCAACGGAAGAGGTTGACAATGTTTAATGAAGGCCATTCAATATTAATCCACCAAAATGCTTAGAACCAAATACATTTAATCCTTTAATTAAGTAGTGCTTATTCATTAGTATGGTGAAATATGGATCACTGATTGTTGGATGGTTATGACCCTATAATAGAACTATAATCAAACCACCGGACACAATTATGTCACTACCCGCTGCTAAATAGGTCGGTCAAGACGTTCCACGGTTTTTATGTAAGATTCCATTCGTTCTGTTGGTCTGATGGGTGTAGTCTTAGTTGTTTTGTCTAGTGGCAAGTGTTATACAAAAGCAAACATTTATGTTTTTAATCCCTTTAGTATTATACCCACATTTGTAAATTTCAATATAAATAACGCCTCTGTCTCATTGAAAACCTTCATGTGTTAGTCGTGCGCTTTGTAAAAGAGATTAATTATAGGTTTCTCGTCCTGTTCATCCTAGAGAGCAATCATGGTTGTTGCCTTTTGCCTTATAGAGAGCAACAATTGTTTTGTTTCCCTGTGCCTCATGCAGCGCTAGCAAGTTTGTCGGCCAGTGTCTCATGCAGATTTACCATGTTTGTTGTTCTGTGTCTCATGCAGATTTACCATGTTTGTTGTTCTGTGTCTCATGCAGATCGACCATGTGTCTATTACCTGAATGTCTTTATCTTCCAAAGTTTCGGCTGTTATAAGTCCTGATAGTATAGCGTTGGTGATACCATATAACACATTAGCTGATACAGTGATGTCTACATTATTTACGTTCCCTGGTATATCTACACCTTTATAGTACTGGGTTCGGACATCGACAAGGTCTTGTACCTGGAATAAGAAGCGTAAACAATTAATATAATGATGACTCTCGTGTAGTTTAAGTGTAAAGTATGGAATTTAATGTATGGAAGAAAAAGAGACACAAACAATTTATTTCAGAAAAAAAAGAACATAAAACAAAGTCTCGAAAAAAACCACAAGTTCATGTTCAAATCACAATCCAAAACAAACAAAAGGAAAAACTGACTAATTTATTTAAACACATGAACTCTCATTAAAGAAGTAAGTCCAGGTGCTGCAGATGGGTAAGCATCTCATGTTTTGCTTAAACCACCACGTGTATAATTCAAATTCAACATGACATTAATATGGAACTATAACACATTCATACCCATGTAGCGGTCAAAGACACATCTCTTCCTTCACTTTTAGCCCATTCTAGAAACCTCCGCATGTAAAAGTAAGTCCTTGGATCAATTGTATCTATTCTGGAATCATTAGTTGTTGGGCGATAAGAATAATGTTTTAATGCACTGAACACCGATGAAAGATTACTATGATGAGTCTGCCATCTTGCATTGGATTCCGGAAAATCATTTACATGGTCCCTTAACAGTGATCCTAATCCGAGGTTTACAGACGTATCATCAAAATCCGGTGGTATTTGAAAGGCATGCCGATACCCATCTCTAAAATTAAATCGTAATACTGACATAAACAAATCTAAAAATTGTTGATAGGTCAGATAATTATCTAAATAAGCTACAATCTTCATTGTATTGCGCAGTCTATAGCAAACAACTGTCTTTGCAAGTTTAGGATTGTGAGCAAAACATAGATATCTTGAAGCTTTTATTAACTTTATACACGTACTGAAGTCAGCATTTATTTAAATAATTGTCCCCAACAAAATTAATTAAATGAGAGTTTGGCTGATGAGTGGAAATAATATGTACTGATGAGGTTCCCAGGTTATGTGTCTGAAAAATATCTTGTGTTAGCTGTAGCCAAAACATCTGTCTATTAGCAGCAATTATGTTTTTGGTTTCGGGAATGTCTATACAATGCACACAGAATTTGTGGGATAACTTTTTATAGATACTAATTGTTTTGCTTGCTTTTAGAGTAAAAATGTTTGTTTAACAGATTATGCACTAAAATCCGGGTGAACGAATTGAAAAGGTTTCAAGCCTGTAGGAAAATGTCTCTAGTTATAGAATTAAAGAAATGTAATCCCGTTTTCTGTTTTGTATATTGGTTCGTAGAATTTTTTGTATTTATTTATGTATTTTTTTTCCTTTTCTTTTGAAAAAGTAAGCATTTCAGATTCTGAAGTATTCTGTGGCAAAAACAATACAAAAGCGTTTATTCTTTTATTGTCGATACATGGTAGATTGATATGCAAAGTATCTTGGCTGTGTTTCGATGGTGTGTAAAATCTTTAAAATAAGTGATAAAATCAGTGATTTAAAAATCGGACAAGTTCTATTACATTTTCTTTCTAAGAAACATCCTTCAAACCTTTTGGCCTATACATTTTCTTTCCCAAGAATCATCCTTCAAACCTTTTGACCTTGTTCACAAGAATTTTAGTCTATGGTCTCTTGGGTTATGTCATTATAGCACTCATGGTAACAAATCAATTTATTTCGGTTATTTCCAAGAATATGTCGTGCTTGAAAAATTGAAAATAAGAAATCATAGATATAAATTCTTACTTTGATGAGAGTAGTCTCTTCATAACTTCTACAACATCATGTAAACCAAGCTTGTCCATTTTATCATAAACGATTGTCCAGTTAATGTATGAGGTTTCATTAAACATCGATAGTAGATTAAGAGGTGTACTCTGCCAGTACTGAAACAGAAATGTCAATAAAAAGACATTTGTGAAGCCAAAATGGTTGCGAAGCATTCTGAAAGCAGCGTATTCTACATGATCATGAATGATTTAACATAAACCAATGTAAATTGATATGTGCAATATAAATTGAGTAATTGGTTATGCTATCGCGTAAATTCGTGAGAGTAAAACATAAAGAAATAAAACTTAGAAATCCAACATCGCGAAAGTTAGCAACACTGAAAATAACGATTCTCTCGAACTTACAGAAATTAAAAACACCGTCCCACCACTGGATAAATAGATGAACTCGTGTCATTCCATATATAATATTTTACCACCTGTTAAGTGTTATTCTTGAATGTAAAACTATAAAGCGAATGAACAACAAAAAGCTTAATATCAGTTGGAGTTGGTCACTATAACATTTTAATACACTAAACTGAAAGACTTCGATAAATTATGCACATCTCGTCATGTAACATGCGTATAATTATGATTTTATTTACAAGAGCAATGATATAATTTAAAAACCACGTGATATGACATAATGCAAAAATCTGTCATGATCATTTGACGTAACTGATAGTAGAGGTCCAATTGCGGGGATTTTTTCTAAATCTGAGTACAAAATTCTTGATTTGGAGATTTAATACAACGTATAAACTATCCTACCTGAACGTCCTCGTTGTAGATCTGCGGCCAAAACGCCATTATGGAGTTGGTATAATTTAGATTTTTATTGTTGTGAGTTGCTATGACATCCACAGATGATGAAATCTGTTCTTCTGACGGTCTTGGTGCTTTGCCGTACTTGTAAGCCTCTAACAATACAGACGTCACCCACGCTGTAGCAAACATGTTGTTGTCATAGACGCTAAACTCATACCTTAATGCCGTCATTGCAGGGTTGCCATGGAAATTGAATTTCACGTCACTTTCATATACTCCGCGGAATTTAGCCCAAGCAATCGGTGGAACTGATATAGGTTGATCAACTTTCACTTGCATCATTTTAATTTTATCAAACAATGCTTGGATCGTTGTTTGTATGTTTGGATCATCTGACACGCCTACTGTAAATGTCACAGCTTCCAAAACAACGAACATAAAAAATATTGAACTCATTTTTGTCATATTAAAAACTAATGTTAACGTCCTCTCCTTAGCTGACATAAGTTGAAATGTTCTTACGAAATAGTTCTTCCAATGATAAGGGTTACTATTTATATAAAAGTACTAGCGATAAGAAAATGTCCTCATTTCGAACCGCATGTTAGGTCCGTGACATTGAACAAAACACAGTTTTGGCTAAACCTTGGAAAAATAAGTACATAGCAACTAACTTTAAAGTGTGGGATTAGTATATAGCTATAGAACATTTAAGCTACGTACTACGGTGTTTTATTGCAATTTGCAGCAAGGTTAATCGCAATGAATTTGAAAACGTCGATTTCTAAGTAGGAGGTATCTTTGGTTGTATTGACTATTGCTAATTTACTTCAAAAGTGGTGGTGTATGTAGCTAGCTAGACAAAAAGTGCGTAGTGCGTACTCTTTTCTGTTCATTATTGAGAAACAAAACAAACAATTACATAATATAATTTTATTTATTAAGAAATCCATGACAGACATTGTTTTATAAACACTTTATTATTTTATTGAAATTTTATTACATGTATAACTATTATTTATGAATTCCACCACGTGCACCTGCTCACTTTGACAAACCAGCCGTAAACATTTTCTTCATTCTGTAATTTGATGAAACATTTAACACTTATGCAATGGCTTATGTACAAATATATACACATAACTGCAACAAAGTGCAAAAATACAAACGAATAATAAATGTATGATTCAAAAAGAATACTTAAAAAATATTCTATGTAATAAATGAAAAACCTCGCCCCGTATTTAGCGCAAAGTCTGTTGTATATAAATACATTACTCCATTTAATATACATAAAGACCGCCTCTATTCATAATGAACATATCATAAATGTTGAAAGTTTGAATGACATGCGATATAAACAATCTGAATTCCTTTTTATATGTCTCATTTAAAATCAAAATTTAGCAGATATCACTAATTTTCGTATGCGCCACGCGATACCTTTGTGCTTCTTCTGGATATTGACAAATATATATTTTACATTTATTTGAATATCACTTCGAATAAACATCGTAGATTCCTTACCCGTAACAATTCTGGCACCAAACAAAAAATTTATAAATAACCTACTCTTTGTAAGGACAACATTGGACCAGCCAATTTTGCCATTTATGGATCATAAAAACACATATATAGTGGAATAATTGAAGGTGGTACAAAGGAACAATTCAATAATGAAATAAATATACATATGTATGGATACGAGTTATTGTAACAACATATATTTGCATTGTACCATTTGATGTTTTTTCTAGTCACCATTTGTTAATACAACACAATAAAAAACACAAAAATAAATAATTCTTGGTTGAAATGGATTCTAATCACCACTCATCTCAAAGTCACTCACATCGGCAAAGCACAGATTATCTTCTTCCACCTGTCTTTGCTCTCTACATCTATTTCTGCATTCTTCTTTCCGAACTAAATTTTCCAATCTGACTGTCGCTTGTTCTACAAATTCAGTCATGTCACAGCTTTCTGCTATTGCCTGCACTTCACAGCCACATTCTATTGCCTGTTTGAGGTCGTTTTTTCTATAGAAATAGTCACATTTCGCCAGCATGAATAGAGCTTTTAGTGCGTTTGGTATCGGTATCTTATCACCGTCAACGCGAGACAGCAACTGTCCAGCTAAATCTATATCCGCAGGATTAGGCTTTACCTGATCAACTTCCATCGTCATACCATTTTCGCCACAGCATAATAGCGTTATTGCCATTAGGCAGAAACTACATCCAAGTCCGAACAATCCATCGTCGCCAAGATCCTCCACAAAGTTTGCGACGGCTATATTAAGACTCTGCAATACCTGATCTTTCAGCCAGCAATAAGTGTCTACGCGTCGGACAGAACAAATCGCCATTTTTGCCAACAAATATCTTGCATTGTTAAAGAATAACCAACCACTAGGGACACCTTTGCATCGATTGGGATCACTCTTTACTATCATCTTTGCTTGGTCTAATACATGTTCCAATTTAGAAAACTTCTTTCTTGACACATACATTCGGGCCAATGCCGCCAGTAGTTCAACCTGCAACGAACATGGATTCAGAATATTTCTGGATAATGCCATCGACAACGCCATTTTGATATCTACTTTTGCCTCTCTATATTGGTAGACAAATGCGTGTCTGCTAGATCTGACGTAGAGAAGCATTGAGTACATGTCAGGATCATTATGATATTTACAACACATTTCCGAAAAGTAGCTTTGGTATTCATCGAATAGACCATTGGATACCAAACGACTTAGTTTGTGGTATACATTCCGTTTATGTTTGCTTTCGACTGCTTCTATAAACAGCGACAACGGGTTTACAAACACGGGACAGATGACATTTCTGTCCGGGTGGTTAGTATCACACATTGGCTGTGTGTGTCGGTCGTAGACGTCGTGCCTTCGATATACTGCGTTTTCTGTTGTTATTGGCGGTACCTCCTCCCTTTGATAGTAACGACGTTTCCTCGAAATGCGGTTGTTCATTTTATCTTCGGTAGACTTTCCATTACATGCCATACATTTATCCTGCAAGAAATAAAAAAAAATAGCAAAGAAACAATCTAATTGATAATCTAAGATGGGTTAATGTACTAGTAGCCTAACCAAAAACAAATTTTGAACAAAGTAAAAAAAAAAGGAAAAGAAAAAAACATGTTATGAATTTTGTTATGACTAACAAGAAAAAATTCATTTCCATTCTAAGTAAAGCGGATAAAAACGTTTTTGTTTTGTGATTTATTTAGCTAATATACCACAAACACACCGATTAAAGTTCAACCCACAATCCCAAAAACAAAGTAAAATCTCTAAAAAAAATTGCTTATGTTATTCAAACACGTGAACTTCCACCAAGGAATTGAGGTCGTGTGCCGGTCTAGCTAGATACACCTACCACGTGACGGTGACGGTGTGGATTCAAAATTAAGAATGAAAAGGCCAATGTAACTATGAGACGTCAAATATATCCAGGATAGCAACAATATTTGAGGGCAACCATAAATATTTTGAGGGCCTTGATAAGCTTAAGTTTGCAGTTCGTTGAGTCAACAAATTACTTGTCTTAAGCGGCTTGCTTTGTTGTAAAAATTAAGTTATCTTTCTGTCATTATAATTATGAATTTACGACCCCATGTCTAGAAATTAACAAAGGCTAAAGAGTAAAAGTATTTTACATGTACCTTTTCATTGAAATCTTTACAATGCTCAGGGATGACAACTGGTTCAGGTATACATTCCCTTGGATTATTTAGCTTTATTTCCAGCGATTCATTGAGAGCATCCTGAATGAAATTGTATTTCCTTTGCCTTTTCAAAGCCTTTTGAAACACAGGGAGAACTCTATTCGATTCTCGTTGACAAAGTTCGTGATAGAATGATTTACATTTCCCAAATCGTGTTACACTAGACCTAATAAGCTGGCATTCATATTCTCCAAATATTCCCGCCTGGAAAAAGTAATCTAGGAAGTCGATTGGATCTATTTGTAACAGAAGACAACAGTTCTGGACAAGCAAGTCGCAAAATCCTGGTCCTGTTTTGGTTACATCTTGTAAAAACGGCTTACATGTTTCACAAGGTTTGTGATTTTCACTATGGTCAAATTCAATGCTTCTGTCAAAATCCAATCTTAGTTTGACTGCAAGACTAGAGTTCCCTGATTCGTGTAGGGCAAATAAGAATGAGGGAAAGGCTTTTGGACCTCTTCTCGGCAATATGTCCAACAAGGACCGACATCTTTCTTTTCTTGTTTGGGTACCATAGGGACCCAAGGTACTGACTTCTCCTTCTGAAAGTATACCATCTTCATATAAATTATGGATTATATCCCCTGGTTCTAAGGTCTCAACAATCTCTATCCTATGGTCTCGAAGTTCTTGTTCATCAGCGAGGTCCATATGGATGGGTCTGATAAATAGAAAAAGGTCAGTTTTAGAAATACGTACTGGTGTGATATGCAGGTGCTGAAATTTGTAACGCATCTTGTAATTAGAACACATGTAATGCTTTTAAAATGTAATGAAAAAAAATGTCATTTGACTCATAAACACATATCTTGTACCCGGACTTTACAATAAGTAACGGTAAATAGACTAGTCGACTCTTAAGTGCAGGGTTTTATTTCTTGCTGGTAAGTAGTTAGTGAATCTTAAAACCAGTTTACAACTGGCCCTCTACATCAGTTCAGAACATTGTGTTTGCTGGCACAGTGCGTGTGCCATATGTAGGAAGTCGGAGTTCGAAACCTGAACGGGTCATGCCAATAGTTATACTCGAGAAAAAAAAAACGTAGCATGCTCAAGAACCTTCTCTGAGTATCAATTGACCGAGTACATTGTAAAAGTCAGAATTTCTTCCACATCACCTATAGATGGTGACGTCTTGATATAAGTAAAATATTTATTACAGGAACGGAAAACCCCATTCTTTCAATTGATCCGTTCGTTTAGTGTTCAGCGGAATGACACTACCGAATATCCCCCAAGCATCTTCAAAAACACGCTAGCGCTTATAAATATTAAATACATGTACACATTATATAAATTATGTTGTAAACATTTTGCGTGGCCAATCT